>JARHVA010005285.1:0-210000 GCA_037957365.1 Torreya grandis
TTCTAGTTATTGCCTTATCTTTTGAACTTATATTTTACTTCAATAATTTCCTATATTATTTTCACATCAGTAGTTTTATGGAGATTGATATATTTAATTGGAGTGGTGTTCCTTCACATAATGACATAGTGAAATAGGGATTTTCCAAACTTGGCTATGGTTAAATTATAGTTCCAATGAATTTTTCCTAAGACAAATGTAAATTTATGGTTTATCTGAAGAAAATGTTTTTTTTGGGGATAAATTATAAAGGATTAGATTTAAATTTCCTTATGTTTTTTATATTTATAAAGATAAATATCAAAAACCTATAATATGTTCTTCTATGTAATTTTAAATCAATCATATGATCTTGGTTATTTCATAAGATGAATAGGTTTTGGGTCATAGTGGGTTCTATTTAAGAGGTGATGATAAATTAAATAGAGGAAGTGGGTGTCCAAGTTATGAGTTTATGGGTTATGTTCCTTTATTTAATCATTTGGAGCATTTTTAGAGAAATAAACAAAATAATGTTTATCAATTCATCTCTTTTAAAAGAAATTTTGAACCTTAAAATTGAGTCCATAATTGAAAAAGTGTTCAATACAAAGGTTCCACTCTTTACAAAAAATATAGGTGAAGCCAGACATATTTGTGTGAAGTGGAATTTACTGATAGACAACTTTAATCTTCCTCCCCTTAGTAATCAAAGAATGTTGGCTACTTGGAAACCACCAAATGTATTTTTTTAAAGCTTAGATTTCATGGGGATTTGAGAGGCAACCCAAATCTAATTAGAGTATGTGTCTTTTTAAAATATAATAGTGGCCAAGTTCTTTAATTTTATGCTTTTAATATATAATTGGATACAAATAACTTTATGAAAGATCAAGATTTTATTAGATTTTTTTAGACTATCTATCATAGGTAAATTAAAATTTTTGATAGTGAAAGGAGACCCTATACTAATAATGAACGTAGTGATATATAGTGTCACATACCAATGATAAGTTAATGTTTTTATTAAATATATCTATGGAGTTATCCCTTCCTTCAATACCATTTTTTTCTCCCATGACTATCATGAAATCAATGCCCTTGCATATTTTGTGGATATCTATATGAATTTATACCTTAGTGCTTATGAAGATTGATTTTTCAAAAGAATTTTCCTGTTGGGTAATTTTTTGGTTCCTATTACAAAATATTTCAATCTCCCTCATGATTCTTTTGATTGTAAGCAAAATTTATGATCTCCATTGGCATTTTTGGATGGCTTTCATATGCCTTACTTTCACTCCATTTCATTATGTTATATTATGGATCAACATGATGGAATGGAGTTTTTTTCTATTAACCCTAATGTTATTATAGTTTTTAGCTCTCATGGAAGTAAAAATTGGGATTTTTTATATTCTATTTTGCACTAATGTCTCATTTTATAGACATAAATGGAAGTAAACAAAAAGATGATGGAGTGAATGGGTGTATTCAAAATTTATGTTTTGAAATTTAAGGGGGGAGGGTAAAATATTAGTTAGGCACAAATTAAATTAAATTAAAAGTTTGTACTTGAAATATAGTAAAATTTTATATGGTTTTTCAAATTTCATTCTTAATATTAATTTTTAATTTCATTTGTGGTAGTGGTAGTGTCACCATGTTGGTTGAATGTGGAGAATAATAAATAAATATTTCAAAAAAATGATGAGGAAGATGATGGAGGTAGTTTTAAATATAATTTCAGTTACATATTAATATATAGGTTGTAAAATAATGTTTCCTAGGAAAAAAATCATATTTACTTTTGATATGCCTTTGGAAAATGTGAAAAAAACATTGTTGGACTCCCTATTAAGGGATACATTTTATATGTGTATTTCCTTCCTTATTCAAACTAAATTAAATAATTTCAACATGTTATTTTGGTAGAAACCATGCTAGATTTTATCCTTTCAGAATACTCGCTCATTTTTTTTTGCATCACTTAGCAGCTAAAATGACCAAATTATAAAAATCTCAATTTTTTATAATTACAAATTTTATAAAACATAATACTACCATTACCTACTTCCATCAAGTATTAAACCTTGTTCCTAAAAAAATTAAATATATTGGATGGATCTAATGGTTTGTTGACATCCTAAATCACATAACTAGATTACTCAAAATTTATGGCTAGCAATTGGACAAAATTCAATGACACTCTTATTGCACCACATTATCCAAGTTGATTCATGTGGTAGTGGTGCAAAATAAAAATTGATTTAGTAAGCCATCATAGTTGTAGGTGGCTGAATTGAGACAAGGTATCCAAATTATAAATAATTACAATTATCGAGGGGTATAAATTAAAGTGCACCTCTAATAGATTAACATTGGGGATAGAGCCTCCATTTTTTTTCAAATGCTTAAATTCAAAACTCTTATTGGTAGATTGAATATATTAAAGACATTTTACAACACATAACTAAAGTGCTAGACATGGTAAAATCCTTTACGAAGTACTATTAGCAAGTTTTCATAGCTCAGGAGCCTTCCCTAGAGAGACATAAACCTCTTGACCAATGTATCTCGATCACCCCATATAGTCCAACTAAAAATCAATGGGTTGCTTATGATAGGATACTCTATATTAAATATTTATATGGGGTAGATATGTAAATTTTCAATGATAAATATCCTAGTTATGATGTTTTCACTTGTGAAATTTATAATTATGGAATAATATTGGGTCTGACTTATACCAAATTTATCTCAGAGCGTTTCACACCCAATCTTTGGGTTATGGTATTAACAAAGGGAAAATCATGATGAATCTAAATAAAAATAGACACCAAGTTAATTTATAATTTGTGGCCAATCGCTTTGATCAATGTCTCTTATAAGATAATTTCCAAAGCTTTACTACTTTATATTCACCACATTTTACCTTTGATTGCTCAACCTAAGAAAACCAAATTCATTAATGGTAGACATATTTTGGACATTGTCATTTTAGTGTGGGAAAAAATGGAATGGGATGTAATTTCCAATAAAAGGATATGTTTATTTATATTACCTTTGAGAAATATTATGATTAAATTGAGTGGTCGTTCATTATGTCTATGTTACAAGCCTCATGATTTGGCCCATCTTTCTTCAATTAGTTTCAATGCTTTTGATTATGTCTCTACCATGTTTTATATTAATGGATTTAGATATGATTAATTTAGTATCATTAGGTCCATTAGGAATGTTTTCCCACATAAATCTGATCTTTATGTCCTCATCATTGAAGGTTTTAGTTATATGCTTTCTAATGCTCCATCTCAAGGGCTTTCTATAGGATCTCATTCCTTGCTAAGGATCCTGTGCAACTTCATAAAGGGGAATTTTTTTGATGACTCTTTTCTCACCCTTAATGAAAATGAAGACAATGTTTTCAATGTCATGCATTATTTGGATATTTTTTCCTTTATTTAATCTACTTATTCAATACTAAAAAATTCAATGTTAAAGGCAATCCTTCCTCCCTCTACCTCCCTTGGTGAACCATTATAAGTGTAAATGACTACAAGAAAATGAAATTCTCAAGTTCTTTTTATTAATTTTTCATTCCATGCCTTCCCTTTTATCCGATGGAAATGGGTGGTATATAAGGTTGAGAAAATACATTCGTATTAGATCACCAAACCTTTATTTTTAGTTGGAAGTTTCAAATATGATCAATGGTGAGTTTGAATACCTATGCGTATTATTATGCTCATTATGTTCTATATAAAATGTCATTCCAAAATCTCAATAAAATTAATTTTTTGACTTCATTTGGGTTAATCCCTCCACTAGAGAAGGGTTCTAAAGGGTGGCCTAAGAGTACTATTATCTTCCCTAAAAGAAATGAGGTATTCATTTGATTGAGATTTAGTGTCAAGGATAGAATCTATGTGTCAAATGTATTATATGTGCCATTAAAGGAAATAAATACCATAAGGTATTAATTCATAATTGTACTCCTCAAGGAACATCTCATGAACATTCAATGTGGAAAGGCTTAGTTTTTCCCCTTCTTACCCTTACATCCCTTGTGAAAAATTTGGGGTCCTTTGTGATTAAAAGTATTTGGAAATCCTTGGAAAAAAATTAGAACCTAGTTTTTATGAAATGTATTAGGATTTTGAGATGGTATTTCTATAAAAAAACTTTATCTTTGGTGGTCCCCAATTATAAATTATCATGGCATCCCTTTTATAGAGGTTTAATGGATACATTCTCTCAATTGTTTTGAAGAGTAATTCATACATTACAAGATATGATTTGTAAGAATTTTATTTTTTGGATTCCCTAAGATGAATTCAAATATAAATAAAACATTTTATCTATGGAAAAAAATTCATTCATGTAGATTATTGAGGTATTCATCATTGATTTACTTTACAAAATCACTTATTTTCTTCCCTCACTTGGTGGAAGGATTTGAAATGGTATGTCAATAGCATTTTCCATAATTAAACTATTCACAAAGGATATCATTTAATTTACCCATGGTTGATAAGATTAATTCAAAATGGTATATTTTCTCACCCCTATCAGTTTAGGGGAGATATTTTCAAACTATATGGTTAGATTTTATTTAACCTAAGATTGCTCAATTTTTTTCGTGTTTTATTCATAAATTGATTCAGATTATCATAAGATCAGTTAAATTTTAGGTAGTGAAACCCTAATTCTAACATGAATGTCACTTAGAGACTATCATACACTTGTTCTATTTTTTTTCCTAAGGGTCAAGGTGTTTGGTCTTGGATCTAAACAAATTTTAGGACCTTTCACCCAGAAATCTTTAATTGGTTTAATATTATCTTGGGTTACAATCTTAAGATGCGCTCTCAATTCACCTAAGTTTGTCATAATGTCAGAGTGGAAATTTTATTATGATTATGGAAAGAAAGGAATTCAATTTTGTTCTCTAATGTTGTTTCTAATTTAATTAAATTTTCAATTTTTAATAAGTATATGGTTATTTCTAATGTGATTATGCACCTTTAGGATTAAACCAAAAATATTTTGATGGATTTTAATTAGTTGTAGTTTTTGATTCACCATTGGGGGGATGCCCCTTAAAATTTTACTTGTGTGCCTCATTCCCTACCTTATACCTCACTATAAAGAGGTGGGAGAGGTCCCACATGGGGTGGATTTCATTTCACCACATTCAGTCTCATGAATATTCTTACAATGGAGCTATTGTTCCTTTGTAATGTCATCATTCTTATACCCTAGATTTGTATGGAGGATGGGGCTCTCCACATACTCATTTTCCATTTTTTCATGGGTGGGGTTTTCCACCCCCTATGGTCAAATAATTATGGAGGTTTATGCTTGATAATTATTTAGGTGCCTACCAAATACCTTCTAATAAATGACTTCCACAATTGGTTTTAGTTATTTCACCTTGATGCACAAATAAAAACACATAAGTTCAAGATCAGGTGGTCAACATAATTTTGGCTCTAGTTGGGACCTTGATATTGAAGGTAATGATCTATCAAGATCTAATTGGGGTGATCCACATGATCCATAACCCTCTTCTACTAATATATTTTTTGTTATTGTGTAGACATTTTTGATGTTATAGAGATGTCTTAGGCCTTGGCCTACTTATTTGTTAGTTTTTCTCCTAGGCTAGGCCAAGTTTTGTCATTTTGGCATCCTTTTGATTAACATTTTTTATGAATAGTCTTTTACATGTTAATATTTATATTATATTATAAGCTATATTTCATTTCAAACATAGTTTCCACCTTATCAATAGTGATTGATACCAAGTTCATTGATGAAAACTAAAACAAAAAGCATGAAAAGTGCATAAATTCATCATTTCTTCAAGCAGGGTGTGACTTTTAGTATAACTTATAAATCTTCATATAAATGTGTATTATATGATCTACATGTAGCATACACACTGAATGGTAATTATCCAACTGAGTTCCTTTCTACCTAGGGTAGTAATAATATTTTGAACTTTTTAGAGTAAACTGATTAAATAACTAAGTGACATTTTATATGTAGTGTAGTTTCATCCTATATAAGATCACAAGGAAAAAAACATGTTCTAATTAATATCATCAATTTGGATGTTGAATTTAACACAAAAAATAGCTTTTTTATACATGGTAATGGTATTAGATATTACCAATTTTTTTCAAATACAAAGCATAAATATCTTATAAGACATATAAAGCTTATTTTATTAAGGTTAAAGGGGGATTTGTTTTTACCAGGTCCCTAAATCCTATAATAAGTACAAACAAAAAGATATCAAAAGGACTAACCAAGTTTTGAAGAGAAAGAAAGCTAAAAAGATATAGAAATAGTTAAAATACTACTAAAATACATCCCTTATGTAGTATAGGTAATGACAAAAACAAAAAGTATATGGAAGAGAACTAGAAACCTGATACATATCCAAGTTACCAACAACATCCTCTGAACAACTTTTCAAACGTTTAAGGTTTGAGTCAATCTGAAGGAGTAACTTTTCCTTATCAATATCTTATAAGCATTCACTACATTGAATGTGTTTTCCTTTTCCATTTTAAGATGTCCTCATATCAAATAGTTCCCCCATGTGTGTTCTTAGATTTTACACATTTTGAATTCCTTCATGCATATCCACCTTATTATAGTTAACCAAAAAACTAATGTTGTTTTTCAATTTATCATTTTGATTTTCAAAACACTAACCCTATCTATGAGCCCTTAAATTTGTATATTGTGATCATTGTTAGAGTAATTTTATGGTAGTCTATCATTATCCTGATACAACATTTTTACTTTTACTTTTAGATCAAACCTCCCTCATGAACCACCTCATTATTAATTTTTACAAGTCAAGTTCTTCTTCAATCTTATGTGTAATTTTTTTACCTTTTAAATATTCAACCAATACATTGAATTTTTCATTTATGGGATGTGTTTGGATACTTAGAAGTTCCCCCTATTTATCCTTAGGACCATACCTTGATTTCCACTTGCATGAGTCATTTTTATTAGTTTGAGTAGCAATGTTATCCCTTTTATACCCCTTCTGAGTATTAGTGTCTTCTTACCTTCAGCCTCCTCTTCAACCAAGATAGAATATCCAATTGATTGCCTTATTTTTATAGTGTTGGCATCCTTATTAATTGAAGCAGGTGGCTCCTTAGCAGTACTTCTTGATCATGTCTTAATGCCTATGTCTTGATATTTTGGAGGATTCTTAGTTGCATTGTGGTCTTTATCCTTTGAACTATTACTTTCATATATTTAATCCATATGTTCTTAAATTTCCTAACATCAAAAGGCCTCACATCTTTGTTTTTATGAGTATTTGTAAGTTCAAGGGTAATTTGATTCATCCCATTGAAAAATTTATGAATGACAAAGATCATTCATTCATGCTTAGGAACTATGTATTTACCCTTTTTGACATTTTCAATGGAAGTTTCCATAGAAATAAAATTATTTAATGGGAGACTCAAGGGTATGAAATGCCTGAATTAATTTTTTTTAAAAATAGAGACCAACAAACAACATTAAACCAACTTTCCATATTTATGTACTACATGAGGTGAAAAACAACATCTCTAAAAGGTCTCAGTAAGGATTAATGATTGAACACATTATGAAAAACCTCTAGTGTTTCTCATTATAATTAAAAAAACTATTTTTTTCCTTCTTCTACTCTCTACCCATTTTGTACACTTTAATCACTCCAACTCTAGACCAATGATGTGTGTTATCAGTTGTTCAAAAATATCTAGCAAAACACCATTGATGTTAAATTTTTTGTTATCCTAAGATTCCATAAATAAGGCCGATACATGTCTGTACTAACCTTCTATTATTTACATGAATTTTACCACTTCCCCTATCTATAGTACATGAAAGATGAAATGAAATTGAATTAACAAAAGTAATACAAGAGATGCTTATTTATACAACACTAAGTGAGATTAGATCTCCTAATCTGTAAGAGATTATGACTCAAAATATAACTAATCACACATAATAATTACCCCATCTAACTGCCTATGTCAATCAAAGGTGTAACACCTTGATACATTTATTAAAATAGGCTAGGATAAATTAATTATTATAACATTCCCCCTTAATTGATCATGTCTTAAAGAGAGAGAATTTTTGAATGCCTCAACCTTATCACATACAAGCGACTTCATGAAGACATATACACATTGATCTTGAATGGGGAAATACTAGAGCTATATGTTGTGTTGCTAAACATGTTTGCATATGAAATGAATATTAACCTTTATGTGTTTGGTTATCTCATGAAAAATTAGATTATGAATAATATGTAGAACACCCTGATTATCATAATTTAGAATTATAGGTTGAGTTTGTGGACCTCCAAGACCTGAAAGAATATGACATATCCATATCACTTTAAAAATAGCTCATATTGTAGTGCGCTATTATGCCTTTGTGGAAGATATAGAAACATATTTTTACTTCTTACTTCCCCATGAAATTAGACTAGATCCGAGAAAAAGCACAAATATAGAACTGGATTTCCTACCATCAATATAAGATGCATGATCTACATCCTTCTATTCCATCAAGAAATAACTTATCATTCTTATTTTAATCTAAGCCATACTCAATTATACCTCTAATGTATCTCAATACCCACTTTGTTTATTTTCAATGTGTCACCTTTGGTTCCTGCATAAACTAAGAAAGATAGTTGATAGCATAGCTAATATCTAGTCTAGTTTATGTCAAGTAAATAAGAATCCTAATCAATATCTGATAGAGAGTTGCATTTACTTCTCATGATGGATATGTACAAGAAAACTAAAGTCATGTCTCCATTGCTATTATAATAGGCTTGCATTCTATCATCTCAAATTTCTTGAGTAATGTCTTGGTATACTTCAACTGTGAAATAAAAATGTAATGTTCCTTATGTTATACCTCCAAAAAATGATAATAGTGTAGTAATCAAAGGTATATCATATCGAATGATCACTTGAGATCATTTTTAGTTGCATTAATCATCTTTAATTATGCTACTAGTGATGACTAGATCATTGACATAAACAATCACTATAACAACCTCCCTCCATGTTATTTGAGGTAGAGGTTAGGATGATATGGCCTTATGTTGAATCCATGTTGTATGATATGCTCATCAATCTTGATGTACCAGGCTCAGGGAATGTATTTTAGACCATAGAGAGACTTGATAAGCCTACACACTTTTTATTCCTGATTAGGTGCCATAAATCCTTCAGGTTGAGTCATGAAAACTTCCTCTTTCAAATTACCATTAAGAATGGAAATTTTTACATCCATTTGATGGAATTTCCATCCAAACTATGCATCCATAGATAAAAACATTTGTATAGTCTTTATCTTAGCTACGGGAGAAAAAGTCTCCTCATAGTTCATGCCTTCTCTTTTAGCATATCCTTTTGTAACAATATTTGCCTTATACTTATCAATAATTCCATCTGATTTGTACTTAGTCTTAAAGACCCATTTACATCCTATAGGATTCTTCCTTAGTGAAATATCAACAAGCTATCAAGTGTTATTTTTCATTAGTGACTTCTACTCTACATCCATGGTATTTTTCCAAGGTCTAGTTTGTAGGCTTTTGTTACTATAGAGGGCTCATATATTTCTTGCAAAATACTCATAATGGCCATATTAACCTCTTCTCAAGCCAAGATTCAAGTCATAGGTATTAAATTAGATATATTTGGTACTCCATCCAAGTTAGCATCTCCTATAGTACTTGTATACCACTTGGGCATATGTTGAACTATAGGTGGTGGTGTTGGAGGTCCTGTTTGACTATCTTCCTTTTCACTTTCACCATCACTATCTAAAAATATTATAGGAATTTTGCCTATATCATTTGCCTATGTATAAGCGGATTGATTCCACTATTTTCATCAAACACTACATCTTTGATGATTACAACTTTCTTTGTTTCTGGATCAAGGATTTTGTATGCCTTTGATTGTGCACTATGTCCCACAAAAATACATTATTATATTTATTATCCAACTTCTTCCTTTTCTTATTAGAAACATGTAGGTATGCCTTGCAACTAAAAACTAGAAGGTGAGTAACCTTTGGTTTATTTATTTTCCCAGATTTAGGTGGTGTGATTCCATCAAGAGCTTTGGTGGGTGACCTATTTAATAAGTAGACTGTAGTGTGACAAGCTTCTGCCCAATATGTATTAGGCAATTTCACATCCTCAACCATGTTGTGAAACATTTCCATAATGAATTTGGTATTTCATTATGCAACTCCATTATGCTAAGGTGAATATGAAGCTGCCAATTTTTGATTGATTTCGTTTGCATTGAGATAGGATAAGAATTCTTTACTAGTGTATTCCCCCCATGATCTGAGTAGAGGGTCTTGATTTTCGTACCAATTTTATTTTCAACCTTTTCCTTAAATTCTTTGAAGACTTGAAACGCTTGATCCTTAATCTTCAATAAATATACCCATATTTTTAATGAGTAATCATCAATAAAAATCTGAAAGTATTTATACCCTCTGAGACTAAGAGCAAAATGTCTGCAAAGATTAGAGTGTACCAAGTCCAACTTATGAAGTGACTGATACTCAATATTTCCAAAGGGAGATCTTCTTTGTTTTCTTGTTAATCATTTGGTACATATATCAGAATATTGCTTGAGTTTGGGAAGACCATGGACCATATCTTATTTGCTTAATTGTACCAAATAACCATAACTCAAGTGACCATATATTATGTGCCATAAATTTCCTATTTCTATATCTTTGACCACAAGTGTTTGATGACCATTTTGAAAAAAATCAATATGAAACATTATGCCAATGTTTAAATCCTTGGAGATCACTTTAAAATTCCTAAACTTATCTTTGTGTGGAATTTTTTTTGAGAATTTTGGTTATCAAATTCAACCATGAGGTTGTGGTCAAGTAACTGATTAATAGATAACAGATTTTTGTAAGTCTTGGAACATAGATAACATTTGAAATGTTGAAATTTTTATTTCCAAGTTAAAGTTTTATGTCACCACTACCCTTTACTTTATATGAGGTATCATCTCAGAGTGATACATTGCCCTTTAATTATGTTTTGGTCAATGAGAAAACCATTCCTTTCTCCCTATCATGTGTTTGGTTGCCCCTGAATCAACATACAAAAATGCACTTGGACGATTGGTAGACTCATGTGTTTGAGTAGCTAAACCATATTCCTCATTTGAATAATAGTTATATTTAGCAACATTGCAATGCTATTTAGGCTTGGAATTTTTCTATTTCTACCTATTTTCTTATTTTGGTTTCTTATTTTTTGTTTTTGGTGAGTTGTTGAAAGAGGACTTCTTTGTTGATGATCCCTTTTGAAATGTGTTGTACCAAAAATATTTTAAGTCATGTCCCTATCTTCCAAAAATTTGGCATGATTTAAAAGAATGTGAATTATTTTGTTGTTGGTTTTGTTGACTATTTAACTTTGGAAATTGCTTTATAACCTTCATGGGTTTATTCCCATTTTGATTTGATGCAAGTGCATACTCATCATCTACTTATTTTGAATTATGTAAAGCTTCCACTTATTAAAATAATCTTACCAACACCTCAAATGTTGGTTTTTGTCTATAATGTACCTAGATAGGGGAATAACTACTAGAAATAGTAGCATGTAATAGTAATACATGTGGTAAAAAATAAAAAATAGTGGTTGTATTATCATTGAGTAAGATCTTGGTCATTTAGTCATCTTGTCATCAAAATATTGATGATATTGTAAAGGATGCATTTCAAATTGAAGCTGACATCCATATATATTTAACCTCTAGTTCTCATGGGGCTTCTAATTTTTTTTAATATTCATCTCACTAGTGCATTGACTAAGCTTTGACAAACTAGCATAGTATGTGAATATCAGACAACATTTGAACAATGATCCACTCACATTGTAGACTTGTCTAAGAATCTTCTCATAGAGTGATTCATCAATGAAATATATAAAGAGCTTCAAGAAGAGGTTAGAATGTGGCAATCTCACAACCAAAGGGAAGTTGAAAGCTTAGACAAGATCGCTAAAGACTACCTCAACTGGTAACATCTCTAAATAATGCCCCCTCAGACCATAAAATCACTTGAACAAGCACCATAAGTTCCTGAATAGTCCTCCAATGAATCCATTTAGGTAACCACCATGCTCAAATAGACCCCATATGAGCCTAAGCTAATAATTATAGATCCCAAATAAGGAATTAAGACTCCACCTCCATCAAGAAACAATGGTAATAGGGATGACATATCCCCTCAATTGGTTCACAAAGACAACTATTTTATTTACCCTTGTTCTAGATTTGAGGTGATCATTGTCAAGCTTCAAATTTCATTTTTTGACTCTTCACTATCATATTTCAATTGTGTTTATTCCACTCATTAATATTTATGCACATCCACCTCTTATTTTAGTGCTTATGTTCACTTTATTATTATACATACTCCTATCACAATACAAATAGAAGAAGTGGAATCAGAAACACATGTATGGTAGAGCTTCCATTTGGTCTTCAACTTATTTTTGGTCTGTCTTTCATTTGTTCCTCTTCTTAATTCTTATCATGTTTTGAGGGTGAAACATATTTAAGGGGGATGAAATGTAATGTACCTAGATAGGGGAATAACTAGTAGAAATAGTAGTATGTAATAGTAATGCATTAGACGAATAGTCCCACATGCATTAGACTAAAGAGATGGATAGGTAATAAATAATATAATTAAAGGGACATGTGATGTTTTATATCATCAAATAGTATTGTAATTGAGCCTATCTCAAAGGAGGTAGTCCCCACAATATGGAGTTATCCCTTCCACAAAAAGAATCGGGGTTTGTAATCTACATTTTGGTCAATATATGAGTTGATTTATCTATTTAGTCTTGGTGAGAGTAACATGTATCTAACATTGTCCTGTAACATTCAAGGTGGTAAAAAATATCTTATATATAGAAGGTAGTACTCTAAGGACTATAGGGACCAAAGAATCATCTGTCACTAGTTTGCCCAAAGATTGAAGTGAAGCCTACAAAGTTGTAACCCTTCTAAGGAATGCTTATACTTTTTCATCTGATTTGATTTTGAGAGTGTGAAATTAACTCTGAAGATGCAAGATTTAATTTTGATTCTTAGCTTCATATACTATTTTAAGCTTATCCAAAGCATATTTTGTAGTTGTATCACTTTGGATATGAGGTTGTACCTCATCTAAAACTCCAAACATGATTATTAACTTAGCCTTTTTTATTAGCTTTGTCATATTTTTGTTGTTGATGAACATCTATTGCTTCGCTGACCCATGTGCCTTCTACTATTGACCAAATGTCTTCAAACTCAAGATATGTTTATAATTTTGTTTTCCATGCTACATAATTATCATCATGAAGCAATTTTGTGTCAAGGAGGACAAATATTGGTCCTGATCTAAACATTTTGAATAGAAATTTGCATATGATAAATTACAAATATGTTGTTTAAGTGTGGAAATGAAATGTGCATTTGAAAAATGTAAGTGACTGAAAATGCAAAAATGCATACACAAAGAGGATAAATCATGTACCAACACATAAAATGACATCAATCCCCACTAAAAATGCATCTAAAAATGCATTGTAAAATGAGGAAAGTGGACGTCAGTTTCAAATAAAAAAGCATCTGAGGAGTTTTATAATGTATTTTCCCATTGTAAGATGATTTGAGGGTGGTGAGAAAATAAAATCCCCCTTTTGATGGTCTTTGAAATTGTGGAAAAAATATCCTCTTGGGCTATAAAATTCATGGTTTTGAAAATAATGTCTTTTTGCCTTACAATTTTCAATCTTTGACTACTCTTTGGGAGTTTTGCACCAATTGATTTACAACACAAGTCACAAAATACTTCATTTCTATCCTCCTTGTTTGAAATTCAAGGTAATATAATTTGTCTTAAAATAATATATATCTAAATGTCATTCCACTCTCCTTTTTAATAATATCTCTTATCAATATTTTGTAAACATAATTATAAAAAGATATTATTATGTGACTTTTTGATCAAATCAACATAATGAAAAAGCACAACCTGTATAAGAGATAACCATCAACCAATAAAGTTTTATGGGCTCAATAACTTTAAATACATTACGATTTTAGAATTATTTATTCAAATTTGGTATGATCAATGTCTTATTCAAGTAACATAAGCATTTTGGGTACCCTTGTTGGTAATGATGCAAAATAAAACACATTGAAGGTGGGAGGTTCAATGTTGCACCCAATTTTTTGATCCCAAAGAGATAGATCGACCATTCCAATGTTGCATAGAGATTTAATAAAGAAATCGAAATTAAAATTGACCTTTAATATATTCTTATGTGATGCATGTGAAAATATTAAAATAAATAATGTGTGATTGTACCTGGATGCTAGATGAATGCCATGGAAGAAGAGCCGTATGTTAGCAAAGGATTTGTGGGGTCATTTTTGTAGTTGAAAGACATAAAAGACATGTTTTTGGACAATTTTTGATATCAGGTGTTGACCTTGGATGATGCATATCTAATCTTCTCATTTTTCTTTGGGTGATGTGGTCAAGAACTATTGGGACATAGATCTAACAAGAAGATTTGATGTTAATGAAAGTGCTAAAAAAAAGATCAATAATAGGTGTTTGTCACCATTGGATTTTGGTATTCCAATACTAATATATACATATTAGTAATAAAAAAATGATGCCAAAAGATAGCCAGTCATGTTGTTTGCACGCTAGTCTCAAACTACCTCTTTCAAATTATTTCAGGTTGTTTGATTGATTTTTGATAATTATTGGAGCAATTTGAACACATGGATTCAAAAAGATATTAATATTTCCAATATTAAAAAACCAATAAATATCAAATATTAATTCTATATCTAATAAATGATACAAATTTTCATCATAATGACATATATTTAGCCAATTTTTGTGAATATGCATTGATATGAATTTATAGGATCAAACCCTTTTTTTTTTAAAATGTCATAATATGACTTTATTATGCCTAGATTTTAATAAAAATATGGCTAAAATTTTTTAAAACAAAAAAATTTGCCTACAAGGTAACTATTATCCTTCTACAAAATTGGCTAGAATTTCTATAGTGTTTCAGCTTGGAATGTCAAAAATTGAAGAAGCATGTCACATCTAAGGATCTCATGAACTTGGCTCTCTATCTCCATTGAATCTTTAATGCTTCAAAAAAATACTCTAGATAACCTACTATGATACCAAATGAGAGACAAAATGAAATTGAATTAACAAAGGCACTACAAGAAGTGATTATTTATAAAACACTAAGTGAGATTAGATCTCCTAATCTATAGGAGATAATGACTCAAAATATAACTAATCATACATAGGAAATACCCCAACTAACTAACCTATGTCAATCAAAGGTGTAATACCTTGAGACATTTATTACAATAGGCTAGGATAAGTTAATTATTCTAACAATACATCTCAAACTTCCTCATTAGTTTTAACCTCCTTAAGCATTTTCATTTTAATTATTTTAGGAAGCCCTATGAGGAAAAACATAGGTTGAATATATCTCTTTGATTTGAAATATGGTTTTTTTGTTCTTCATAAATTCTAAATGATAGTTCACCTTAAGTTCTTTATGACATCCCAATCAAACCCATCATTGAACTAAAATTGAATCTGCCTTCTACCACATGAATGTATAAGCTTCTCTCTAAGAACATTACAAGGGGAAAGAGAATTAAAATTAACAAAGAAAATAACTAACCAAATATACATAACCATAAAGTTATAATGAACTTTATTAAAATAAGTGGATAATAACCTCACATTATCAAACACTTGGAATATAAATAACCACTTCCTCATCAATCCTATAGAAAATATCCTGAGGTAATTCTTCTCTTACAGTCCAACTAGACAAACTCAAAGAGTTAACTCCCATGTTTTTGAATCAATCAACAACCTTTTTTACTTCCTGATAGAAATGTTGTATGACCACTTCTTTCCTAGAGTATATAATTGAAATATAATAATACACCACCTATTTGATGGTCCAACTAACTGATTTTTAAAAAATACATTTCATTATATTCATTGAGTCCCCCTCCATGATGAGAAGTTAAACACCTAGTTGTTTCACCAATTTTAAACCTCATAGAGATACAAGAGCTTCTACCTAATGATTTGATTTAATCACCATATCCCCATCATAATTAACCATAAACCTCCCTTGGTGATCCATTAAAATCCCTTCTCCTCTAGAGGGTCCTGTGTTCCCTTTGGATGCTTGTCAAAATTAAGCTTTAACTATTCAAAAGGAGGAGGTTTACATTTAGTCCTCTTTATTATTTAATATTTTGGATCACTCTTAACAAAGAATGAAGGACCAATTTTCCAATTTAAAGTTGATTTTTTTTACATTTCCAATCTTTCCCTTTTTCATTGGGAAAACATTAAAATTTTCCACAATAGGCTCAAAAATCCTATTAGCAAGAATCACACTTATCCAATTTTTTTACTAAATATTATGTTATTTCTTTCACCCTAAATTCCTCAAATGACATGAGGGAATGTAATCTTCTCAATTTTATTTAGAACATCATTTTGAAGAAGACACTCTCAAGAATGCCAAAATTTAAACACAGAACTAGTGAATACCTAGAGGACATTGAATTTGATAAGAAAGAAGATCCAAACCTCATTAGAAAAAGGACAATCCCCAAGAAAATGAATGATTGTTTCATTATCATTTTCACAAAAGTGGCACCTATTGATCAAAATGAAACCTCTTTTCCTTAAATTATCCATGGATAAGATTTTGTTTTGAATAACCACCCATAGAAATAAGTTAACTTTGGGGATCCTATACTTGTCCCATAGACTATCCTAGTTTACCTCATTTATTAGAATATTAGCCATCAAATTATACCTAGATTTAACTTAATATTGTCCGTCAATAGATTCTTTCCAATCCATCTAATCTTCATCAATGGTGCTTGGAAGGTGATGGGTTTTCCACAAATTATTCAAATTAGACAAAATAATATTATCTTCTTGGTTCCTTTGTAACTTCTAGAACCTTCTACAATCTACCAATAATCATGAACCTTTCTTCCCTATTTATTTTAAATGTGATCTTGTAATCACTTCCATGGTTCTAACAAATTTATAAGTTGATCTAAAATACAAATATCTTTCCAAAATTTGACCCGCATAGCATTTCATAGCTACCATTTTAAACTTTGTTTGAATTTATAAAATTCCATAGGTGATAATCTTAAATATATTGTTCATCTTCAAATATACACATAGTATTTTTTCTTTCTAAGCATTTGAATATTAAAATAGTAACCCAAATACTATTGACTTAGAGAAATCTTAAGACAAATTTGGAGAGAAGACCTTTGTTCATCCAATTTAATCTTTAAATGCCTAGTCCTCCATACATTTTTGCTATGAAAATGTTTTTCCAAGCCATCAAATAAATTCAATTTCTCTCTTCCATTACTGTCCATAAAAATTTCCTTTGAATTTTATCAAGGCTATCTTATATTCTCTTATGTGGGCTAAAAATAGAAATAATATAGACTGGAAGACTCTCAAAAACATTTTTGATAAGTAATAATTTACTCGTGTGAGATAAAAGTTTCCATTTCCAACTAGATAGTTTTATTTGAAACATTTCAACCAACAGATTCCACTATGTAATTGGGAGATTATTTCTAAAGAGAAGAATTTCATGGTATGATGAAGGTGTCTGTTTGATTTTTCAGCCCCAAATTTATGCAATTCAGGGGTGTCTACCCAAAGGTGTATTGAAGAATAAAATTGAAATCTTATCAAAAATTACCTTTTGATTTGATGCTTATTCATACATGACTAGGATTATTTTTAAAAATATTGATTCTTGAATGGATGCCTCTACCATAAGAATGGTATCATAAAAAATTTATTGATGAGATCCCAAATCCTTTAGCCATAATGACAAAAATGAAGGGACATAAAGGATCCCTTTGTCTCACTCATTTGACACTTTTAAATAAATCTTGATCTACTTCGTTAACAAGAACTAAAACCATGCAAGTAGAGATACAAGACCTAATTTTTTTCCTAAACTGGTCTTAGAATCCAAATTGGCTCATGATTCTTCCTAAGAAGATCCAAGCTATTATATCATAAGCCTTAGCCATGTCTAGTTATGACTTTTATCCATAGTGTGTATCAATTCATGAACAACAATAATATAGTCTTGAATTTATCTTCTTGGGAGTCTTGAATTTATATTCCTAGGATAAAATCCCCTTGCAACCTTGATAATAAATTCCATAATTAGATGTAACCTTATAGAAAATATCTTATTAATGATCTTATAAATGGAGTTACAAAGGTTGATTGGATGGAAATTAGAAAAGTTCACAACTCCCTCCTTGGGAATTAAAATAAGGAATGTATGATTGAATTATTTTAGTATCTGAGTAGAATCAATGAATTCTTTGACTAAATCTACGACATCATCTTCAATAATATCCTATAATTTCTAAAAGAAGGCTATTGAAAATCCATCAGGGCCTAGAGCTTTAAGTGGGTTCATTTTGGAAATGACAAATTTAATATCTTCATTAGATGTGGCTGCAATAAGATCTAAATTATATTCTTGGGTCACCAATTTTGGAACAACATGAATAAATTCTTATTCAAATCTAATATTTATTTTAAAGTCATTTTTAAACATTTTTTTAATAAACTTACACTCTCTTGATTAATTAGATCTTTATGAAAGGTGATTTATCCTTCTCTATCTCTTATTTTCTTGATTGAGTTATGAGCTCTATGCTTCAAGGTGGATATATGGAAAAAGTGGGTGTTCATATCACCCTCCCTGAGCCATATATTTATTTATTTTTGTCTCCATATAATCTCTTCCCTTGCAACTATAGTTTGATACTCATAGAGAAGCTAATTTTCCTTATTCTAAATGTCTATATGATACCCATTCCTTTATATTTTATACTCTAGCATAAAAATTTATGATTTTAAAGATTTTTTTTTATGAATAATAACATTTCAAAATACCTATTTATTCCACTTTCCATTTTTTAACTTAACATTCTTTATTTTTTAGTCAACTTTTACATGACCGAGCCATTCACACTTGGTGACAAATAATCCACCACTCTATCATGAATTTATGGATGCAAAAACCACATATGCCACATTATAAGTGGATATCTATTCTATTTATAAGAATTTTCCATTGAATTAAACTCTAGTGGGTTATCATCTGAACCTACCAAAGGTAAAGCCTTTAACGTAAAATCCTTTTGTGCCAACCAATACATAGAAATGAAAAAGCTGTCCAATCTACATTGAAATAGATTTTGTCCCATCCTCTTGTTACTCCAAGTGTATTTATAGCCTTTTGATTCTACATATATCATACCAATATCATAAATGAGGGAATAAAAATCTTCCATAATATCTAATATCATTTGATTCCCACCTTTTTTATCACCTAGATGTAATGGCAAATAGAAATGTCTAGCCATAATCCAAGAGAAATCTTTACAAGTGTTTCTAAAAAATCTTCAATCTTCCCATAGAATTAGGTGCATAAATGTTTAAAAACATCCATTTCCTGGAATCTATTGGATATGTGAATAGAACCACTAAATGATTAGAATATATAAAGACCAGCTCACCAACCATAATGTTGTTATCCTAAAAAGTAATGAGACCCTCTGAAGCACCACTAAACTAGAACAAACTACTTCAGCTTCTTTTTAATATGCATTTTTATGGTTCAAAAAGTAAGCTTCATCTATTTTAGATTCTTGAATTACCAAAATTGAAAGTTTATAACTTCTTCTAAAATCTATAAATACTTTTTATTTTGAGGAAGTATGAATTAATCTAATATTCTGATAATATATCATCATAATTAATTAAAAGGAGAAAGATTACCTACCTTGAATGGAAGAGTTAATTTAATTTCATCTTTAATTTCCACCTTGGTTAACTTTTTGAAAATTTCTTTTCTAGTTGATTTCCCAAATTTTGGAAATGTTTGGGAGTTGAAATAATCTCTTGTAAATATACCTCCCATTCTTGTGAATCTTTTGGTGAAGAATCAATAATTTAGTTTAATACTTCTTTTCTATGAATTTCCCCTGAAATCTTCATATTTGGTTCATTATCATTCTAAGAGATATCCTAATCTTCTTATAGTTTCACTAGGGTTTCAAATGGATTTGGATATTTTAGAAAATATTAATTCTACCTTGTCTCCACCATGTTTTCTATATTTTAAGTTATTGAATCTGTCTCCTTTACTATAGATAATTTATTCAATGAGCTATGCATTTGGCTTGGCTCTTTTGTATCGACTACCTTTTTTTGATTTTTCATTTCTACCTCTACCTTATTACCTTATGTTATAACTACATATTATATAGTGATTTATTCATCAAGTATTACCTATTTACCTTTGTTATTTTATATATCTATTTTAACTATTGAGCATTATTCCTATTGTTGAATTTTGGCATTGATATTGTCATTGATGTCAAAGGTTCTTAAAAAATGTGTTCATGAGATCATTAAAGAATGTTCTTATTCAATAAAATAATTGAGAGGTATGAAATTATTTGAGGATTATGGACTACATGTGAGTATGTATAATATCATAAAGAAGTGTTTCAAGGTCAGTTATCAAGTTTCAAGAGCTTGAGAAGCCTAGTCATGACATTGGTCATTGCATGAAGAGACCTTGTGAGAAGTTATGAGCTTAATGGACTGATAATATGGATTAAAATATGCATAATAGTTATAAAATTTTATTTAATTATTCATATGAGGCATTGGATCACTCATGAGAGTCTCAGTGTGAGTCTACAAGGGTAGGACCTACAAACCTATTATGCAACTAGACCACCTCTAGACCCTGCTTAGCCTAATAAGGCATCATGCTCTATTTTCAAGGTATATGAAGGATTTTTTATATTTTTTGATCATGTGACATGTTTTTTTAGAATGTAATTGAGGTGGATGTTACATGAAAAGATGTTTGAATGTTAGTTTCAAGGCTTAATATAGTTTGCAGGTCAAGGACTAAGCAAGTAAAGAGAGAAATGGTGGCCAAATAAGGTATGAGATTCAGATTTCAAGATAATAAAGAGAATGTGAGAATTATTAGTGGTGTGATATATTTTTTTAGGTGATTTTACTAATTTTTAGGTCAAAGTTTTTAATAAAGGGCATGAAAACTGGTTTTGCGGTCTCTCGAGTATATAGAATGTAGGATTTTCAACCTGAGAAGGTTTTTCAAGTGTTCATTGGTATGTGTAATCTATACATAGGAAACTAAGATGGTGAGGAGAGATAGGAAATGTTCCTATCTATTATATTCAATGATTATTTTTGGAAATGAGGGGTAGTCATTTATGAATAATTGTTAACACCAAAAATAGTGTTAACCCTCTATAAAACCCCAACATTGAACCGATGTCAAAAATATTATTCAAAAAAGCCCATAATGGTCTAAAATTAATATAAAAAATATTTTATCATGTATCAAAATATCCTTGGAGCCTCCAAGTGTGATTGGTTTTGTCAGGTGCATGAGTGGACCCTACAGGAAAACCCTTATTTCTCAAAGATTTATTATAACAATCACAATTGAGCAAGTCCAAGTTGTTAAATTAATGAATGTTGAATATTGAGACTTATTTTTATTTACATGGTGGTTTTTTAGTATGTTATATCCCTTATGGGTGATAAAATGGTCATACAAGTTGACCAATCGTTAATAGGCCTAATTGTACAAATAGTGAGAAACCAATGCAAAAGTGAGAAGTTTATTAGGGATGTGTTATCATGGATTAGGGATGAATAAAATTACATGGATAGGTTTTTAAATACCATTAATACATGTTAATTTTGGATATAATATTTTTATATCATTTTAAATAGCAAAAAATTGTTCTCAAAGTTGACTTGTCTAGCTCAATAAGGTTTTTGTACAATGAGGTCATGAGATTGGTCTGCAAGAACAATATTGCGAACAATATTGCCATTAGAGCTTATGATATTTTTATTGTATTTTGTTATAAGGATGTTTTAGGATATTTTATTTTAATTTAAATCAATTTATTTTATTATTTTATGTTTCATAATTTCAAATTTTCATGATTGTGTTTTGAGGCTAGTTGGCAATTCTAGTTAGGCTACTTGCAAAGAAGGGTTTGAGTACTCTGCCTTGAGTTGTGAAATATAAATAATGTAGTTATGACCCTAAGGTCATGAATATTATGTATATGTTATTATTTTCCTTGTATTTTTGGTAATTTTTTTATTCTTTAGTTTTTCAAGATAGATTTCTTAGGTATGCATAGGCCTAATTGTGAATAGTACTAATGGTGTTCTTCAAGTGGTGATTGGAGCTAAAAGGTATATTATAAATAATATGAGATTATTATGGGTTTTTTTAGTGACATATTATTTTTTCCTACCATGTGATAATTTTGAGATTATTTCGAGGAGTTCAAAGGGTAACATGTGCTAATGAAGGCCTAATTGAATTAGGTCTGCGTAAGGCTTAAGAGGGGATTTGGTCCTATATGATATGAACAACTTATTTTAATATTTGATTCATGTTTTGTCATGTCCTAAGTCCTATTTTATTAAAATTATAAGTGTAAAAGTGTGAATTACTATCCAAGAGGTGTATGATCAAGATCTTAGTATAAGAATAAGGCCTAATAGGCCTCATTAGCTTGTTAGAAAACATGTGAGTTAAAGCATAAGAAATATCAATTTGAAGAGGTAAAAGAGGTTTTTATACCATCATAAAAGAGAAGATAAAATATAATGAAGATATAATATGGGTAATATAGATGACTATCAAGTTCAAATGACCTAATCTATCTTGAAGAGACCTAGTTGAGTGAAGGAGCCTAGAAGGTGGTTTGAGAGGGCTAAGAGTGTGAATAACTAAAGAGGTGTTCATTATAAGTTGTTTTAGTAATAACATATCCTAAATTTGATCAATTAAATTAGGTGGATGATTTGGTATTGAGTCATCTAAGGGGTTGATGCCTCCTTGCAAATAGGTGCTTGTTAAAGCCTAGTCAAGTGGGTGCTTGGCTAGTTGTGGCTGGTGATCAAAGTGAAGTTGGTTCTTCCTTAGATCTCGATATTGATCTTATAATATTATAGAAAATTTATGTATATCATTGGTTTTTCTTCCCTTTGAAGTTTTTCCACTCAAATAAGTGTTCTATGTGTTATGTTCTTATCTCATGCTCATGGCTCTTAGTGTGTTACAAGTTCACTATATTGTTTTGATAGTTCATGAATGATAAAGTAAAGTTTTAAATTTTTTTAAAGAATAATTAAATAACACCCTATAAGTCATTATGATTCCAATAATTGGTATAATATCTTGGTCCTTTTAGGTAAGTCTAACAGCTTGAAGGTGATGCTTAGAAACACAAGAATGTTTTGTGATCAATAGGAAGAAGACAACATGTATTATGAATAAGACTACTATGATAGGGAAGGAGAATATTAATTAGACCTTGAAGATGAGATCATAAGTTCCCTTGATGATTTAAAACATAAAAATAAGACTATAAAGGATCTTAGGAGTCATTTATAAGGGGTCAACATAAGGTTTAAGTCAAAGGAAGTTGAGTATGACTATTTGTAGATAAAACTAGATTCCTTAAAGGTTGAGTATGAGCAACTCATATAAAAAATTAGAAAGTTTGAGAGAGATCATGATAAGTTAGAAAAATTCAAGATTAACAACATGAAAATACCAATCAAATAGTCAAATGCAACAAAATATAAGTCATCACGTAACTATGGTAAGTATAGAAATGTTGTTTGCTACATCTGTCATAATATATGACACATTACAAGATTCTACTCTAATATAGTTAGAAGGCCCAAAAGATTAAATAAGACATATGAAGTTCCTATAATGCATAATAAGGATCAAACATTGGTATGGAATCCAAATCAATTTAGGATGGATCATATTGAGCTCAAGAGGCAAGATGGACTATTTGTCAAAGAGGAACAAAAGACCAAAGAGGATTATATGTTATCTAAAATTGCCTTTCACATTCAATATGAAGCCATGAAATGGCATATATATTGATTTATCAATCCACATTACAAGAGATATAAATTATTTCATTTCATTAAATAATAATGATGTAGGAATAGTGAGGTTTGGAGACAACATAACTACCAATATAGCTAATAAGGGTGTCTTGAGTTTGGACAAAGGAAAGACCAAGACATAAAATGTGTTGTGTGTGGAAGGTTTGAAACATAATATGCTTAGTGTAAATAAAATATACAATCAAGGATACACACTAATATTTCATGATAGAGGGTGTAAGATAAGAATATCTAAATTAGGAAGGCTAATTACCAATGCCAAGAGGACTGAGAACAAACTATATGTATTGAATAAAATCAATAAGGAGATATGCTTCATGAATAAGATAGATGTAAGTTGGCTATGGAAAAAAAGTTTAGGTCACCTAAACTTTGATAACTTATTCAATATTATCACTAATAAATCTATGAATAACATGCCTAAGATTATCAAACCTATAAACATACTTTGCAAGGCATGTCAACATGGTAAGCAAACTAGAAGAAGGTTCAAGTCCAAGGGGTACTATAATACAAGACCCTTGGTGTTAGTACACACTGATATTTTTTGGCCTACAATAATTCAAATCATTCAAGGAGATAACTACTTCATGTTTATAATTAATGATTACACAAGAATGCCTTAGGTTGCATTCTTAAAAGAAAAATTAGAAGCTCTTGACAAGTTCAAGGCATTCAAGGATCTTGTTGAGAATGAGAAGAACTAGAAGATAAAGTGCCTAATATCTGATTGAGGAGGAGAGTTTTGGTCTAATAAATTTTATGACTTCTATGAGGTTCATGGAATAAAGAGACAATTCTCATCAACTAGGACACCTTGACAGAATGGGGTAGTGGAAAGGAATAATAAGATAGTTCAAGAGATGACTAGAATTATACAAAATGAGTCTATATTATTTGATACATATTGGAGAGAGGAAGTAATCATTGTTGTATAAATTTTTAATAGATAATATATAAGGACTAATGGAAACAATACTCCTTATGAACTATGGAAGGGAAAACCTCCTAATGTGGAACACTTTAGAGTGTTTGGGAGCAAATGTTTCATGAAAAGAGATGATAAATACTTGGGAAAGTTTGATTCTAGATCTAATAAAGGCATATTCTTAGGATAATCATCAATGAAATCAACTTATAGATGTTATAATAATAGACTAAAAGGTATAGTGGAAAGAACCAATGTGAAGATTGATGAGACAAGGAAATATCTAGACTTCAAGAATGAAGAGGAGACTATATAGGTTGATGAGTAATAATAATAAGTTGAAGAGAGATAGGGATAAAAAGGACTGTCATGATAGATTCAAATAGATCATAGGAAATCTCAAATCATTAGCAACAAGAATGTAGTTATGAAAATAAGGAGAAGACTGGTAAGTAATCTAAATAAAGAGGTTATTGCTCTATTATCCAATATTTAACCTAAGAATCTTATAGAAATAAGAAAATACAAATTTTGGATAGGTCTTATGAATGAGGAGTTAGACCAAATAGAGAATAATGAGACTTGGGTCTAGTTCTCGGCCTAAAGATAAAAATTCCATTGGCACAAAATGGGTGTTTAGAAACAAGTTGAATGAAGATGGAAAGTCACTAGGAATAAGGCTAGATTGGTATGCAAGGGATATGCATAAGTTAGAGGCATAGAATTTAAGGAGACCTTTTAATTAGTAGTAATATTTGGGTCAATTAGATTATTTCTAGCATATGTAGGATTAAAATGATTAAAGGTATACCAAATGGATGTCAAATATCCCTTTTTTAATGGAATTTTGGAAGAAGTATACATTAAATAACCTAAAGGATTCTCACTATCAGATGACAAATACTATGTTTATAGATATAAAAAGGCCCTTTATAGCCTAAATCAAGCTCCTAGAGCTTGGTATGCTAGGTTGGACAAGTATCTATTGGATTAAGGATTCAAAAGAGGAGTTGTAGATAGTAATCTATACATCAAGATATAATATGACCATCAATAGATAATAGTTATCTATGTGGATGACATCATATTTTACAGAAATAATGAAAACATGACCAAGGACTTTGAAGAGGTGATGAATAAAGAGTTTTAGGTGTCCATGCTAGGAGAACTATCATTGTTTCTTGGGTTATAAATCACTCAATCTGAAAAAGGTATATTCATCTCATAATCCAAGTACATAAGAGAGATGTTGAAGAAGTTTGAGATGGAAGATTACAAGGTAGTTAGTACACCCCTAATCATAGGATGTGGTTTGAGCAAGGAATATGAGTCTTAAAAGTTAAATTAAATGTCATATAGGTCAATGATTGGAATTTTATTTTACACCACTACCTCTAGACCTAACATCATGTAAGCAGTAGGTCTTATGGGATGGTTTCAATTAGTTCTAAAGGAGAATCATCTACAAGCAGTCAAAAGGATACTTAGGTATCTCAAGTGGACTATGGATTATGTATTTTGGCATCCAATAAATAAGGAGTTCAATTTGATAGCCTACACATATTCAGATTGGGAAGGAAGTATAGATTATATGAAGAGTACTAATGGAGGAGTCTTCTTCTTAGGTGGGTGCCTAGATTCATGGATAAGCAATAAATAACCATCAATGTAATTGTCCACTTATGAGGTTGAGTATATTTCAACATATTCATGTTGCACTTACATCTTATGGATGAGACAAACCCTAAAAGACTACAAGGTGGAGTATGATAGTCCTAACCTTATCTATTGTTATAATACAAGTGTTATAATAATCTCAAAAAACCCTATCGTGTACTCAAGGACCAAACACATTCCCATCATGTATCATTTTATTAGAGAGTAAGTAATTGAATAAAGTGTGAAACTTTATGTTTCTACATAGGATCATATTGCAGACATCTTGATCACACCACTTCCAAAGGTAACTTTTGAACACCTAAGACAAGAATTGGGTGTAATTCCTACCCATAACAATCATTAAAAAAATCAAGTACTTAGGGGGAGATAATCATGGTCACTAGATACAAGAATAGGTAAGTTTTTCTGAGAAGGCATGCATGGATATAGGGGTGTATGTTTGTATTATGTCTCATAAACTCATAAGTCATGTGTTTTGAGTATTTTGGTTGTAAGGAGTGTGATCCAAGGAGTTATAGACATCACTTTGTAATTTATGTCAAATGTGGATAAAGATGAGAATGGGGAGATAATAATGATCAGTATATAGTATGTTTTTCCACCAATGACAAAGGGGGAGATTTTTGAGCATTGATATTGTTATTGAAGTTTGGTATTGATGTCAAAGGTTCTTAAGAAGAGTGTTCATGAGATCATTAAAGAATGTTCTACTTCTTATTTGATAGCATAATTAAAAGTTATTACATTGTATAAGTATCATGAAAGACATGTGAGAAATGTATAAGATCGTGAAGAAGTGTTTCAAAGTCAGTTTTCAGGTTTCAAGTGATTGAAAAGCCTAGTCATGACACTGCTCATTACATGAAGAGACCTTATGAGAAGGTATGAGATTAGTGGCCTAATGAGATGGATGGAAATATGAATAAGAGGATTTATGAGTTTTTTGATCATGCATATGAGGCATTAGATCACACAAAATAATCTCAAAGTAAGCCTACATGGGTAGGACCTATAAACCTACTATCTAACTAGGCCACCTCTAGACCTTGATTGGCCTAATAAGGCATCCCGATCTATTTTAAAGGCATATAAAATATGTTTGATATTTTTTTTATAATTTTAGATGTTTTTTGAGCTTTTAATTGAGGTAGAGAGTGCATGAAAAGAGGTTTGGAGGTCATTTTCAAGGCCTAATGTAGTTTGTACGTCAAGGACTAAGGAAGCAAAGAGAGAAATGGTGGAGAAATGAGTAATGAGATACATATTTCAAGATAATAATGAGCATGTGAGAATTTTTAGTGGTGTTATATATTTTCCTAGGTGCGTTTACCAATTCAAATCTCAAATTTTTCAATAAAAGGAATGAAAAGTGGTTTTGGGGTCTCTCAAGTGCACAAAATTAAGGGTTGTCAACCCAAGAAGGTTTTCCAAGTGTTCATTGGCACATGTAACATCTTCATTTGAAATTTATATATTAAGTAATTATTGTAAATTTTCCTAAATAGGATCTTGAGGCATGAGTTTTTGAAATGAGAGGCATTCCTTTATGAGCAATCGTTAACATCAAAAATAGTGTTAACCCTCTCTAAAACCCTAACACTGACCTGATGTCAAAGATATTGTTAAAAATATCCTAAAATGGTTTTAAATAAATATAAAAAATATTGGATAATGTATCCAACTCTCTCAATCACCTATAGATATGATTGGTTTTTCAAGTGAGTGAGTGGACCCTATAGGAAAGGCCTTATTTATTAGATATTATTGTAGCAGTCAGAGTTGACCAACTCAAATTTGCTAAATGAATGAAGGTTGAAGATTGATAGTTTCATTTTATTTACGTGGTGTTTTTTATCATTTTATATCCCTTATGTGTGGTAAAATAGTCATATAAGTTGACCAGTCACTAATAGGCCTAATGGTGCAAATAGTGAGAAACCCATGCAGAAGTAAGAAGTTGATTAGGGGTGTGTTATCATGGATTATGGATGAATCAAAGTGAATGGATAAATTTTTAAATAAATTTAATAAATTTTCATGTTTGATACAATATTTTGAGATCATTTTATATATAAAAAATTGATCTCAAAGTTGACTTGTCTAGCTCAGTAAGATCTGTGTACAAGGAGATCATGAGATTAGTTTACAAGACTAGTATTGCCATTAGATATTATGATATTTTTATTTTGTTTTGTTATTATTATGTTGTATTATATTTTTAATTAATTTTAATTCTTTTATTATATTCTTTTAGGTGTAATAACTAAATTTTTCATGATTGTCTTTTGAGGCTAGTTGGTAATTATGAGTAGGCTACTTGTAGAGAAGGGTTTGAGTAGTTTTTCCATGAGTTATGAATTATAATTAATGTTTTGATTAACATAATGTCACATATACTATTTATATGTAAATTTTCTCCTTGGTTTTTTTTAAAAAATGGGTTTATTCTTCAATTGTTGAAGACAGACTTCATGGCTATGCACAGGCCTAATTGTGAATAGTACTAATGGCATGCTTCAAGTGGTGATTGGAGATAAAGTGTGTCATGTATGTAATATGAGATAATTATGGTTATTTTAGTTAAATATGATATTTTAATACTTTTTTAGAAGTTTTAAAGTGTTATAAGGAGTTCAAAGGGTAATTGTGCTAATGAAGGCCTAATTGAATTAGGTCTCCTTAAGGCCTAAAAGGTCCTTTGGTCCTATATGCTATGAACAACTTATTTTAATGTTTTATTAATGTTTTTTAATGTTATAAGGCCTAATTTATTAAAAATATAAGTGTTAAAATGTGTATTTAAAACCAAGAGGTGTATGAGCAAGAGCCTAGTATAAGAACAAGGCCTAATAGGCCTAATTAGCTTGTTAGAAAACATGTGAGTTGAAGCTGAAGAAATAACACTTGGAAGAGATAAAGGAGGTATTTTATACCATAATAAAGGTTTATATAAAACATCATTAAGATATAAAATGGGTAATATATATGACTATCAAGGTCAAATGACCTAATCTATCTTGAAGAGACCTAGTTGAGTAAAGGAGCCTAGAAGATAGTTTGAGAGGGCTAAGAGTGTGAAGAGATGAAGAGGTGGTCATAATTATTTGGTTAAGAAAAAATATTTATTGAATTTTATCAAGGAATTTATATGTTTTTTTTTTTTTTTTTGAGTCATCTAGGGTCTTGATGCATCTTTGCAAGTAGGTACTTGCTAAAGCCTAGTCAAGTGGGTGCTTGGCTTGTTGGGGTTAGTGTTCCAAGTGAAGTTGGTGCTTCACTAAATATCTATGTTTGTATTATAATACTATATTAAATTTTCATATATTATTTTATTTTCTTCCCTTTGAGTTTTTCCCACTTAAATAAGTGTTTTATGTGTTATGATCTTCTCTTATGCTCATGGCTCTTAATGTGTTGCTAATTCACTATATTGTTTTGATAGTTCATGAATGATAAATTAAAATTGTTAAATTTGTTAAATACTAATTCATCCCCCTCTTATTAATTTTTTTTCAAATAATAAATTCCTAATTTAAATACTTTTATATTTATTTAAATCAAACCCCTCCTTTTCTATGCCAAGAGGGCTTGAGCTAAGCTGATTTGTTTGAGGAGCTGATGGGAAAAAATTGATGAATGTCCTAGCTTATGGAATTTAACAAAAATAAGGAATAAATTTTAAAACTCTATTTTATAATTAGACTCCAAAATTGGTATACATAAACACTGATGAAGTAATTTCTTGATTTTTTAAGGTGATTACACGAAAATAAGAATGCACAAGTTTGGATCTAGATTTTGTTGATGAATTAAAGGAAATAAAATATATAAACATCTTAGCCATGCTAATGAAGAGATATTCCTCCTAAATTTTAATCTTGAGCCCTAGGATACTCACCCAAATGGGAATTAAGTTGATGTTTTCTTTTTTTGGGTAAAAACCTGGGTTCTATTATTTTCAAAAGAGTCCTGATTTTCCAAAGAACCAAGGACCTCCTATTAAAATATGAGCACACTCTTCTAGTTTATTGAGTATAATAATTAAAAAACCATTCACCATTTCCACTATTTCTATATATCATTTGGATTTACATTTTTCCATGGCCCATACTCTGAAAGTATCAATATTTGGTCTGGCACCCATAAATTTACCCACCAATGCCTCTTCCATTCTAGAATTGGCTCAGTTTATGAGTGATGTTTAGAATTTAATGTGATAATTAATTCCATCCTTAATGGTCTCAATATATTTTTAAATAAGTCTTTTCTTCTTATCTATCACCCCTTTGAGTTTAGAACACTAAGAAACCTTACCTGGTGCCTCTCTATTATCCAGTTCATCAGAACTATTAGGACCTCCTTCTAATAATCCTTTTGTATAAATCCTAACTACATCCTTTTCTAATTCCCTAATTCACCATTCCCTATACCCCTCCCCATCCCCATATCCTTTCTCCATTTTTGATGTAATTTTTGAAATTTCTCCTTCCCACCCATAGTCACTCCATCATTGCTCCATTCCTATTGTTAATGATGTTTTATTCCCTTGATATTAGACTCTCACATATAAGATAATTTTGAGCATTCATCCAATGTGGTATTTGAGGAAAAAATATAAGAAAAAATTTGTTAAATGTTTCTAATTTATTCATATAAACAAAAAAATAAAATTGTCTAAGAAAATTTACAAATTTATCATGATGACTAGTAGTCATGACTATCATAGAGAAGGACCCATGGGAATATATTATATGCAATAAGTTTCCAGATAGTTTATTGATATTCAAAGAAGTTCATTGACATCACATTCCATATGCTATATTTATAACTTCTCTTCATAATCAATGAGTTGAAAAAATGCATATCATCTTCTAGTGTCATTGATTGATTTAAGAAGGTTATTTTATTTTTTGAGATTGTATATTGAGACAACATGCATTGTCTAAAATTAAAATCAAGGAGAGAATTTAATATTCAATAAAATCCAATTTTCTCTAGTTTTACTAAATTTAGAAATGTCTAATTTTTTTTCTGCATTCTGTCACTTAATATGTAATAGTTTCAAATGATACACAAAAAATTATTTGATACACATAGTCCATTTGAACTAAATTCAAGAAAGGTATACTTTATCAAACAAACTATGGAGTACTATAATTATTATTGAATTTTAAAATCATATTTTCATAAAATTTTAAGCGTAAATGACTTATTTATTACATTATTCCAAGGCCTTAAAATAATTAAAACTTAAAATTATTTATATAAAATCTTATTTCCTTTACAAACTAGGTAATATGGAACCATGGTTATTTAGTTTTCTCAATATAAATTAAAACAAATTGGAGCCTCACCAAGAAATTCACAAAAAAAATAATTATTTTAATTATTCGAGTCAAATGTTTAAAACTATATAATCTTCCAACTACTTCTTTAGTTATCACTTTGCTAGTATTGCATTACTCTGTAGAATAAACCATATCACTTTAGAATAAAAATAAAAACAAAATTATGCCTTATACTTATGTGCACTTTCCCATGTTCACACATAAGGATAAAAACTTAGTCTAATGTCTTAGGCCAAAGAGTGTTAAAAATATGTTTCATTACACATTATTAGGGGAAATAGATTATAAATTAGGAAATATGAATTCTAATCTAGTTTCAAATAAAAACTTAGATTATTCTAGGTGATTCTAATTTGTGTTATAATAATATTGGATGGAGAATAAAAACAAGCATTTTATTAATTTTTTCAATATGTGAATATGAATAATAAAGAAAATTATAATAACTTCAAAGCTTACACACATAAATTAATATTTAAGCTAAATCAATGTGCTTGTGACCACCCTTCTTACACACATAGCTCATGACTTATTATAGGGCCTTTTGACTACCTTCCTTCATTTTTCACAAGGATGACACACTAATCTATTGTAAAGTTATAGTGATAGTGTCCTAAATTGATACCAACTCTTATATTGGGTATGCACTTCATTAGAATAGTCTCTCTATCAGTTTTAGTTTCATAAATAATCTACATCACATTCTTCTAACTAAGTTTATATTTGTCTTTTTTACTTTCCATATTGAGTATATGCTCACATTTAGTAAGTTTTAAATCAATTTGTGTCATTAATTAAATATATGTATAATTATAATTTTACACAATAGTTTGTCTAATTAGGGTCTAACATTATCCTAGTTCCCCAAATTTGATAAAACTATTTGTTGAACCCAGATACTATATAAATGTTACAAAACAATAACCATAAATGTTGCTAGGGTTTATATACATATTTTTGATGTTTCTAATTTTTTTTTTATAGATTTTCATATATGATGAATTATTTAATAGATTAAATATTCATCTATTTATTTATTAATTAATCAAAGTTAAGAAAACTATTTCTATCTACTTTAGACACAATGGGATTTAAATTTTTAGGGTTATGGAGCTTAAGCCCTAGGTTTTTAAAAGGTTTTATTATAATAAATCAGGGTATAAATATTAATAAATAAAACCACCAATTTTTAATGTAATTTACTTAGTTTGACTTTATAAAAATATAAATAATGATGTAAACAAGTACTTATTTAGAAATTGACTAAGATGGGAGATTTAGAGGCTATAAATTAGGATAGGGTCTGAACTAAGTGTCATGAATAGGATCCAAGTGTTAAAATAGTTCATGGATAGTAGCACCCTAATTGGATAGTAGCACCAATCATATTATCATAATTATTTTGGAGATGTGTCCTTTGTGTAGAACTATTTTGATCTTCTATTTTACCTGTGTCTAAGTCTGCCAAACTTGTTCCTGTGTGAGCAAATTTTGATTCCCTATAATTAACCTATTTTGACTAATTTTATATGCAAACCCTAAACCTCCATGTTAATAGGTCATTTGGTTGTCACAAGTAGCAAAATGTGATGTTATTTGGGTAGACTAGATATCCTTAACACCCCACTATTATGAGAGTTGCCTACATACCAATACTCTAAGGAGGGATCAAGCATGATGTAGTTGTCCCCACCTAAGTATTGGTGTAATTGCAAGTGAAGCTAGTATGAATGCTAGTTTGAGTTCTTTGAGTGTGTTTGAGACTATAAATATGAGTAATAAATATTGGGAAATCCATATATAGCTATATGTAGATGTAGGGTAGATTAGGGATCAATAACCTTGATTGTGCACAACTTGTTATGAGTTTGTTTGTGTAATTTGCATATGATTTCCATCTAGTAGAGAAAGGGCTAAAATTCATGTATATATACTATTCTAGTGTTTGTATGGGCCTTTAAATATTTTTAGGTCTACCCTATGTGTTTTTGGATTTGAAAAGATATCCATTGGTAATAAAAGGCCAAAAAAGGACAATAGTGCCCAAACTAGGACACTAGCACCATTGGCACTATTATCCAACTTATGGTGTTACTATATAGGTGGTAAAACCTAAGGAATTAGGGGCCAAGATGTTAAAGTGAAGTTTTAAGACTACTTTAGGGATGTTTAGGGATGTGTGTGGCCCACATGAAGTTTGGATAGGTGTTTAAATAGTCCCTAACATAGGTCTAATGCTAAGCTAGGGATGGGTGGTCTCAAGTAACACTCTTAGCAATCAAGTGTCATTTTTAGATAATTAAATTTCCCCTCTTTATTATATAAATATAGTGAAGTGAAATGACTAGGATAAAGGAAAAATAAGTGCATCTAGACTTACATAAGAGTTGAAGCCTGGGAATATGGATCTAAGTATGTGAATCATGCTTCATTGCATGTCCTATAAATGAAATGTGCATATATTAGTTCTTATCGAAGAGAAATAAATAAAAAATAAAAAATCTAATTAAATAGATAAGAGAGAAGAAATGAATGAATACACCTCACTGGGTACAAAACCAATGCATAAACCTGATATAACTTGTGTGTGTACATATGAAAAATAATGAATTTGTGAATAACTTGGACTGGGCTAATGGCTTACTCAATCCCCATGTGTGGGTGTCTCAATAATCAATTTGGTTTTGAATATATCATTTTCCACCCCTAGATAGATCATGACCTACAAATAGCTTAGATTGGATTGATGGTATATCCAACTCTCTCATGCAGCTGGATTAAGAACCCAAGCAGACTACGACTCAATCATTACCTACCCATGTGTACTATATGCAAATAAAATTCCATGATGTAACTAAATATGTGTAGCTATAATTGGAACTATATATCTCAAATTTTTGGATACTTGGGAACTCTAGAATGTAAAATGAATTCAGGCCACTCAAGAATATTAGGTGGCTCTGGCCTAGTAAATAATGCCAACCACTATAGATGGATAAAGGCATTAATATAATGTGTAACTTGGAATAGTGTATATTTTGTACAATATAGAGAATGACATGGAGTTTTTCATTCTATATGATCAACTAGTGCATAACTGAGTGTATATAGATAATGTGTCATGCAAATGCCCCCAAATCTTATATCTGAGTATATAGATTATGGATAGAGTTGTAATAATATGTATCTAAGCATGTAGAATTAAATGTGAATGATCATGGTGTGCATGATGCCCCTAATATGAGTAAACTAGTATGAATTTAATCTAACTTAAGAAAAAATTCATAATCTATAATTTAATCTCTATAAATCTAGATTATACCTACTATACTTTTCTAGCCAATTTAGGATTTCCTAAAACTAAGGCTCCTAAACATTAGTTCTATATCTTCAATAGTATTAATGGTGGTGATAGTGTTCCAATTTGGGCACTAATGTCCAACTATAATATTTTTTGTGAAACTAAAACTAATTTTTATGTTACTCTTTCCTAATGTGTTTTCCTGAAACTATTTTTTGTATTTTATGCCTAGGCATTGAAAACTATACTCTGAATTCATTTTGATAGACTGATATCTAAGACAAGCCTTTGTGAATGACCCCTCTTTTAAGGGGAGTTGTTAAACCTATGAAATAATTTTCCTCAAAATAAAAAGAAATAATTTTTTTGTTAGTTAAAGCATATACGATATCTTCATAATAAACCAATATAATGTGCAACATAACATCAAAATGTAAGATAACACGAGCATTAATTTTTAGTGTATGATGTATGTTAGATATAACATTCACAAGGATACCAAGATATATATATATATATATATATATATATATATATATATATATATATATATATATATATATCGATGCATATGAATGGAAAAAATGATTAATAACTAAGTAACTACCTACAGGGATGGGGCATAATGTCCATCACAATATCAAAGTAGGAAGGGTAGATGCATGAGGTCCCTCATGGAATCTAAAATTGGAGTGTGAAACAAGAAATAGACAAGTGTCATGGCTATGACACACATAATAAAGCATACATAAAATACACATGAGGCATGCAAAGTAGGCCAAGGGGCCATAATACAAGGGACATGAGCACATGTCAATATATCTAAGAAAGAAAGGCATACAAAGACATGTTCAAATGTACACATACATAAACAAAAATAAAGTTGGCTTAGATCCACATGGAAGGACATGTTCAAATGTCTACATAGACAATTAGGAAGGTACACAAAAGGACATGGGAATATGTCCAAAGCATACATATAATGAAAAAAAATGGCATAGATCCATAGAACAATGACATATTTGAATTATATTGAATATAATAAGTATAGAGACATAATAAATTATAAACTATAAAATATATAAATGAAAGTATGCATGAACATGTGGTATAAATCTATATAAGATAAAATATGTACACAAATTTAGTCTAGACTAGTTGTAGTTGGTAAAGAATCTGAGTAGGTGTAGAATGATCAATATTAAGATATAAAAATATTAAATATAAGTTGTAGAGTTTATAAATATGTAACATGTCAATAAAAACTATATATAGGATGCCCCCAAATGGATGAATGTATCAAATGAGGAACATGTGCATATGTGTATATGCCCCCATTGGGTATATAGTATAAATTTAGATCCGTGTAATGGACTTGGGTCCTATAGCATTTGTGAACACTAGATAAGAACAAGTGAAACATGTATGTGTGATAAAAATAGATTACACTAAGATATTTATCATATGTAGTGTTTGAAAAATCTAAGAAATATAAACATGGAGATGCATACAATCTATAGTTTGTATTTTTTGAGTAAATATTTGAATGTTTTTTGTGTTTTATCATATTATATTATTTTTTTATTTTTTGGATATAATTTATGTATAGGTAACATGAAAATGAAACTATATACAAGGAGAAATAAATGAGGAAACTATGTATAATAAGGGAAGAACATACCAACTGATGAGTTTTATGGGATACTCACTATCAAAGTGGCATGTGTCAAATAAATGAACAATAATCATGTGTGTTATGTGAAAAGGTAACTAAGGTCCAAAAACCTATTGTACTAAGTGATCTATAGCTAGCACTACCTATGGGGTGGTGATAGGAATATATGAAGCTGGCTGGGTTATCCTATGAACTATATGATTCTTACGGACCCATCTAGTATAATATGTTGTAGCTGACATGGGTGGCCTATGTTGAGAACCTTGGGAACTCAATAATACTGATCTCAAAATGAAAGGGGTAGAGGGAGGCCCTCTAGAATCTATAACATATATCTGTGTAGGGGTATCTCTAATAAGAGTCTCCATGGGAGAGTATGTGTGCATGGTAACACTATAGGAGTACACCTCACCTGTACTATGGCTCAATTTAACTCTATGGTGTATTAATGGTTACTCTTCTCAAAACTATAACTAGTAATTATGGTTTGACTTCTGATGGGATAGGTAAAAGATACATATATGAGAGACCTTAAACTATGACCATCTAATTATCATTTATGTACTTGAGGCATCTATGCATGGTGGATGGAATAGATCATAGCTATTGTATCCATGGCCTACCAAATAACATGTCAAATGTGCCTCCACTAGGTATTACTAAGATTCTAGTGGCCATATGTATTAGTCTAACCTATAGCAAAAGTACAATCTCCCCAATGGATCTATAAGCATGGCCACTAAAACCACAAATAATTATGTTGGTAGGATAAATTTCCTAATCTAAATAACCCAAATTCCATAAAAGTGTGATAGTGTACATGTTAATACTCAACCCATTGTAAACCATAACACTTTGAATAGGATGATAATCAATGTAAGATTGTATAAAGAGTGAATATAAATATGTATCATCATCGACAATTTCATACTCTGAGAAAGTGATGAGTGGTCTAGTTGGTATTTTAGTATGATACACATCAATGTAATTATGTAAGGGGTGTGAGTCCTATGTAATAGTGTGATATAATGCCAATGGTGGATGTTCTTGATAGGTATAGTGAACACCTAAATTTTTACCTATCTCATTAGTTATATGCTTTAGAAATGGATCTAAAACTATTTTCAATTCCATAGCTTTCATTTTCTAAACTTTGGGTGCCTGTATGGGTGTTCCCAAATCAATATTGTTCACATCTATCAAGTCTTGTATCTTATGTTTCAAGTTGAATAATTTGTTTGTAGTATAGCCTGGTGCCCTATGATAGTCACATAATACATTGTAATCATAGCTCTTTAGAATAGGCCTAGTCATATCAACCTCTTTTATGGGAGGGAGAGATATGACATTACATTCCAAGAGCTAATGTAAAACATGTGTCAGTGACTCTAGAAGATTGTTGAAGGCTCTTTATGGAGGAGCTGATAAAACCAATCATAGAGGTGGCTCTAAAGTTATGTTAATTGTGGCCTTTTAATTATTTTTGTTTTTAGTGCCTCTTAATTTCTATGGAGGCTTATTACAACACTTAGTATTTGACTTTGATCAACTTGTATATCTTAATTTTCCCATAGAGAGAAGCTTGACTTCACTTTCTTTCAATGTGTAGAATAAATCTATGAATGTTGGAAACTTATTAAACAAAATAGATTCATGAAATTATGTTAATAAACTCTATTTAAATATATCTTGGAGATCTCTATCTTCCATAGGGATACTCATTTTGACCAATATAGTTTTACATCACATGACATATTCTGTAATAGGCTCATTGTGCTTCAATTGTGTCACTTGAGCATATGATATCTTATCACTAATTTTAATTAAAAAGTGTGATAAAAACATATTTTCCAGTGGATTTAATGCAGTGATAGATTGATTTAGAATATTATAGAACCATTGTAAGGCATAGTCCTTTAGGTTGTGTGGGAACAACATAGTAAGGATCCAATCATTGGACACATAGTCCAAACATACTACATGAAAACTCATAGATGGTTTTCTATGTCACCCTTACTATCATATAAAGTAAGCTTAGGTGCCACAAATTTGAATGGAAAAGGAGTTTCCATCATGTGATGTGCCAAAGGTGTATGTAAAAGAACATGAGAGTCCAAGGCATGTGATTGCATAGTATCTCCCTACTGAAGATGTAACACAGCCTGTTGAGAATGAACCTCATCCACAAGGGATTGTACATTCAGAGATGAGGAACTAGCCACATGAGGTGTTGCTATTATTGAAGGTTTCCAAGTTAAAACAGGTTGTTATACAAGCTAAGTTTTCCCTGAAGTAGGTGTAGTAATATTTTTATCTACGGGAGTAGAAATTTGACCATTATTTTATGTATTATTTATTTCCATTATGTCTTGTAGAATTTGTGCATGGTCTTGAAGCTATTACCCAAGTCTGTCTCTAAAAGTCTATAAATTTTCATCCTTGTTGACTATAAGATTTTAATTTTTAAGTTGGGGGAGAGTGTCCAAATTCCCATATTGTGTATCATTTTGATCTCGATTTATTTATCATCTTGTACTTTATGATTTCGATATAAAATACTAATAGGCACAACTTTGCTAGGTGTATATGCATATACATGATGAACACTAGCATATTTTGAAGACTTTATACATATAATCTTGATTTGTCAATAATGTTACCTTTTCACTTAATAACTAATTTTTATTTTTTAATTCTAATATTATCTTGCTCATATTGATAATACGATCCCTTAGAGTCTCATATGTACAAATCTTGATTGTTTTTTTATTGAACATGTAGGCACACACCTTGTAGGGGAGAGGTGGAGGCATGGATATGATGAGTATGGGAATTAGTAACAACAATATAGGTTATTTCATCTCATGGAAGAGTTATAACATGAACATGGTTATATTTAAAGTAGCTACCACCCTCATGGAGATGAGGAGGAGAAAGAGATTCTTTTATTTGTAAAAGATATGGCATTGAAACTTGAAACATGGTTATTAGATTATGTAATAAATACTCTATGTGTGTAAGGTTTTACTTGTTAAAGGAACTAGATATAAGATAAAGATAACATGATTTAAAATATGACATATATTTGAACTGATTGAAAGCATCATGTACATATGTGTTTATGTCATCTTTGAATTCATTTTAAATGAAATGAAACAAACATGCAAAAGAAGCTAGAAAAAATCATATTAAGAAGTGATAGACTTCATCTATCATTATTATCATGATTTAATGAAATAAAAATTAGCAAATATAAGGATATGAAATGTGAATTTGGGTCTTAGAAGGCTAAAAATATAAACCCTAAGGTTATCTAGGGTTAGGGTTTTTTTACTATTTGAAGTAATTCAGGTTAACCAAATGATTTAACTTTTTACCTTTATGGAGTTTAGATCCTAGGTTATTAAAGGGTATTATCATAGTAAATTATGGTATAAATATGTAATAAATATAACCACTTATTTATAGAAAATTGACTTAGATTGACCTTTCTAAAAATAGTAATAAATGATGTAAATATGTACTTAGCTAGAAATTGACTAAAATAAGATATCTAGAGGATACAAATAGGAATAAGGGATGATTTGAGTGTCACCAATAGGATCTAGGTGTCAAAGGATCTAGGTGTCAAAACTCTTCCTAGATGGTATCACCCTAATTTGATTGTATCACCAATGACACTAGTTTCCTTATTTTAGTGCTAGTGTCCTTTGTGTAAAAATATTATAAAATTCAAGGTGCACTTATGTCTGAGTCTACTAATATTGTTCCTATGTTCACATGTTTTGATTCCTTGTAGGTGACCTATTTTGACTAATTTTATATGCAAACCCTAAAATTCCATGTTGATAGGGTATCTCATTGGCATAAGTATTAAAGTGTGATGTTAGTGGGGTAGGTTAGACATCCTCAACACCCCATTGTGATGATATTTTCCTACATGTTGTCCCCCAAAAATATCAGCTCATTTTTGGGACAACATATGAGCTATTTTGGTCCTACAAGATAAAATTATCTCTTCCCATTTCAAAAAATTGTTCTAAACTTTCAAAATTGGGAATTATTCAAGATTTTTTAGTTAAAGGACTAACAAGTTTAATAGGTTCAATGGCTTCAACAAGCGAGTTCTAGAAAAGGGTAAGGTTCCTCAACACTTAAATGCTTCCGAGGCTGGTTTAATGCCTTGGTTCAACCAATAATGTTCATTGGCAAGCTTCAAAGAAGGATTGAACTATTGAACCATCGAACCCCGCTTCTAAAAAGGTTCAACGGGTTCAAAGGTTCAATGATGTCAGCAGGCTTCAAGAGTTAAGCGCTTCGATCAAAAGGTTCAAAGCGGTTGGTTCAACATGGTTTGTCTCAAATAGCTTGGTTCAAGTGGTCAATTGAATAAGTAGAAACAAAGGAATGAACCATTAAACCAAAGTTGGTTCAATTGGTCAGTTCAAGCGACAGGTTCAAAGGAGTGCCCCAAAGCCAAAGAGACAAGTGCCTTTTCAGAGGGCAGTGAGCAAAAATGATGAAGGCAAGAAAATCCCAAAGCAAAAGCCCATCAGAACCCAGTGGATGCTACCAAGTGTCATCTATCAAGCCCCATTATACTTTGTTTTAATGAGCTATAGAAGTTGCCACATGTCCCTTGTAAGATAAATAGAACATGCCAAGTGTCAACATCTGCATGAATCCAAGTGAGTCCCAAGTGTATCTACAGTGTTTCTAAAATCTTAGTGGAAGCCACCACTTGTCATCTTTTGTGAGACACTCAAAAGGCATCCAAAGCCTCTATAAGTTAAGCGGATGCTGCCATGTGTCCTTGCTTGTTTCATAGTGGATGCTACCATGTGTCACCTATTGAGATCAGTGGAAAATTAACTAAGGCAAAGCCAAAGGAATAAGTACCCTTGTGGAGGAAATTAAACTAAGTTGAGTGCCCTTGTAGAGGGTAGCGAGCAAAGGTAAACACAGGAAATTCCTTCAGAAAAGTTCTCGCAACAAAATAGTTAAGGTAAGAATCCTTTAGACTTTTTGAAGGAATTCACTTGGGAAGATTTCCTTTGGACAAATTGTGTGAAATAATTCTTTTAGACTTTTTTCTGAAGGAAAAGCCTGCCAAAATAGAAAACTTGCCAAGGAAATAAAAGATCAAAAATGTGCCACCTATCCCTCACAAAGTTCAACAGAAACCACCACATGTCATCTATTGAAACATAGTTTCTAGTAACTTTCAGAGTAGCAGAATGTGCCACGTGTCATCTACAAAACTCAGTGGAAGGTGCCAAGTGTCAACATCTACAACTTCTTCCTTTTATTGAGTAAGGACTGTGGTGGGTCCCAGGTGAGAGGCTAAACTGAAATGGAATGCACCATGTGTCATCATCTACATAAATCTAAAAGAGTCTTGAATGTTTCCATAGTATCTCTAGGAGCTCGGTGGAATCCACCACGTGTCATCCTCCGCAGGATTCTCAAAAGACATCCAAAATATGCCACATGTTCCATTATAAATCTATGAAACATGACAAGTGTCTACATCTGCATCTCAATTTTCTTACAAGTTTCAAAGCTTCTTTCAATAAGCATCTCTTAGTGTCCCACAGATGCTGTCAAGTGTCTAGATCTATTTTACAGTGGAACGTGCCACGTGTCAATTGTTAAGATCAATGAGAAGCAGCCAAAGAGCAGATAAATGATTAAACCAAGGATTTGATTGAACCAAGGACCCGATTCAATAGCTAGGAAAGGAGAAACGATGAAGAAGGACCAAAAATATTCATGCATAAGATATGTTTCTAGAAGTAGACCACTAGGTGGACATTGGAGAATATGAACATTCAATGGCATGACCCGTTTCTCTGCATTGTGAAAAGCAAATGGGCAAATACACCCGGTTCTAACATATCTTCTTGATAGAATTAAAAATATATTGAATGCAACATGATGTGTTACTGATCTCATGTCTTTCTTGGAGGGCTATATATTAGACTCTCTCTTATTATTTTAGAGAGATCTCTCTATTATCAAAAACAAAACTCTACCCAAATTGAAAGGCATTACTGAGACTTTGAGCTCAGATTTGTTCATCATATTTCTTTGTTTGAATTGGAAAGCAAGTTACTTTTAGACTTTGTGATGTTATAGCTTGTATCATTCTAGGAGATTGTTCTTATGTCTATTTCCTAAATGTATTCTTGTTTATTAAATTTAACAAGTAGAGCTAGTGGAGGTGACAAAGAAGGTGTCCTGGAGCCAGTTACTTTTAGACTTTGTGTTGTCATAATTGTCTTTAGTGTGTGTTTATTTTCTCTTTCTATGTAAAGAACCTAAAGATGACTTTGTGCCGTCATTGTTCTTTGTATTTCACTCTTTGGTAGTTGAGGTGGAGACTTTGTGCCTCATTTCATCCTTTTATGTTACTACACCCTATTACAGTAACTTATCATCACCTGAAAGATTCCTTTTGTCTACTGAACAACAATTCTGAAAGAAGAGGAGTGTCTTCTATCATTTCATCAAGATTTCTCCTTTGATTTATGCACATCATCTCTGAAAAAAGAGATATGGATGGTTTATCCTACCCTTGAGTGTTATTTTCTACATATATATATATATATATATATATATATATATATATATATATATATATATATATATATATATATAGAGTATATAGCTCCTGCATATCTACAGGGAACCTCCCCTTGATGAGAGGAGAGATTAATCCCATTTTGATGTGGTAAACCTACATATTTGGCTGACCAATCTTCTTGCTATGGTTGATCAGACCTATTTTGTTTATCAGTATGCTGATTGACAAAATATTCACCCACTAGTTTCTGGCGACTCCACTAGGGACATTACATGCAATCTGAAGCTTCAAGTTTTAGATTGAAGTAGTCCCTACCCTTATCCATTATAGACTCTGGAAACTCCATTCTACGTCTTACCCATTATCATTATAACCTTACCATTAGCCTCCACGTCTACACCAACTAGGATAGAATGCACAGTTTGAAGCCTTAAGCTTCAAGCTGAAGTAGTGTCAGTTCTTTCCCATTTTTGTTTCACAATTTGGTAGATCCACGGTATACACGAAGCCAAAGGGCTAAAGGTATTATTGAACCTATATTCGAATTAGTACTACAAAGTAATTTTGATCTGTCTCCTTCACCATCTCACCTCTAATGAACTAGGAGCTTTCCTCCTACTAAAGTTAGGTCTCCATTACCAAGCAAAGCATCCACTTCTAATGTTAATAAAGCTTTGCCAATAATTACCCCTCTGAGATTTGTTATTCCTCCTTCTCATAATCATACAATGGTAGTTTAAGGCCCCTGGGGTAATTATGTTGGTCCACTTAATGTTACTCCACCTCTACATTAACTCCCACATAGTTCGAGGAAGAATTTCCCTAAGTTTTATGGTGATGGGAAAGTCCATCCTAATGAACACATTGTAGCTTTCAGCATAGCCTATGGTGTAATAGGTGTAGAATTTGAAGATTTGATCGTTAGACTGTTTGTGGAAACTTTATAAGGTGATATTGTAGATTGGTTATACCATCTACAGGATCAATCAGTAACTAACTAGAACACCCTCAAAGCCAAGTTTGAAGCCAAAGTCAAACCTATAGAAGATGCACATGCCCTTCTAGCTCAGCTCACATAGATGAAGAAAGAGCCTCATGAACCAATGAGGGACTTCATAGCCAAGTTTCACAAATTGAGTAACAGGATCCCTATAATTGCTCAACCTACAACTGACAATCTCAAATGTTTCTTCATTAATTCTCAGCTACCTAAAGTGAGTTTCCTGTTGAGACATGTTGGTTAAATAGACCTTGCTGTAGCTCAAGATTTGGCCATTGAGGTAGAAGATGATCTCATCTTGGCAAGGAAGATAAGGAGAGATCCTCATAGAAATAAACCCTCATCATCTTTTGAATATCCATCTACATGCACCACTGATCTAATGGTGCAGAAGTTGGAAAATGAGTTACTTTCTCTCAAAAAGTAGATGGTGCAAGGAATGTCTTCTGCTCCTTCATATAGAGATACACCAAGGAGGACATTTCCAAATTAGTCATACTAGGGTAATGCTGCTAGAAATCAAGGGCAACTAAATCATCTTCCTCCCCCATAGGGGAAACTTGACATCGAAGCACCCCCAGCTAATTCAGTAGTGGGATATCTTGAAGCATAATCAGATTTCTCTTTCCAACCTGAATTGATTCAAGAAAATGATGTTGATCTCCTTTCAGAAGGCCAAGAAGAATTAGCTAACGACTCCAAAATTAGTTTCTTGAACTACCATCATGAACCTAGAAGTAAAGGAAAAGCATTTGATGGATTAGATGTAGTGTTTACCAAGTCACAAAAATAGTTAGCTCAACAAATTGATAAAGGAAAAATGGAAGAACGTTCTCAACCTACAATTTTAGTTGCTAAGCAGGGAACCATCCTGCCTTTCTAGCCAAAGGACCAGGTGATCACCAAAAAGGTAAGTACATAAAGTTCACCTTCACCTTTAACTTCAATTTTACAAATCAGTCCTTCCCCCCCTACAAACCAAAAATTTGAATTACCTTCTTCTATTCCTTGTCTAATTTAGTCATTTGACATAATTGATCATGTCAAGAAGACCAAAATTCAAATGATTGAGTTTGAATATTTACAATCCAATCTTGAGCAGTTGGATAGGTTAGTTGAGTGTGTGAATAATAAGGTCATCCCTGTAGGACAAGAGGCTAAGAAGGTAACTCCTAATTCCCCAAAGAACATTCCCATCCCAAACAATCTTGTCATTACTCCTCTTGCTACCCCTGGGAAAAGAGAACCTTTTTATGTTTCCCTATTGATAAATGGTTACAAACTAAGCAATTGCATCATAGACTCAGGTGCATTTGACAACGTCATGCCTACCAAAGTGGTAGAATATCTTCATCTCACATTGAACAAGACATTTGGCAGATGCTTCTCCATGGAGAACAAACAAGTGCCATTTCTGGGACAAATCAAGGATGCCCAATTTGCATTTACAACATTCCCAGATAAAATAATCAAGATGACAATTTTGGTGGCTGATGTCCCAACATCCTACGACATTCTTCTGGGGTTGAATTTTTGTAAGGATGTTGGTGGAGAATTGAGCATGGACCTATTTGAAGCAAAGATCCCTATCAAAGGCATCATGCAGAGGTTGCTTCCTGAAAAGAAATCAAAATATATCATCACTCAGACATCAGCTCCTGAAGCTCAAATTTTGTTTGAGTCTTCAAGAATGGGTAACTAATTTCTATCTATAGACGAAGTTCATGAAACATCTGATGAAGCTCTTGAAAGTGTCAACCTATAAATTAGTTCAGCTGAAACAATAGAAGAATTGGTGAAGCACAATGGAAATGTGGAAGAATATTCCCCTCTAAATAAAGAAGATTTTAAAGAAAAAGTAGTGTCTAATGAGATATGGATTCTAAAATTTGATGGGAGCTACTCCTCTACTGGTTCAGGAGCTGGGATTGTGTTGATATCTCCTCAAGGAGATATTTTTCCTTCATCTTACAAGTTGCAATTTAGCAACACTAATAATATAGCTGAATATGAATCTTTGTTGCTTTGATTGAGGGCTACCCGAGACAAAGGCATACAACTCTTTCATGCCAAAGGAGATGCTAAACTAGTGGTTTGTCAAGTGAGAAACCTATATCAAACCAAGACTGAAAGATTGCACCACTACCACAATCTAGTCTGGGACCAAATTAAAAACTTTGATGCTTTCAACACCTCTACCATACCCACAGAATTCAATGACAGAGCTGATGCACTGGCTATTTCAGCAACTCTCTTAGTTCCTCACTCAGACTTCAAAGAAGATAGGTACACCATTGAACTAGTTTTTTGACCAAGTGTGCCTAACAATGCTGATCATTGGTAAGTATTCAATGATGATCACCAAATAATTACCTTCCTAGAACAAAAAGATAGCTTTGAATAGCTACATTTTGAAGGCATTAAACCTCAAAAGTGTGAACCAGCCCCTGAATCAAGTTTAGATGTAAATGAAGAATTCTTACAACTCAAAGGGAATAAAATTCCCAAAGGCTTGGTTTCCCTTGAGAAACTATTTGACAAGCATGATAGGTTCATCAAATAGTAGCAAACAAATTCAAGCTCCTCTCAGGGATTTTATCAAACCAATTTGGGTACCAAGGAAGATCCTAAAATGGTGAATATTGGGAAGTGCTACACTCCTGAGGAGAGATTCAAGTTCACTGCTCTACTCCACCAATACATGGATGTCTTAGCATACTCCTATGATCACCTGAAGTCTCTCAGTCTTGATGAAATCTACCATGACATTATTGTCAAGGCTGACTTAGTGCCTTATAAGAAAAAATCTAGACAGTATAATTTAAAGATATCAGGTACTATTCTGTCTGAGATACAAAAAATGTTAAATGCTAGAATCATTTTCCCAATCCATCATTCCACATGGACTGCAAACATAGTGCCTGTAAGGAAGAAGAATGGTGAAATTCACATCTGTGTGGATTTCAAAAATCTAAATCAATCATCTTTGAAGGATAACTATCCTTTGCCAATCATGGATCAAATGCTTTAGACAGTGACTAGTTCAGAGATGTTATCAATGCTAGATGGCTTCTCAGGATATAATCAGGTTGAAGTTGGTGAAGCAAACCAACACAAGACTGTCTTCACCACATTTTGGGGCATATTTTCATATAGAAGGATGCCTTTTGGCTTGATAAATGTTGATGCCACCTTTTAGAGAGAAATGGACCTTGCTTTCAAGGATGAGATGGGTAATTTGATTGTGGTATACCTTGATGACTTGACCATCTTTTCCAAGCATCTCTCTGATCATATACGCCACTTACAACAAGTGCTGGAGCACTGCTTCTAGAATGACATTTCCTTAAACCCCAAGAAGTCTATTTTTGGAGTAATAGAGGAGAAACTTCATAGACACATTTTGTCTAAAGAAGTCATAAATATTGACTCAGATAGAGTCAAGTTTATTCAAGAGCTTACCTTGCCTACAATTAAAAATGATGTTCACTCTTTCTGTGAAAATGTGAATTTTTTATGAAGGTTCATCCCCGAGTTTGCTAAGAAGACTCGACACATTGTAAACATGATGAAAGGAAAGTCCACCTTTAGCTAGATTGAAGAAGTTAGTAATCATTTGAGGATATCAAGATTGCCATTGTCCATGCCCCAACTCTGGTTTATCCAGACTACAACAAAGAGTTCATCATATACAGTCATGTTTTTGAACACACGCTTTCAAAATTTTTGGTTCAACAAGATAAAGAAGGTATGGAATCTCTCATGTCTTTCATAAGTTTCCCTCTCAAAGCTCATGAGCTAAATTACTAGAATATAGAGAAGCATGCTTATGTAATAGTGAAGGCAGTCAAGCATTTTTGCTTCTACATCCTGAATTCACACACTACTGCCTTGGTTCCTGACACCATAGTCAAGTCCATATTAACTCAATAGGAGTTTGGGATGAAAAGAGGCCATTGGATTTCAAAGATCTAGGATTTTGATCTAGACATCAAGCAAACAAAGCTGGTATAGGGAAAAGGCCTATGCCAATTAATTATTGATAACAAGCTAGAAGAAATAGAGCATGAAGAAGTAGAGGTGGAAGACACACCAACAGTCCTTTTTGTCTCCACTATGAATGAGTGGTATTCAGGTATTGCTCATTTCCTTACTTATGGTGAGTGTCTTGCTCACTTATCTTACAAAGAAAGGAGGACTATCAAGTTGAAAGCTACTAATTTTGTCCTTTGGGACAATGGCCTATGCAAGAGGAGCCTCGATGGAGTGTTCCTTCATTGTGTGGACAAGGAGAAGCAAAGCCAACTTTTGAAATCCTTCCACAATCTAGCCTATGGAGGACATTTTTCTACTCTTGTGACTGCCCATAAAATTCTATGAGCTAGGTATTACTAACCAACTCTTTTCCAAGATGCATATAAGTGGGTGAGAAAATGTGAACTCTACCAACAATTTGTTGGAAGACCCAAGTTAGCTACCTTGCCTCTTAATCCAATGGTCATAGAGGAACCATTACAGCAATGGGGAATTGATTTTATTGGAGATGTAAACCCATATTCAAGTGCTGGACATGATTATGTCCTTACAACAAATGACTACTTCACCAAGTGGGTGGAAGAAATTCCAACCAAGCATGCTACTTCATAAGTAGTGTGCAATTTCCTCAAGGAGAATATCATTTCTAGGTTTGGGGTCCCAACCAAGATTATTACTTACAATTCAACTTGTTATATTTCCCAGGAGATTACACAATTCTATTTCTACTATGCGATTACACTCTCCCACTCTTCTGATCACTTTCCACAAGGGAATTGACAAGTTGAATCAAGCAATAATAACCTAGTGACTATCATCAAGAATCTGGAAGATGACAACCAAAGGACATGGCATAAAGCATTAGTTGATGCTCTATGGGTAGATAGAATCACACCAAAGAGGGTAATTGGTATGTCTCCTTTCCAACTTCTTTATGGTATCAATGATGAGATACCAATCACCTTGGAATTGCTAGCATTAAAATTGGCTAAGGAAATTGAAGATAAAAAATATGAAAGCCCACTTGATAAGAGGATCATATTCTTGACTGAGCTAGATGAGCAGAAAACTATGGTGGTGGACTGAATTGTTGCCCATCAAAGTCTGGTGAAGAAACTCTTCGACCAGAAGGCCAAAAACCATGATTTTAAAGTTGAAGATCAAGTCCTATTGTGGGACAAAAGAAGAGAACAAAAGGGAATGCATGGAAAGTTTGACTTCCTTTGGAGGGGCCCATTTATTATCCATCAGCACAATGGTGAAAATAGCTTCCTACTGAAGTATCAAGATGGCACACTCTTTTTTTTCCCTCATAGTGGGAAGCATCTAAAACACTTCAATTCTTGAAGTACTAGATCATTTCATCTGTACATATTTATATTTGTATAGTTTTTAGTTCCATTTTGTTTTGTTTGTTTTTAGTTTTGATGCCTTTCATTTTTGAGTAACATGACTCTATAGTCCAATGGCACACATGAAGACACTAGAGATTCTAGATTCTACTCCCTTCAATTCTTTTTACAATGGATGGAAGTTCCCCAACTGGAGCTAGTTGTTGTCCCCTAAAAATATCAGCTCATTTTTGGGACAACATATGAGCTATTTTGGTCCTACAAGACAAAATTATCTCTTCCCATTTCAAAAAATTATTCTAAACTTTCAAAATTGGGAATTATTCAAGCTTTTTTAGTTAAAAGACTAACAGGTTCAATGGCTTCAACAAGCAAGTTATAGAAAAGGAGTAGGTTCCTCAACACTTAAATGCTTCTGAGGCTGGTTTAATGCCTTGGTTCAACCAAAAATGTTCATCAGCAAGCTTCAAAGAAGGATTAAACCATTGAACCATCAAACCCCACTTCTAAAAAGGTTCAAAGGTTCAATGGGTTCAAAGTTTCAACGATGCCAGTAGGCTCTAAGAGTTAAGCACTTCGGTCAACAGGTTCAAAGCGGTTGGTTTAACACGGTTTGTTTCAAAGATCTTGGTTTATGCGGTCAATTTAATAAGTAGAAATGAAGGAATGAACCATTGAACCAAAGTTGGTTCAATCAGTCGGTTCAAGTGGTAGGTTCAAAGGAGTGCCCCAAATATGAAGAGACAAGTGCCTTTGCAGAGGGCAGTTAGCAGAAATAACTAAGGCAAGAAAAGCTCAAAGAAAAAGCCCATCAGAACCCAGTGGATGCTACCAAGTGTTGTCTATCGAGCCCCATTATACTCTATTTTTAAGAGCTACAAAAGTTGTCACGTGTCCCTTGTAAGATAAATGTAACATGCCAAGTGTCAACATCTACATGAATCCAAGTGAGTCCCAAGTGTTTCTAAAATCTTAGCAAAAGCCACCACGTGTCATCTTCTGTAGGACACTCAAAAGGCATCCAAAGCCTCTATAAGTTAAGTGGATGCTGCCACATGTCCTCACCTATTTCATAGCGAATGCTACCATGTGTCACTTGTTGAGATCAGTGGAAAATTGACTAAGGCAAAGCCAAAGGAAAAAGTACCCTTACGGAGGGCAGTGAGCAAAGGAAAACACAGGGAATTCCTTTAGAAAAGTTCACGTGGCAAAATGGTTAAGGTAAGAATCCTTCAAACTTTTTGAAGGAATTCACCCAAGAAGACTTCCTTCAGAAAAATTGTCTAAAAGAATTCCTTCAAAATTTTTGTCTGAAGGAAAAGCTCGTCGAAACAGAAAACCCACCAAGGAAATAAAAGCTTGAAAATGCACCACTTTTCCCTCACAAAGTTCAGTGAAAACTGCCACATGTCATCTGCTAAGACACAATTTCTAGTAGCTTTTAGAGTAGCCGAACATGCCACGTGTCATCTAAAAAACTTAGTAGAAGGCACCAAGTGTCAACATCTACAACTTCTTCCTTTTATTGAGTAAGGACAATGGTGGGTCTCGGGTGAGTGGCTAAACTCAAACAAAATGTGCCATGTGTCATCATCAACGTAAATCTAAAAGAGTCCCAAATGTTTCCATAGTATCTCTAGGAGATTAGCGGAATCTACCATGTGTTATCCTCCATGGGATTCTCAAAAGACATCGAGAATATGCCACACGTTCTATTATAAATCTGTGGAATGCAACAAGTGTCTGCATCTGCATCTCAAGTTTCTTACAAGTTTCAAAGCTTCTTTCAATAAGTGTCTCTCAGTGTCCCACAGATGCTGCCAAGTGTCTAGATCTATTTTATAGCGAAACGTGCCACTTGTCGTTTGTTAAGATCAGCAGGAAGCAGCCAAAGAGAAGAGAAACAATTGAACCAAGGACTCGATTAAACCAAAGACTTGATTCAACAACCGAGAAAGGAGGAATGATGAATAAGGACTAGAAACATTCATGCATAAGATATGTTTCTAAAAGTAGGCTGCTAGGTGGACATTGGAGAATATGAACATTCAATGGCATGACCGATTTCTCTACATTGAGAAAAGTAAATGGGCAAATACACCCAGTTCTAGCATATCTTCTTGACAGAATTTAAAATATATTAAATGCAACGTGATGTGTTATTACTCCTAAGTCTTTTTTGAAGGGCTATATATTAAACTCTCTCTGATTGTTTTAGAGAGATCTCTCTATTATCAAAAACAAAACTCTGCCCAAATTGAAAGTCATTACTAAGACTTTGAGCTCAGATTGTTCATCATATTTCTTTGTTTGAATAAGAAAGCAAGTTACTTTTAGACTTTGTGCTGTTATATCTTGTATCATTCTAGGAGATTGTTCTTATGTCTATTTCCTAAATGTATTCTTGTTTATTAAAATTAATAAGTAGAGCTAGTGGATGTGACAAATAAGGTGTCCTGGAGCCAGTTACTTTCAAACTTTGTGTTGTCATAATTGTCTTCAGTGTCTATTTATTTTATCTTTATATGTAAAGAACCTTGGGACAACTTTGTGCCCTCATTGTTCTTCGTATTTCATTCTTTGGTAGTTGAGGTGGAGACTTTGTGCCTCATTTCATCCTACCGTGTTACTACACCCTATTACAATTACTTATCATCACCCGAAAGATTCCTTTTGTCTGTTGAACAACACTTCTGAAAGAAGAGGAGTGTCTTCTGTCCTTTCATCAGGATTTCTCCTTTGATTTGTGCACATCATCTCTGAAAAAAGAGAGATGGATGGTTTATCCTACCCTTGAGTGTTATTTTCTATATATATATAGTATATAGCTCCTACATATCTACAGGGAACCTCCCCTTGATGAGAGGAGAGATTAGTCCCCTTTTGATGTGGTAAACCTACACATTTGGCCGACCAATCTTCCTGTTGTGGTTGATCAAACCTATTTTGTTTATCAATACGCTAATTGACAAAATATTCACCCAACACTACATACTAATAATCCTAGGATAGATCAAGCCTGATGTAGTTATCCCCACCTAAGTGTTGGTATAAGCACAAGTGAAGCTAGTATGAATGCAAGTTTGAGTGTTTTAAGTGTGCTTGAGACTAGAAATATGAGTAATATAAGATTAAGAATGTTGTAGATGGTCGTGTGCATAATTAAGTCAAAATAAGGATTAATAACCTTAATTTTCCACAAATTATTCTGAATTTATGTAATTTGTGTATAGTTTCCATCTAGGGGATAAAAGGCTAAAAGTCAAGTTTATATACTATTCTAGTGTTTTTTTAGGTCTTAAAATATTTCTAGGCTGACCCTGGGTGGTTTTTGATTCAAAAATATATCTATTCATAAATAAATGAGGGAAAAGGATGATAGCACCCAAACTAGGACACTATCCGTAATGGTGTTACTTTCCATATTATGGCGTTAGTGTTCAGGTGGTAGGACTTAAGGTAGTAGGCACTAGGTGCCAAGATTCTCAAGTGAAGGTCTATGACTGCTTATAGGATTTTTAGGGATGTGTGTGGCCTACATGAAGGTTGGATAAGTGTCTAAATAGGCCCTAAGATAGGTATAGGGACAAGATAGGGATTGGTGGTCTCAAGTAACACTCTTATAACTCAAGTTTCATTTTTAGATGATTAGACAATGGCACACTATGTTGTTCCTAAGATGAATATTTTCATAATTTAGTTAATAAACCCATAATGGTATAATTTATTTATTATATTTGATGACATAAATAAAATAGAGTTACATGGATGTCTTTCCATGAATAATTATATGCAAGATGAGTTTATAAAAATTGTTATAGAGGAAATTAAGAAATCATTTGAAGGGAAATCCTCTAAGACTTCTAACCATATGGATATATTAGATATAAATTTTATACCAATATTTACAATTTGGTAAACCTAATGGAATCAATAGATTAATATGAAAATTCATACTTAATAATTTGTAACATGCCTTTGGTTAGCACACATTCTTCTTCCCCTGATTTAAACTACCTTATGCACAAGATGCACTTTCTACAAACTAAGATGTTACATAAATGGAACAAGGTGCTTTGAAACCTAATTAGGAACTATATTCTAAAATTTATTTTCACATTCCATTGGTACATAAAATAACAATATATCCTATAACTACTAGTTTTTTATAACGCAAGCTTACATTATATGATGGAAAAGGTGACCTCGAACAACATCTCAGAGCCTTCCACATAGCATGTTTGGAGTATGTGTAAAATGATAGATTATTGACTATGTTATTCCTAAGGTTTCTAAAATATTATGATTTACAATGGTGTGATGATTTACCTCATCAATCGTTGAATGCATTCAATCCATTGCACAATATGTTTCTAGCACATTTTTCAATCAATATTAGTGTGAAGGTTTTGTACATTTAGATTTCCCAACTAAAATATAATTCGAATGATCCTATCTTAGAATATGTCCTAAGGTAAAAAATGATGCTATATAAAATTATAAGTCCTATGGAAAATAGATAATCACAACATATTTTGAAATAGAGTTTGATTTCTCCCATACATGACTCTATCATGTTTGATAAATTTTTCTGTTTCAAATATTTATGCCATCAAATCAAAGAAAGGGAAGCCAAATTATTGGAAATTAATAATATTAAGTATACAACAAATTAATATTCTAATAAAAATTGTTCAAGTAAGCCACCATACAAGATGAGGCTAGATAAAAATAATAATGATAAAAAGGAAACAATACATGTTGTTTTTGAGCCCACTCGATGCATTATTTTATCAAGCCCTACAAGAAGATATTTTACCAATATACCAAAATCTCCATAAAAATATCTAAAAACAATGTTGGAATGTCTTTTGATATCTCTCCCTCTCATTAAATAAGTTGATGTGAATAATCATTTTCCAAAATGCTTTAATCATAATGATTTTTATTATTATTATAGGGTACTAGGCCATGGTACTAACTGATGTATTAGTTTTAGGCAAAATATTTAGGATTTCATATATGTAAACATCATTTATGTTAGCACACCTATAGATAGTTCAAAATCACAACTGAGTGAAAACAAGGCAATGAAAATATTCAGTGATCCTTTTCCTAATAATACAACTAATGATACAATAGATACATTAGAAGTTAATTATGCATAAAATGCACACCCTCCATAACTTTCTTAGCATTATAATAGAGAGGTATCACATCATTTTAATGAAATCATTACTACCTACCCTAATTTCAACCATTAATGGCCACAAATTTATGAAGTTATTTATACATTTCACAAGTGTTTAAAGTATATTTATGTTATTGTGGTCATCATAGTTCAAGGTATCCAATATAAATACCCCCTATCACAAATATTCAAGTTTATATGCATAATATTTTAGGTGAGATAACTAAAAAGGTGAAACCTTCTCAAATATTTCCAAAACAGGTATCTACCCTTCCATAGTGGGCTATCCTTGAAAGGCCACTTCATCAGATATTTGTAATAGATTTTAGTGAGCTTCTCTTGACTCCTACACATACTAGATTGATATTATAGGGCACTAAGGGTATTTCACATAAGGTACCAATACAAGATTCATACACTTCATGATGGGTTCCAATTATAAATAATGTTAATAATTCTAAATGATAGGTCCAATATGTAAAATATAATTAATGTGATAGTGATTGTTCTAGTATAGAGGGAAAGCAATATTTAGATTCTAAATTTATCTCAATTTAGTCACAACAATATATCCCTTTCCATTTATGAAAGTTCACCATTCCTATCCTATACATAGGATCCACAAATTGTAAGTCCCTTGTATAAATCATCATTTAGTAGCTTTCTTACCATTTTTATCTTTTTCAAGTTAAAATATATAAATAAAATAGGAAAAAATTAAATATCTTAAAAGAGTTAAAAATAAACACATATCCATGCTCATCTTTAGTTTAATTACATCAATAAATCTATCTATTATTATTCAATACTTATTTTTATCTAGATTCATGTCATATATGCTTCATAAGTGTACATGAGTGAGTGAAAATCGTACATGATTCCATGTCTAAAGACACTTGTAGGTTATTTCATTGTATTAGACTTATAAACTATATTCATACAATAACATCGTATTTAGACATGAGCACACTACACTAATTTATTATTTCATCACTCAAATCCTAATGACCATAATCTCTCATTTCATATATCCAAACTAGATATAGGACTCTTACAACTTGGTTTTGCTTCATTAATCTCATTGGGGTATCTTACACACATGTTTTATCCTTCTTTGGCTATCCTTTACTATTTATACCTCAGTGATTTATAAATAGAACAACATCTATTTATATTACTCACTTAATAATGCATTGATATCTTAACAGTTACTTAAGTTATTAAATCGACAAGTGTTATAAATTTCTTACATTGGTCAAATACATGTATTTATCCATGATTTTAATGTTTAATTTATTGATTCATATTTTGTATGTATTACTTAATTGGATTGTGGTCATTTAAAATTTTCATTTTGTGTGGCTCTAATCTTTAATTATATGTTTCTATACGTGTGAATGAAATTTACACATGTTTATTGTATGAGGCCCTTTGACCTTCTATTTTGTGTTTTGTGTGCTTTATATGTACTCTTTATTTGTGTGTACAATGGCTATGAAACTTTTTTACTTATTTGATAATATTTTAATGCCATTATGGACATTATACATCTTGTCAACATCTTTATGTCATGATGGATATTATGCATCTCTCCCCAAGTAGTTATATTCAACTTTTAATACTTAGTTTTGATCACTTATTTGCATGCCTAATTTCTAGCATGTCTTAAACATCTCACTATTTATGCTTGTCTATTTATGTACCTCACATTATTATGATACTTAGTTTATATATATGATGAAGCCTTGCTCATCTACTTTATCACTATTATATATATATATATATATATATATATATATATATATATATATATTACATAAATTATATCAAATATTTTTTTATTTTTAGTTATTGCGTAATCTCAACAACTCACCTTAAAAGAGGTGGTATACATATTGGATTGTCATAGATACTAAAACCATATAGTACAATCCACATCCATAATTTTTCAAAGTTCATGTATAATGAATAAAATAGCACATAGAAAAATCACTCAGAGAAATGGTCTAGACAAGAGCAATCCATTCAGGTAGTAGCAAACCTATTTGTTTTCTAATCAAAGTGTTATTATCCCAATACCTAGTAAATAGTCACTTTCATAATTTATCAATATTATGAAATAAAAAATAGTTAAAAACATGTTTTTAATCTCGATTTTTTGAAAAACACTAAGGTTTATCTCAATTTTTCATAATTTGGGGGCATCATGCATGATTTGTTCCAAGTTAGCATGCATTTTGTTACTCTAAATTTCAATTATTATTACTCAGTGTTAGAATATATATACACCAAATATTAGATTGGGGGCATGTGGATGGTATATGAATTTCTCGTTTATTTTTTCACCTTTTTTTATACTTGGAATTGCATTGTTTGTCATCCTCTATGTTGTATAAACTAGATCTAGATTATGCAAGCCCATTTGATCCAATTTTTCATTGAAGCAATATATTAGAATTCATATAGGTATTCCAAACTACTTCACTACTTTGTGTATGCTATAATGGATTCAAGAACACCTTGATTTGTTAAAAAAATCTCATATCAATTAATATTAGGGCATGCATAGATCAATCTAAGCTATTCAACGCAAATGAAATATCCAAGGGTACTACCTTCTACAATCACTAGTTTTGTACTAGCTTTTAGACAAGGAAAACACAATACTTTACTTACCCAATCAACGGTAGTCATTCCTTACTATAAGATATATTGGTTTTATTATATTTAATTCTTTATTTTCAAATTAAAGACTGATTTTATACATGTTTCATTGTAATTATACATGAATCACATTTCAATGTTATGCCCTAGATTCAAGAGTGCACATTATGGGTAAGTGTAGAAAGTTGGGGGATAAAAAAGGGCCTACATGTGGAGATGTTTTCTCTAAAAATTGATAAATCCAACTTTTGTAAATTATTTGAGATGGATACACTCAAAATTTTAAGATGGTATAGGAACATGAATTGTATCATATTTATTATAATACCAAAACAATAAATGTTTATAAAAATGGTTAAGTATAAGTAGGTCAGACATCTAAAAATTTAAGAGGAACTCCTTTTTTAAGGAAAAAAAAGTAGATAGTCAGTCGTGTGGTCACTCATTTTTTTAGCATCAATTAATATTATTTGAAACACATTGGTGAAAATTTAGATAAGATCATCTAGTTTTTGACCTATATTTTGAATATTTTTTTTATTAATTTTACAAGTAAATACGTCCTAAAAATTGACAATAAAATGGATAGCCAGTCGTGTGGCCCCCCTAACTACCTCAAAAGGAAATGAAAATTAGTTTTTTTAATGAATTTAAAATTAGGCCTAATTTGTGACCACACACACACACACACACACATATCCATTGAATCAATGAAAAAATACATAAACATATATAGGCATGTATATTTGGGGTATGTAGTGGCTTAAAAATGCCATAGTTAGAAATCGACATAGATGTAAATCTTAAATAGTCTAAAAATTAAAAAAAATCATATATTTGAAAAAGGGAGAGCATGGTCATCATCATAATAATAGTTTTTATGAATTTTATCATTGAAATTCATTGGTTTTTTGGCATTTCAAGTTGATTTTTATTATTTTCTATCAAAAATCTCATATTTCATTGTCTATCTACAAGTCCAAGACTTTGACTTGGGAATCCAAGCCATTTATGATAAAGAGGGAATGGTTTTTGAATTTAAACATACTATAGCAAATAAACACAACAATGCATGTGAGTTAAATTGACATAATAAAAAAATGATTCTAGGTATATGTGTTTATATTTATCTATCTATCTATTCACATTTAGCATTTTTATATTTTTATCTTGAAGTGGAGTGTCTCAATATATACACTACCAAAAAAAGGACATGATGGATATAGTGATTTAATTTTGGTGAGTTTTTTCCCATGATCATAATTTCAATTATATATAATATGATTTAGGATTCAGCCAAGCCCAATTTCATTACAAAATGAATGAAATAGTAAATTATTCAAATGGTGGAGGTGATTAGATAAAATTTGAACCCATTGAATTTAAGATCATGCATAGGATGTGATTTAAGGTTAAATTGGGTTAGATTTCCTAACATATTGAGTGAATGATTAAATTGGTGAAATCAATTATGCAAATTGAGTGAAATTAAACCTCATGAATAAATCTAATTTTAACTATAAATGATGTAATTTAGAGTAGTCAACCCCAATGTCATAATAAAATAAATCAAATAGTCCATTGGTTGAATTCGAAAGCAATTGGGGCTAATGTTAACCCCTTCAACCTAACATTGATTGTAAAATGTGATTTGGGGTATATTCGACTCTAATTTCATCAAAGAATGAATAAAATAATCATTTGGTTTAATTATAAATGCAAGTTTAACATGTATACGATGTGGTTTTGGGTTCCATAAATTCTAATATAATCATATAATGAATGAAATAGTCGATTGGTTAAATTTTGGAGGTAATTAGGTCATTAAGATCCCCTTGAACCTAATTGAAACTATACCATGTGATTTGAGGCTAGATTGCCTTTGATTTTATCATAGATTGAGCCAATTAGTGAAATGGTGCAATCAATGATGTGCTTTTTAAAATATTGAGCCACATGAACTATTTTCAACTGTATATGATGTGATTTGGAGTGAAATCGAACCTAATATCATCATATAATTAATTGATTAGTTGATTCATTAAATCAAGGAGGCACTTGAGGCTAAATTTAGCCCCTTAAACCTAACAACAAGAGCATGATGTGATTTGGGGATAAATTATCTATAATTCAATCATTAATTGATATAACTAGTAAATTTGTGTAATTAGTGATGTGAAGACCAAATAGAGCCTTGAAAATATAATTAACATATTAATAAATTGTATATGATGCAAGATATGTCTTAATCAACCCTAATCTTATCGTAAATGCAAACATTAAGGTAATTGAGGATAATATGAAACTATTGAACCTAAATATTAGTATATGATCTACTAGGGATAAATTAGCTCATATTTCCTAAAATATTAACGCAATTATCAGATTTTTACAACCATAAACCTTGAACCCTGATTTTATCACAATATACCAATGAGATGCGATCTACAATGTACACCCTAGGACTAAGAACATCTAACATGGATGATGAAGCAAGGAATTGTTTGAAAATATACAAGATGTAAATCATACTGTATGTGTGAAAAAATGAAACAATTATTTTAATGCTTCCTAATATGTAATTATAACTTGTGTAGTAAGTGGTCAAACATGAAGAAAAAACTTGTATACAGCATGTTGAATTTTCAATGTACTATGATGTTATTGGCCATATACATTGTACTTTACATACTACAAATATTTTTTAGTAGATTAGCATGAAAGTTACACCAAAATCAAAAAGTGAATTTATTTTAACCATTTTTTTGAAAGACCAAAAGGATAGTTTTTTAATAACAAAACATGTTTGGATGTAAATTGTAGAATTTGTAGTGGATTGCCAAGATGAAAAAATTGTGAAAACATGTATATTTATGGATTTAGAGGTTGTGTTCATTGGAAAACATGTCATTTTCCCATATAGACATGTTTGAATTGATGAATTCACTTCTAGATGTCCCATAGGTGGAAATGTCAATTGGAGGACAAGAACTCATATTTTCACAGCAAAAGCATTATATTTCAAGGATAATTACTAAAGTATGTGCCATAGATTCATCTCCAAGGTTCCATAAATGTTATTTGGGGTATAATTATAGGTATTTAACACACATGTGAGGGTTATTACTAAATATTTATTGTTTTCTAACTTATGTCTCTAGATTTCAATCGATTATAAATTATGTGGATCCGTTTTAAATTTAGAGATTTAGACCTTGTGCATTAATTCATCTTAAAATTTGAAATCAAAGGCTAAGGAAGATGTCATTGGATTTTTTTTCTAATAGTTCCATTATTTTCCTTTGAATTTTTTATCTCAATTAGTCCTTTGTTATGTAAAATCAAGGACTTAGTTGGCTATCTTTGTGCTTATTTATTATTTAGTCACAATTTATTTTACAGTTCACATGATGTCAAAATTGTTTTTATTTCCATACTAGGTCATATTTTAATCTAGATAGTTTTTAGGTAAGTTAAAAAAGTTGGGGGAAAAAAAGGGGCCAACATGTGGACATGTTTTTCATAAAAACTCAGAAATCTCAACTTCTGTAGATTATTTGAGATGGCTACACTCAAAATTTGAAGATGGTATAAAAAACTAAATCATAGCATTTCGAGTCTAGTTTCCAAAACACTATTTTTTTAAAATTTTAAGTATAATAAGTCAAATATATAAAATATGAATAATAACTCCTTTTTTGGGGAAAATATAGTAGATATTTAGTCATGTGGCCACTCATTTTTTATCTTTTAAAATTATTTGAAATCCTTTGTGAAGATTTATATAAGATCATCTAGTTTGTGACCTATATTTTTTAAAAAATATTTAAATGAAAATTTTCATTAATTTTACAAGTAAATATATCGAAAAATCTAAAACAAATGGGTACACACTTGTGCAACCCCTCCCCTAACTACCTCAAAAAAAATTAAAATTAGTTTTTTTTAAAGCATGCAAAATTAGGCATTATTTGTGAGCATATAATTATTTTTTTATTTGGATCAATAAAATAAATACATAAATATATATAGGCATATATATTTGAAATATGTAGTGGCATATCCATATAGTGGTGACATGTATAAAAATGTTGGAATACCTATCCATGTTAATTTTAAACCAACATTCTAGTTTTATTGGACTTTATTTATAGAATTGAAACTAACAATGAATACTCATCTTTTTCATACCCTCACAAGATGCCCTTATACATTTTACTTGTGTAAGTTTGATGAAGTGGTTATGTTCTACCTCCTCCTTTGAGATGTTATCTGTTTGGTAATGCTTTACACTCTTGCTTGATTTTTCTATCTTTATTGATAAGTTTTCCTCTTCTTAGCCTCAACTTAAATTAACCCATGTAATCATGAAGTGATGTTTTGTTTTCTCCTTCTTCATAGAGTTTTTGTCTTTCTCTTAGAAACTCTTCTTTCTCCATTTGAAGCCAATATTGAAACTCCCATGTCTCTTGAGGCATTGGAATATTTGACTGATTATAGATATTTTGTTTCACTTCTTAAACTTTTTTCTCTCCCTCTCCACTGCACTAAGATTGTCCATTTCTTCTCTTCTCATCATATATCCACTTAACACACACACACACATACAATTTCACTATCAAAGAATATATACATGATTTTTTTTGGAAAATCATCACCATAACAAGGAAATAGAACCAAAAAATCCTTATTATTACAATGTTAGGATGAGGATGCTGTCAAAGAAGGCATATCTCTTATAAAATCCCAAACCCTTACCTATGACATGAATAAATATCAAATTAAACATCTTCATGTACATCTTCACGTATATTTGTGGGATGCTATATGCTTTTATAGCTATGATAGTTTGAGATCTCTACTTTTGCTAATTTGTGGCTAGAAACCATTACAAGTGGGTAACGCTAAGTAATTAATTTTTGTGTCATAGATATAATACTTGATAATGAAAGATGTTTATTAACATGTCTATTTAAGAAGATATTCAAGTTTATTTATGATGTTCCATTTGTTGAAAAAATAAATAATGAAATTAACCCCATTTACATGAGAATTTAAGGAGGAATTTTGATCTTCAAGGGTAAATGTGGAATATCTTTCTAGTCTATTTGAAAGGCATAAGTTTGAGAAACCCATTTCATCAAAGAGTTTGTATCATTTTTAACATATTAATGTTAGCATATGATGAGAAAATAACAAATGGCGAAGATGAGTGTAGTGGATATGGAAAGAAAAAATTTGAGGAAGTGAAACAAAAGATATATAGTCACTAAAATATTAAAAATCTTTAGTATACATGAGAATTACAATCTTTCACCCAAACAATATATCAATGAGGTTCTTCATGCCCTTTGGAGAAGAGGCTAGATGAATTGTCATAGTAGATGAAACTACTTACAGATTGGTATGTTTATAAATTTAATGATTACAAAATGTGAATAATAAGTATCAAATGATATTAAATAAGTGAAAAAATTATATCCATGTTAGAATAGTGACAACATCATATCAAAATTTTGGACCATCCAAAATGCAAGAAAGGATGGTATCTATTCATTATCTCCAAAAATCAAATAAAGGATGAAATATAAAATATTTTAGCCCATTCATAATCATATAATTTAAAGATAGATATAAATCTTGGCACATCATATCAAATCATCATATACATCCACATACTAACCAAAGCATGAAATGTAATAAAAAAGCTAATAAGGATGCCAATATTATCCACAAATATCCAAGCATAGTAACCCATTACAATGAAGGATCATAAAGAAAATCATCAAATGGTGTAGCCCAATTATGAGAGGAACTTCATAGTAATATATCAGTTTATCTCAAACATTATACTATTCTCTGCCATATAGTTTTAATTGCAGCATATACTAAATGATTGTAAGTTAGTTTTAAAAATTCAATAGAGGAAATATTAAACATGATCATATTTAAATATGTCCATATAACCATAAAATTTGGGTTTGAAATAATAATGTGAGCCAAATTACATGTGGAAATATGATCACCATAAAATGTGAACATATACATACAAATACACATACACACATACATGTGTGTGTGTGTGTGTGTGTGTGTGTGTGTGTGTGTGTGTGTGTGTGTGTGTGTGTGTGTGTGTGTGTGTGTGTGTGTGTGTGTGTGTGTGCGTGCGTGTGCGCGCGCATGTGCGCACATGCATTTGTGCATGCGTGCACATGCGTGTGTGTGTGCGCATGTGCATATGAATATGTATATGTATATGTTCAATTTTTATGGTGATCATATGTCCACATACAATTTGTCTCAAATTATAATTTTAAAACTCAATTTGATGGTTATATGACCATAATTATATATATATGTATTTGTATATGTATATTATATGTATACATACATGCATACATACATAAATACATACATACATACATACATATATATAAATATATGTGTGTGTGTGTGTGTTATATGTATATATAAATATATATGCATATGTATACATACATGTATGTATGTATGTATGAATGTATCCATAAAATCAATATATGTATACAAAATAAAAACATAATAGAATGTCAAGTGAATTCCATATAGGCATACAATGTCAAAAACATGTAAATTTCCATATATGCACAATAAACTACATCATCTAAAAACATAATAAAGTGTCAGGTCAATGCCATATAGGCATACAATTTCAAAAATGCATAAATTTTCATCTACTCAAATAAGAATTTACATCATTTAAGACATCATACACATCAAAAATCCTCCCTCTCTTTTCCTTCCTCAATAAAAAATCTCCCTTTTAAGCCCTTCTCATAGATTGAGAACCCTCAGATGCCTTAGATTCCTCCAAGGTCTGATTGTGGGTCCTTTTATTCTAATAGCTTTCCTATAGTTGAAAATATTCATATATAAATATTATTATATAATTTACATAGTAGACATGTAACCAAGTTCAAAAAGTAATTTTAAACTAATATAAAACTTATATGAACATGTACTTACTACAATCTCATGGTGACACTCAATTTGCCTCTGACACTAAATATGGTTAGTGAAATGTTGAGGAGCATACATAGGATTGTGAAAGGGGTAAAAACATGATAAGGTGCCCTATTAATCATATAAATGGGACTATTAGATGTCATTAGACAACATTTCATACACAATATGTTCACATAAGTAATATTTTCCCAACTATATAGTGAAAGTATTAAAACAAATATATATTTACAATTAAAAATTACAAGATAACATACCTCAGTGATTGGTTGCATAAATTAAATTATACCAGCAATGCCTATCTATTTTATCCCATAGAGATGGAAGAGTCTCCACTGTGGACATCAGTTAAAATAAAAATATATGATTTTTATTTAAGTATAGATCTATATAAATAAATACATGCACATGAAGTATAATATTAATGAAACATTAACTTTGTATATATAAACATTATAATATTAACATCAACAAAGGCAATAGTAGATGGCTCATCAACTAGTTGTGAAGATGATGGTACCATATTTTCTTAACACAAAAAATTAAATATATATTGTTGATTTTATATGTAAATTAACTGTTTCCTTTTTAAAAAAAATATAACTAAAATTTAACATCTCAAATATATAAGATTATTACATATTTATATTTGATATGTGTATACCAAATGTATGTGAAAAAAACTTGTTTCTCAAAACTATAGCATCTAGGCACTCAAGAGTAACCATTGTCATCTAAAGGTCCAATGCATATAGCACCACAACATGGAAAGGGTGACGTTAGGCATGCACACTAGGTGGATATCCACATGTCCACCCTCTCCAACATCATTCTAATATAATATACTCTTGTGTTGAATAAATGTGTCAATAAGTACATGAAATGCATGCAAAGTGTCATCTTTATGACTTCCTTCACTATAGAAGGGACCTCAATCTAGAGTGGATTTTTGGTAGTGACTCTTGTAGGTAGATTAGGCACATGAAATGAACATGGTCTATAATGTGCAAAGCCTTTTCTTCTTCCCTAAAACTCTAAGTAGCCAAAATAATAGGGAATCTCTTTGAGGACAAACTCATATTAGAGTTCCCTAAAAAAATGCAATGTAACCTCATGGTTATTACAAGGTGGGTAATAAAAAATAATCCATCATCGATCATAAAAATTACTTCTTATCAATTATGTTGTCATCGGTGTATTACAAACCATTTTGTTGATAATGGAAAAGGTGGATTAGTTTATGGATCAATGAATAAGGAAAAAATTTGGTTTCTTATTTTTTTCCTTAATCTCACATGCTAACAAGTTGTTAGCATAGTAGGCCATACATTTATCCATATATTATTCCCATCTATAAATTTGACTCATTATTGAGTCAACTGGGCCTAGTACTGATTCTATGGTATTAGTCAAATATATACAGTGGTTTTTCATAGAATTGGGGTCCCTTAAACTGATAATTATCAATTCAATTTATATTTTGTTCTCAACTATCTATTATCACTTAGATTTGCAGCCTTTGAGGAGATGTCAAATCTCTCCTCATCCAAGTGGCATAATGGAAACAACTCTTTTCTTGTGGGTAGCCTAAGGAATGAGGTGAGTCTCTAAATAGTGCTAAATCCCTTGATATACCAATTTGGATCACAACTACAACTAAACTTGAGGGGTGAAAAGGGAGAGAGATAACTAAAAACAAACTAGACTAAGGGAGGTGATACATCAAATATATTGATGACTTCCAACCATATGCATGTTGTAGACACCTAAAAGTAGCCACCAATAACCTCCAATCAAGATTTTGACCAATTTCCACCTAAAAGTGCACAATTTGGCTTAAAAACACTAAAACATGCTAAATGATGTGAACCTGACATATTCAAGTGCTAATTTTGGCTAGAGTATCATTAAAAAGGGAAATGCAATTTATGGGCCAACTAACTTTGATTAGATCATTTTGAGTAAAAATACTAATTTTTCACTTGGGTGCTCTGGATTGCTCTTTCCTATCAAATCTCTTGCATGAGACATGTGCCTTTATTATTTGGTATTGGTAACATCCTAAATAAGATAATGGATCCAACGCATCTAACATTGACTTTCAATTCTAATCCAATTGAATTTTGGACCAATAATAAGGCATTCTGATCAATTTGAGTAATTTATGCACAAAGCGCTTAATTATGCTTAAGAGATGATTAAACCAAATCAGAGCCTAATTAAGAATTCCATGGAAACTTGTTGAATACTTATTTTTGGAAAAGGATATTGAATATCTACATCATTAAGTGACCTCATTTCTTGGGAAGACATACCCAAGCCATAAATGCCACAAATGTCAGGATTCATGCCTCCCATGCCTCATCAAATCCCTCCATGCCTCTAAATTGCTCCTCTATCCCTAATATTGATGAGCCTACTTATCAATTTTAATTTCATAATTGGATTAATCCTTAGCCACACATCTCAATCTTGATATGGATGGTTCAGGTTGAATCTAGCCATTTACAAAAAATCTATAAATACAGAAGCCATGAATGCCATTTTTAAGCTATTTTGGTGAAAAGTTATTATGCTCAAATATCTTCAAAGAGATATTACAATTAGTGTTACCATGCCAAATTGATTCCAATTGAAGCCAAGCCAAAGCCAAAGGTGCAAAAGAGAAGAGGAGATAGTCAAGCCTCCTTTGATGAAGACTTCATGAGAACAAGCCAAGCACGGCACTACAACAAGCATTTTGGAGCATCCAAGGAAGGTAAAAGAAGGTTTCTTTTGCATTTAAGTTGTGTTGTTTAATTCATGTTTGTTAACTAATCTCTCCCTAGTGTTTAGGCCTAGAGATGTTATGTTAATTAGTTTATTTTTTTCATTTTGTTTTCATTTTGAAATTAAGATGATACTAACCATCCTCTTTTAAGTCAAATTCCTAGTTCACATGATGACACACCTGGTGGGACCCAATGCATCCCCATATGCAGAAGATCATTATGCAACTTTAAAATATTCATTCATATCATTAAGACTTTTGCAATTTGATATTCTAACTTTGTTTTGCCATTTTTTTCTTTGTCATAGGTTTACACAGTAACCATCATTGGTTGAGTGAAACTATCATCAGTCTACATACCCATCATCAGTTAGCATTAGTAAAACTGACATTGGTTTGCATAACCCTCATTGATTAGTAAATCCATCATCGGTCTACATAAAAATCACCATCATTAGTTGGTATAAACTTTGACGGTCATTATGGTTTTTTTACACAAACTCGAGAGCTCATTTTTCTAAGTTGGTTGTTTCATCTTCAAAAGTGATTCTAAGCTAAACATCTTGCTAACATGTTTTTACAGGTTTTACTTGAAAAATCATAAAAGTATGCTTAAATAGATCTTTTAAAAATTATTTTGGGGTATTTTAAAATGAATCAAACTTTTTATTTTGGTGCTTAAAGGAAAATCATTTAGGGTGCTATTGTTTAAATCTTGTAGTATAAATTGAGATTAAGGGGTCAAATGAACACCACCAAATCTTTCATTTGGGCTTAAAATTGAACACAATTGTCAATTTTATTTTCACTTATTTTAATTAGCACTTTTGTTTTCACAAAATACAAGGATGTTGTGTGTATGCTCTTCCATTTTTCCCCTTTAGGGAATCCTTAGAATCAAAAGTGATTTCCTTATTTTCAAATTGCCTAATCCAAGGCATAGAAAGAAAATCATCTACAACACTCCCCAAAGACTTGTCAAAGTCTGGGTGACCTTGAAAATGAACCTAAAGTCTTTCTATTAGTCTTTTATTTCTTGTAAACTTGGCTTACGAGGGGTATGCCATTACCTCTTGTGAGTTCTTTAGGGAAGCTTTAACCTGAGGTTTCATCTCCCAACATTGACTTCATTTGGATCCATATTGGAGTTGCACACAAGACATAGTGGCACTTTGGACATTGTACTACACTAAGTAAATAGTAGGATGTAGTGGTTTCAAAAAGGATGAGACCTTTTTATAATAAGCCAAGTGATATGGTCCCAAAATCCATGCTTTTCTTTTGCATTGTTTGATATGAAAGTCATTATATAATTGATTCCCCTAGAATGTTTAGAAACTTGTAGATCTTATATGAATCCCCACTTGCCATGAAAGAATTGTTGGTTCAAGGTGTGCCTCAAGGTCCATGTCATAGTACTATCATTTGAGAGAAGGGGGGGGTGTAAAAAACCTACTATATAATGCAAATTTACTTTTGGATAAACACTTAAAATATTCTCAAATGATGTATATTAATGGATTCTACCAATACCAAACAACCTTATCAGTTTAAGATCTAAGGGTGATTAATTAGTTGGTTTTCTCCTAGATTAAAGTCTTGTTTGGAATCAAAACTTTGTGTAGACAAACAATGCAAACCAAACACATGGTCCCCAATTTTATTTAAACAAGGTAGTGTTATTTTGTCAAATTTGTGAGAAATCATCAATTTGACTTGTTTAAAATTCATCAAAACTTGGAGTCATATCATCCACTTGGGTGTAGTTATGCTACCCAATTGAGTCTAGACCTTTGAAAAAGTTTTTTAATTCCATTTATGATCTAGATTCAAAATTTCACATTTATAAGTTCATAGGGTTGATGTGTTAAGTGGGTTTTCCATTTGCACTATACTTGAGGGAACTTAGGTTCAATTTCCAATTTGGGTTGAAGCTTGTTTAAGACTCATGATAATTATCACCACTTTATAGACCTAAGTCATTTTATGCTAAATACTTCCACTTTGAGTCTATGCACCACAACATTTTGAGTTAAGAAAGGCAGTGTTATGTTGTCAAATTTATGAGAAATTTTATTTGCCTTAGAGAGTTTTAAAAAAATAAATTTTGTTTCATATTTTGGGTAGTCTCATTTTATTATATTGCCCAAAACATTTTAGATATTGTTTCATAGGCCCTCTTGCATAGAGTTCAAATTTGTTCCTACATTTTCAAACCAAGCTAAGTATACCTTTGTGAACCTTTGTCTAGAATAGTTACATTGTTCACTTTTTGTCTAGATTATTTATCAAAAGAACCAAGTTTTATACCATATTTGTGAGAAAACAAACTATCTCTAAAGTGCCTTTAATTTCATACCTTATACCTATTTTATCAAGTCCATTTCCAAGAATCAAATGCCTAGTGTTTGTTATAAGTGTTTCAAATACATTAGATTAAAACTTTCATCTATTTTAAAGTATAGCTTTTGATGTCGTTTGGCTAAGAGTCCTAGTGCATGCCTTGTTTGAGCCTAGTTTTGATGCCACATTTTTGGCCAAAAGACCTAACAACTTTTAATTTCCTGGATTAGATTGATTTGAAACACTTTAACCTTAGAGTTTGGCATTTTGATTTTTGGTTCATTTACTTAATATTTTTGTGTAAGACATGTAACATTAGACACTTAATGTTAGCTTGAGTTATCACAACACTTTGCATAAACCTTTTTGATCCTTTTGAAAAATTTAGACCAATTTTGAACATCAGCTTTTAGACATTGTCTTTTTAGATTTTGTAGAACTCTTTGATCTTTAATTGCAAAAACATTTACTATGGATCCCAACATGTATTCCTACACTCATAGTGGACTTATGTACAATTTGGGGATTAGTAATGTGGTTGTATAAGAAGAAATGGTGTAAGACCCCTACATGGATAATATTTCTTATGAGATGGATCTGTATCCTTCTTATAATACTCAATTAGGGGCACAAATCCAAGATCTGTTGGCTAACTATTTGGTCAATACACCACCTTATTCAAAACAAGACCAAGAACAAACTACACAATACCTAGCTACAATAGCCACAATTAATGAACAAGTTATTCAATAGTCACGCTTTACTAATACACCTTCCACTTATGATCCATTTTTATTTTAGCATCATTTGTTGGATAAAAAAGATGAGATTTTGGTTAGAGCCATAGAGGTAGGGGCCAAGTTTCCAGAAGACTTCCCTTATGAGAATTTACCAAGCCTAGTAAGAATTCCCCAAAACATAAATTATGATCAACAGGCTTATTCTAGCGATCCTTTGGTTCTAGTCTAAACAACATATCAGGACCCTAATATGTCTAACAGACGTAAAAACATCATGAATGACCACTTTAACCAAAGACAGATTGCATATTAGACCTACTTGAATCTAGCACATAGTTTCAATTAGATGACCATGGTAAGAAAACTTCTTATTGACTTAGTTCCTTCAACAAGAGTTTTGATATAGTTATCTGGTCAAAATAATTAGATTTCAGACCAATTCATGCAAAACACTTTAGTGGATAAATTGCTACATATGCCCATTATTGAAGAAGTGTCTTCTACTTCTACATAGAATAATGAGCAAAATATAGTGGACAATATGTAAGCAATGTCCAATCCTAATCAAAGTGGTACTAACACACAAACAACTAGTCAACAAAATGTAACTTTAGTTAACAATGCAAGTGGTTCTATAAATTAGGGAGTAGGAGTTTATACATTCCAAACTCAACCAGTGATTCATTAATTGTACAACTAATAGGATTAAGTAGTCAATCAACAACCAATGCCACACCTCAACAATATAATATGATGAATAATATCCTCCTCAATAAGAGATGAGTAGTATTATACAATAACATGAATAGTCTAGTGTACCATTTCAATAGAGGCCAAATGTATATCCACCTCAACAAGGGGAAATTAATTTTCCACCTCACCAAGTAGTGAAAAATACACTCCTCAGTTCCAGACTAGTGTACCAATCTAAAACCAAATGATGACGAGCCAACAACATGAAAAATTTTGGTCAGTGATATATGTCAAATATTCAATGTGCTTTCAGTTCCCAACAAAGATGCATGCAACAAGTAGGCTCCCATGTTTCTCAAGTACCTACTAGACAACAATCAGTTTAGAATGTGCCACAAGTTTAGAGACATGGTTTTGGTTCACAAGTTCCCACTAAATAGCAAGGTTTGATTAGTTGAAAACATGTCCCTTTTCAACCACAGTAGGCATAATATAGTTATATCCATCCATCCTAGCCATAAAATCTTCCAAGTCAAACCTTCATAGCCAACCTAACTAGAATATCACACAACCAAATGTGTAATTTCAAGTATAACCTAATCCATGTATGCATATTCCTATTCCATTTCTTAACCAAACCAATATACCCTAATAGATATTTCCATCATACCCTAGTCAAAGTGTCCCACTTGTGACCTCCCAACCACCTACCCAAACCAATGTTCCTTCTAGTTTTCTATCCCAAGAATTATAATAGATGTAGGATGTAATTTCTACCATTCAAACTAGAAAATAGAATAAATTTTTTAAGTTGGATGATGTGTGTTCTTATTCATTCAACATGGAGTACTTGTAGATACCATTTCCTCAAGGATGTGAACCATCAAAATTCAACAAATACAAGGGAAAGGTGACCCTAAGGCTCATGTAATCAAGTTCTTTATCACATGTCAGCCAGTGGTATATAGAGATATATAATTTTTGTTGTTGTTTCCAAGGAGCTTGGTTAGACAAGCCTTGGAGTGATTTTTAAAGTTTCCCAATAATTTAGTAATAGATTTTGATGATCTTTCTGATAATTTTGTTCAGTACTTTGCCTATAATATCAAACATGAGATTTCATTGATTGACTTAACACAAGAAAAACAAAAGGTTGGTGAGAGTTTTGCAAGTTATCTATAGTGATGAAGATCCCTTACAAGTTGATTCACTTATAGTTTACTAGATAAACAATTAACTACTGTGTTTACTAAAAATTTGCGTAGTGAGATAGCTTATCATCTGGAACTGCAATGTGCACATACTTTCAAGGAGATCATCAAAAAAGGATTATTGATTAAGTGAGCCCTTATTAATAAAAGGATTATTAAGCTTATGTCAACTAATCAGAATCAAGGTACCAATTAGGGAAGTAACCAAAAGCAACATCCAATCTAAGCACAAGCATCACAACTAGCACATGCCATTAACCAAGATAGACTAAAGTAATTCAACCGCAATAGGAATGTTGTGGGTAATGGAGTAATAGAGTCACATCATGTCCAAATAGTGCAAACATAATTTACACCACCTTTTTAGTTTAGTCCTACCCAACAAACTCTCCAACCAATGCTGCAAGCACAATAACCAAGACCTATGCAATAAATGCAACAACCTTTGCCATTACAAACCCATACTCTAAGGAGAACTATGCCCATGCATCATGTATTTAGTGACCTAGGATAGCCTATTGAGTTTGTATTTCACAAACTTGCCACTACTAATTTGATTAGTTGGCCTATACCAAAACATTATCTGTAATGCATTCTTTATCTTGATTCGTACCATGAAAATGAATTTTGTGAATATCATCAGGTCAAAAGGCATAATCTATGAAGATGTGTGAAAATCAAGTATTTGAATAAGAATATATTAGAGAATGGGGAGATAACATTGGATAATGGTACTTCCACCTCTAATCAAACTCTTAGGATTTATCAAAACCCCTTTCCCCAACATAACACACAATAATAGCATAAAAAATTAAAAAAACAATAGCAACACTATTCAATGTAAAAATAAAGTCAACAATATTAAAATCAGAGGCTAAACCAGTAGAATCAATATAAAAAACAACAATGTCTAAACAATAGACAAAACCAAGGTCATAACGGTAACAACCAACAAACCTACCATGTAGTTGTACATGACTAAAATAGGGTTGTAGGTTATATTGTAGGGGGTAGTGTTAATACCATCTCCATTAATCCTAGATCAAGCACTAATCAAGCTAGACCATTGATAAACAATACCATTTAACCAAATTACATGGATAATCCTTCTTTGACCTATGACCACACATAGGTGAACCAATAAATTAGGACTTCCACTTTTAGACTATATACCGATAACTCACCCTTGACACATGACCACATACAAGTGCACCAGCAACCAAGACTTATCATATCTAGTCCTACACCATGCCAATCATTTATTAGTAATTATGGTTCAGTATTTAATATCAATTATGCAATCATAACTAAAAGGTCAAATATTACTATCCCAGGTCCACAACCATCTACCACTTTACCTATTATCCAACCAACCATTCAGCCTTAGATTAAACCATTCACCATTGAAAAAGACACAAAGTTTGATATTGTTAAACAATTGCAAAAGACACCAACACAAATTTATATTTTATATTTTCTATGAATTCCAACAATAAATAAGAAAATTTTGAATGAGTTTTTAACCCAGTCCACTATTTCTAGTGACATATCCCCTGATATATTTCAAGCTTTGGTTGGACACCTAGCTCTAGCCCAACAAGTCACATTCAACCAAAGTGATATGTCTTCCTTTGGCCCACTCCATAATAATCCATTATACATAGAAGTTTATATAAAGTGGCATAAATTGAAATGTGTCCTTATAGACAATGGGTCATGCCTCAACATAGTGTCTCTAAAGCTCATCAAGCTTCTTGGATACACAATGGTAGATATCCAATGAGAAATGATAACTATCAAAGCCTATGATAATCAGGAGAGAGAATCACAAGGCACCATTAGCTTACCAATTATCATTGGGCCTTTGAGCCATGATACAATTTGTCATGTGATTGATCTTGAGTTGTCATATAATATGTTTCTAGGAAGGCCTTGGTTACATGAGATTCATTCAATCCCATCAACATTGCACCAATGTATCAAGTTCTCTCACTCAGGGATGGAAGTAAATATTCCAGGAGATTTACACCCATATGAACACTACAAACATCTTGAGGTTGAGTTTCAAATCTATAATTACCAATATGGAATGAATCCAAGTTCCAAGTAGGATAAAGTAAAGGCAATACTTATTGATCCTCCATAGGATAATTGCATAGATCCTAATACATTGAATTCCCTTTCCCACATGCTACCTCATAAAGCTTCCAATCATTTCACCATTTTAGATAATAGCCCAGGGGAATATGTGACCCATGATACCTTCCATATTACCAATCTTCCTCAGAATCCAAAGACATTTGGATGACCTAAAAATACCCTACACATGCATTGGCAAAAAAAACACAAAGATAAGGGCCCTGTCATGTTTGTACTAGCATCTGGCCTAGAACCAAACCCTCTTGAAGGGGATGAATCATGGTTGTACAATGAAAACCAAGTTGATTGTTATAAAAGTAAAAAGTATCCTATTCCTAATAGGATCATGGAGCATCAAAATTATTAAGAGGCCTCAAACCAAATCAACAAGGAACTTTTAAGCCAATCTTCATGACTAAATACAAAAGACCCTATGGACTTGGATTTAAACCACTCGAGGGTGACCCCACATATCTTATTCAATTTCCATCACTAGTGGTTAGTGATGATGATGCTAATAGTGAAGTAGAGTATAATCATAGCCTCACCTTTGATGACCTAGTTGAGACTAACTTATTTGATAATAATGCCATTTGTACCCTTAACCCAGTCATTCATCACAACCCATTGCCATTATACTATCCCCAACTGATAGTTTGGGACCAACAAGAATCCAATTTTCCAATTGATGAGATTTAGAATGATGAGGTATTTTATGAATTTTTAGGCCTTAGATACAATGTTCCATTGGGAGATCATAAATCAAGATTCTCAATTAAATTGGATCCTAAATCCTATTTTGGAGAGCAGGTGAACACCACTAGCTAAGAACAAATAAATAAAACATTGAGGTCCCAAAGTGAAAACCTCTTTGAGGCACTTTTTTACCAGGGAAAAAGTAAAGATAAAGGCCAGTCTAGTGGTGAAAACCTATTTTAGGCACCATTAGATGGGAATGTTCATTCTTCTTTAAATTTAGATCAATAGATCACCAATGATGAAATTGCCTATGGATCCAAGTTTAGTTTTATGCAACAATAAGTTTGGATTGAATTCTTCAATAATTTTTTACTATTTTTGTCACATGGCCAAATCTCTAATTAGGGGACTCAAATTCATCATGCCTAGAATATGTTGAAGAACAAGTCCTAACAGAGGACCTTGATATAGTCTAATATATCAAGTCTTTGCCTACTATCCTAAAAGATGGTTCGATCCTTCTAGTCAAAGATACAATAGACGTAAACATCAGGAATTCATTGAACCCAAAATGTATTAAATTAGGCATGTCCCTCATTAAGGAGGAATGTGAAGTCTTTACAACTATGTTGATAAAATTTGTAGATATATTTGTATGGGATTATTTTGACATGTCAGGTTTGGACCCCACCTTGGTTCTGCACCACCTTATGGTCAATCTTGATGCCAAACTAGTAATGTAAAAGATACGTAATATGCATTCTTGCATTGTTTTCTTGGTAAAGAAAGAGTTGGAAAAACTCTTATAAATAGGATGTATCTGATCCATTGACTACTTAGAATGGATATCTAATGTTGTACATGTTATTAAAAACCTTGAAAGAATTATAATCTGTACTAATTTCCTATAAATAAAGCTTGTCTTAAGGATGAATTTCCATTTCCTAATATTGATATGATCATTGAATCCACAACAAGTTAGGAAATGATTTCACTCACGGATGGATTTTCAAGATACAACCATATCAGAATAACACCAAAAGACCAACATAAAATAGCATTCACCACTCCATGGGGAAAATTGTTTTATCATGTAATGCCATTTGGTCTTAAGAATGTTGGAGCTACATATCAAAGGGCCATGACTGTCATATTCTATGATATGATGCATGATATTATTGAAGACTATGTTGATGACATATTAGGAAAATCCAAAACCAAGGCTGACCATCCAGTAGTGCTACATAGGATATTTGAAATATTGTGGGTGTAAAAAGTCAAATTCAATCCAAAGAAATGTGTGTTTGGAGTGACCTCAAGAAAGTTACTTAGCTTCATTGTGTCTTGTAGGGGCATTGAATTTGATCTGGTTAAAGTCCATGCTATAATGCCACCACCAACTAATTTGAAGCAACTCCATAGTTTACAGGGCTAGATCTAGTCAATTTGATGCTTCATCTCTCATTTAGTAGACAAGTGTCATCCATTTACACATCTTATGAAGAAGGGAGTTGTATTTCACTAATATGATCTCTACCAAACAACTTTTCAACAACTCCAAGACTATCTAAATAATCCACCTATTTTGTTACCTTCTATACTAGGGGAGCCATTCTTGTTGTATCTATCAGCTAATAATAATGCCTTGGGGGAAATTTTATATCGACATGATAAAAATGAAAAATATCATGTAGTATACTACTTAAGCTATACCTTGGTCACATATGAACACAACTATGCACCTATAAAAAATCTTGTCTAGCCATGGTCTTCGTAGCTCAGAAACTACACCATTACATGTTGAACAATAAGATCATGGTCATTTCAAAAGTAGATACACTCAAGTATCTACTATTTAAAATATATTTACAAGGTATAATGGCCAAATAGATCATGCTTCTTAGTGAGTTTGACATAGAGTATGTCAATCAGAGGGCAATCAAAGGACAAGTCCTTGCAGATCGACTTATTAAAGCACCCCTTATAGACATAAAGCCACTCACATTTCATTTTCTTGATGAATCCATAATGACCATCATTGACACACATCTTGAGGAGAAGCACTATAATTTTTATTTCGATGGTTCATTTACTGCACATGGATTAGGGGTAGGCCTCTTATTTATTACACCATAGGAGGATCTAATCCCTAAATCATTCAAAATTAGTTTTCCTTGTACAAATAACATGATTGATTATGAATCACTTGTCATAGGACTTTGATAGGTATTACACTAAAATTATCTCATTTAATGGTTTATGGTGATTCTCAGTTAATCATCAATCAAGTCATAGACCATTTTTAGACCAAAGATGATAAGTTGGTTCCATAAAAAGCTATGATCGACACTCTCAAGCAACAAATTGCTGACATTAATTTTTAACATATAAAAGGGATAGAAATATAACTATAAATTCCATGGATACTATCAGCTCTCTAATTTGACAAACAAACAAAACTAGAGAATATCAATTCCTTGTTGAGAATTTATTCACACTAGCTCATGAACCTTCAACCGCTGAAATGATTTGTGATATTGTTGGTCCTAATTATATTTGGTCCTCAAACCTTTGCAATTACCTTCATGACAAATTTATACCACCTAACCTATCCCAAAAACAAACCAAAGCCTTTCTCCATCACTCCACTCATTATACTCTACTTGGATCAACCCTTTACCACCATTATTTTGATGGAACTCTACTTCGTTGTTTAACTTTGATAGAGTCTACACTGGCATTAAGAGAAGTTCACAAAGGAGTATGTAGAGATCATTCTAGTGGAGTAGTCCTATCCAAAAATATCTTGCATATGGGTTATTATTGGCCCATGATGGATGCAAATGTAGATGCATATGTAAATAAGTGTGACAAATGTCAATGGCATGTTAATCTGATTCATTCCCTAGCCCAAAAGTTGAAACTAATGTTGACATCATGGTAATTTGCTACATGGGTACTCAAACTCATTGGGAAAATCAAGCCCACTTCATCTGGTGGCCATAAAAATATCCTTACCACCAATGAATATTTCACTAAGTGGGTTGAAGCTATACCCCTCACTTATGTGACTAGAGAGCAAATTTCCAAATTCATCTTCAACCATCTCATTTTCCACTATGGTATTCCATCTAACATTATATTTGATAATAGAAGATCATTCAAGAATAAGGATGTTGACAAGATATGTACCGAATATAACATCACACAACATTTTTTTATATCATATTACCCTCAAGGTAATGGTTAGGTCAAATCATCGAAAATATTTTCAAAAAGATTATCAATGATGTCAGTCATGATTGACACCTATAGATATTACCTACCTTTTTGGCATATCATACCAATCATCATACCCCTATAGGAGCCACTCCATATTCACTTGTTTATGGTACAAAATCCATCCTTTCTATTGAGGTTGAGTTGCCTTCACTAATCATATCTTTCAAACATGTCCTTGATGATCATGACTATCAAGTAGCTCACCTACAAGAGCTAGACCTACTTGATGAAAAATTCATAGCTATGCTCAAAAAACTTTAGACATATCAAAATCAACTCAAAGGCCACTATAATTGACATGTTAAGTATAGAACATTTGAACTTGGTGATCTTATTCTTAAGGAAAACCAAAAGAATACCATAGCTGAGAAGAAGCATAAAGGTAAATTCAAACCAAAATAGATAGGGCCTTTCATCATTACTACAGATTATGGATCACGAGCATACAAGCTTACCACACTAAATAAATCTGAACTTCTTGAGTCGACGAATATTATTCACCTCACATGGTACTATGCTTGAGCGCTAAGGTGTATTGTTTGTAAGGACCATTTTAGTGGTGCCATTTTATCACTATTATTGTTTATACAAATATCATTCTCATCATTCCTTTTATCCCATTCCATTTACTTTATGATCCCAATCTATCAACCAAACATGTTCTAAAGCTTATCTCGTTTGACCTTAGTTTTTGCCATTCGTTATGCATTTTCATCACTAAGGAATCTAATTAGTTTCATTAGTTAATTCAAGTACTTTGGATAGATATCATATTTTGGATTAGTATGATATAAGTTTTGGTAGTTACATCCTTCATTTGTTATTCCTTTCTTATCACTAGTCTTGCTACTAATTATAACCACCTTTGGGAAAATTAATACCATTGATCTATGCCATTGTGTCTTAGTTATAACCACCTATGGGAAAACTAGGGGTAACATTAATTATTTCTCCTTGATGTACCAACTTGCCACTTCCTATGCCATACTATGCCTTTTTACCAACTACGCCTATTTTTATTTGAATTGACCGCTACACTAGTTGAATTCCTCTACTATAGGATGGAACCATAGTGACTTGAGGTCCTACTCTAGGATTATGTAGGTAATGTTAAATAATTGTTGAGGTCAGCTCAAAGGAACCTAAGTTTGAATGCTCTCATCATTTTGTGAGAAACTTAAGTTTGAATGCTCTCACTATTTTATGAGTAACCTAAGTAACATTCTCACCATTTTATGAGCAACCTAAGTAACACTCTCATCATTTTATGAGCACCCTAAGTTTACACACTCTCACCATTTTATGAGTAACCTAAGCTTGAATTCTCTCACCGTTTTATGAGCTTGAACCATTTAGTGTCTCGTCATTCTTGATCGAGTTGAGATACTTCAAAATTCCAAAAACATTTGTAAAATCATTAAAAAAGAAAAAAAACACCGACCACTTCTTTTCCTTAAGGATTCTAGGAACCCTTACTAAGTTGTAAGCAAATTACTTATTTCTTATTTTTCCCTTCCTTTTTGGCCTTTAGATCTCACACACTTTCCATTTTTCAAGACCCTTCCTATTCTTCTATCACATCCATTATGTTTTTTTCCATCAGTTATCACATTCTTCCCATTCCTTGAGAGAACTACATTTGGCCTAAAGTTTTTTATTGGATATTAAATCCATGGAACTATGTAGGCAATGTCCACTTTCCTAGTGCATACGGAGATAGCTCATCCACCCCCTTCCTTTTCTTTTACCCCCATTTTGTTTGTTTGTTAAGTTGTCACCTATTTTCTAGGGGCAATGTTTATATGGTTTATATTACGTTATTTATTTGTTTTTTTATGGTTATTTTATTTGTTTGTCTGCTTGTTTCTTTTCTTTCAACACTATTGCTTTGATTTATTTTATGTGTATTCATTGGGTTATTCCTTGCCCATACTTATACTCTAATCCATCCATATTCATATGTTTACATTATCATCATGGTTTCTATCATTGGTACATTATTTTCTATTGAGTATTAGATTGCGGGAGTTAGTCCTTATGAATATTTCAGCCAAGTACTCATGATATTATACCATGATGCCTACTAACATGTGATATAACAAACCTCAGCTTCAAGAAGTTTATTTAGCAATGGTGGCATCAACATCTCTTCAACATCAACATCTTAGTTTAATCTCAATGATATCCTAAATAGAGTAATTAACCATGAAAGAATTTCAACCTTTATTAGTTCGAATGAGCATTTCCCTAATAGTAGGTTATTCCAATTCATCATTACCCTCTATGTTAAGTTATCATCATCCTCGACCAAGTTTTTCATATTTTCCATAATCAAGGTCCAATGATTATAACCACCTATGGGCAAATCATTGCACACTGTCCCACCTACATTTCTCAATGACTATAACCACCTTTGGGAAAATCTTTGTGTTATCATGAATTAACATTTTTTGCCTATACAGGGGCACATTGTTATCTTGTTTATCTATCTTAATTGGGATAGCTCCATCTTTTCAATGATTATAACTGCCTTTGGGTAAATCATTGTGTCATCATACCACGTTGTCACTCTTAGGGTATAATGCTTATAACCACCTTTGGGAAAACCATTGTATACCATCCCACTTGCATTATCAATGATTTTGACTACTTTTTCAAAAGCATTATGTTTTCACCCCATCATCCTTGCTTTCTTTGGTCCCCTTATTTCACTTTTTTTTTTTGAGGGACTATTTGCCGACCTACTTGTGTCAACCATTCCCTTGAGGGGGCATCATACAATTAGTTTATCATCATTGTAGTTATAGGCATACAAGAGTTTTTCATTCTTTAAGAATATGTTAGTATTCCTATAGCTTACAAAACCTTACCAAATAGGGGCAAACTGTAGACACCTAAAATTGGCCATCAATAACCTCAAATCAAGGTTTTAACTAATTTCCACGTAAAAGTGCATAAATTGGCTTAAAAACACTGAAACATGCTAAATGATGTGAAAATAACATATTCAAGTGCCAATTTTGGTTAGGGTATCATTAAATAGGGTAATGTAATTATAAGCCAACTAACTTTGATCAGATCATTTTGAGTCAAAATACTAATTTTGCACTTGGGTGCTCTAGATTGCTCTTTCTTATCAAATCACTGGCATGAGACACGTGCCTTTGTTATTTTGTGTTGGTAACATCCTAAATGGGATAATAGATCCAACACATCTGATATTGACTTCTAATTCTAATTTAGTCAAATTTTAGACTAATAACAAGGCATTCTAATCAATTTGAGTAATTTGTGCATAAAGTGCTTAGTCATGCTTAAGAGCTAATTAAACCAAATCAGAGCCTAATTAGGAATTCCATGGAAACTTGTTGAATACTTATTTTTGGAAATGACTATTGAATATCTAAATCATTAGGCGACCTCATTTTTTGGGAAGACATTCCTAAGCCATAAATGCCATAAATATCAGGATTCATGCCTCCCATGCCTTATCAAATCCCTCCATGCCTCTTAATTTATCCTCTCTCCAAAATATTGATGAGCCTATTTATCAATTTTAATTGCATAATTGGATTAATCCTTAGCCACACATCTCAATCCTGAGATGGATGCTTTAGGTTGATTCTAGCCATTTGTAAAAATCTATAAATAGAGAGGCCATGAACATCATTTTTAATCTATTTTGGTGCCAAGTTATTATGCTCAAATATCTTCAAAGAGATATTGTAATTAGTGTTACCATGCTAAATTTATTCCAAGCTAAGCTAATCTAAAGCGAAAGGTGTCAAGGAGAAGAAGAGATAGCCAAGCCTCCTTTGATGAAGGCTTCATGACCACAAGATGAGAAAGCCACTACAAAAATCATTTTGGAGCATCCAAAAAAGGTAAAAAAGGTTTCTTTTGCATTTTAGTTGTGTGTTTTATTCATGTTTGTTAACTAAACTCTTCCTAGTGTCTAGGCCTAGAGATGTTATGCTAGTTAGTGTGTTTCTTTAAAAAAAAATTCATTTTGAAACTAACACAATACTAACCATCCTCTCTTGAGTTAAATTACTATTTCACACATGTTACCCTTGAAATCAAGGGACAAATTGAACATACACTTCTCTAATCTTCACCCTTGAAATCAAGGGACAAATTGAACATACACTTCTCTAATCTTCATCTTCTCACATCATTATTACATTGTAATGTTATGAATGAATATACAAAGGTAGGAGGACTAGAAAATACGTATATAAGGGAACTAATGAATAAAATAACTTACTAAATCCTTGAAATTTCCTAGAATACTTCATATGCCCTTCAAGAAGTAGCTTTCCAACTACAAATATATGATAGAATGAAAATAATCATGCTAAGGAAACAAGGGTTATCACTTTTACAAAATCAAAATTCCAAAATAACACACTAGGAACAGTCATGGAAGAGGTAAAAATCAATATTATTATTTATCAAAAGGTATACAAATGAGAAGTGCTTCACCATACTCAGGTGGAACATATATTGCAATGCCAAAATGGCTAGTTCTTAGAGAAGTTGAGAGAAATAGAAGAAGATAAGTCCAAGGGTCACAAAGAAACTTTTAAATATAAAATAATAAGTTAATTATGAATTATAATATGATATGGGATAAACCATGGAATGTTATGAAGCACAAATGTCAATTCAAGGCATAAACTTCATGAAAAGTGGTAAAAAACTCCTCATACTGGCTCAAAACATTTCTTGTATGATTGGCCCTATTTTAAGTCATCATAACTGATTAGGATCAGGTATTATGATTTGGATAAAGGTTAAGGACATCATACATTCCCCTCCATGCATTGGTTGTAGGCCTAGTCTTCTAAAACCATCTGGAAAGGAGATATCATCATCTATAGTCCAGAAAACTCCTTCTTCATGCACCCTACACACTTGGCATAAAAATTGGCATCATTTTATCATTAAAATACATGGGAGGTAGTTAATGACACATTTAAATACCCTCCATGTCCTTATAAGCATTAATTACACCTTAAAATGAGCTCATTTTAACTTTTTTACCCTTCTCACTAGCTTATCCAATATACCAATTTTGACTGGCTGAAATGAGAGCTATTGTTTTAACCCTTAATATTTTTTAAGGAATTAAATGACAATACGGAGTTATAAAAAGTATAAATATTCCCTCCAAAACTTATTTCATCTTTAGATTCCTCTTACATCCTACACAACACAAAAAATGGTCAAGAATACCCTACTTTGCCCCCTATTCATATAATTTCATATAGCCAAAAAACATGTGAGGGATATTTAGTGATTCATATAAAAGTATAAATAGGTTTCATGGTCAAAATATTCCATTATAATGCATCTCCAACTTCATTTCTCCAGACTGATCTTTAATTAGGGTTTGCAAGGGTTTCTGATAATTTTAACTCTTAACGTTATTTCATAAAGGTCTGACATCCAATTATCAAAATAATTCAACAAATTAACATTTCAATACCTATTCCAAAATAATATAAATTTTATGGTTCCCATGTAAAGCATCAAGAAAGATCTAAGTATTCAACCTTCTCCTATCAAGTTCCTTCCTCCATTCCAACAAGCTTGAGTGACATTAAATCCAAAAATTAACTTTTTATTGACTTATTTTGTATAAAAATGTCTAAAAAACATTTAATATTATCACATAAAAATTCTCAAATGTATTTTAAATAATATATAAATATATAGATGTGAATGACCCCACTATTTGGCCTTGGCTTAAACCTTGTTCCATAGGCCTGCCTACAACCTAAGGCTCAAAATGACTTTCCTAATGTTCTATTTGCATATCAAGAGATTTAAAATGTCGATTGTGTACTCATAAAAATTTATCAATAAGGTATTAATCATATTTATGGTCATAAGAGTGAGTGACCATTCATTTGGGCACTAGTCCTCACCATGTCCACCAGGCTTGTCTACAAAGTTGATGATATGGGATACCCTATTAAATTTAACCCTTTATATCTTGGTTTACATGATTTTAATAGTATAATAAAACTTAATTAACCTCTTTTATAGGTTAAAACCTCATTTTATTCATAATTTTTCCTTCATTCCTCAAAACTACCAATCTTGACCCTAGGGAAGTACCCTCTATTTGAGACAAAATAGAGGGCACTTCCCCTATTTGTCCAAAAAAAATTATTATTTGAAGGGATCATGAAATTCATGGATATTATTCACAAAAAAATTTGGATCTTGGTTATATGTCTAGATCTCTCAGATGCACTAGGAAGTGAAGATAAACTTCTAGTCAATGGATTGTGTATAAGCCTTTTTTCAAGTGGATTGTATGTGCATCATTTGAGACCATTCCCTATTAAAAACCTTAATTTTAAGAGTAAAATGAGGTTATTATAACACAATTGATTTTATTTCAATATTAAACAAGCTTAGGCTTTCACATATTCCTTTTCAAGACCTAATCTTCAGTTTACTCTCTCTAAATGTAAAATGAATCCTCATCTAAAACACTATAACCATAGGTATTCATGCATAGTATAGCTCAATGACAGGTCTAAAAATGACCTTAGGGTATTGTATAATAGTTTAAAGCTTGTTTATAAACACCTAGGATCATGTCTATGCATTTGGAAGCTTTCATACCTTACTCCTTAACTCACTCCCTTAATACAGTCAAACACTAGTTGTAAGTGTCCATAGGGTTCTAAAGAGGTGTATAGGATTATTCACATTATTTAGATATCATGAAAGTGATCATGATCATCATTGAGGTGTTTTAAAATCTATCTCATCATTCTAACTTCTCTTTATCCTCTCATGTCTCTTGAAATCACAAACTAAATTCCTTCTCTACCTTTGATTGAGACACCTCCTTTTTAGAACCTGCTTGTAGGTTAATCTAGCTCATTTAGAACTGGTCATGATGTCAAAATATCTCCCTTTTAATTCAATAATAACTCATATCATCTCTCTATACTTTCATTCAACTTGAGTATCCTAATACAACTAAACACCAAACCAGTCTCCTATCTATATTCCCAGCTGTAGGTGCCTATTTTCTCCATATAAGGACACCTATAGGTGTCTATGGAGACTGAAATGATAAATTTCAATATTATGTTGATGACATTCATAAAAATTATATATCATTAATCTCATTTAAACCTTCTATGCATGAAAAAGTGTTCATTGTTGTTCCTGTGTCAAAAGGCCATTCACAACCTCACAAGCTTGTAGATGTTAATGGAGTATTTCAGTGTGTTTTAGGGTAACTTTAAGGATCTAAAAAACCTCTTTCCACTTACTCTCTTGATATCATCCTTGGAATATCTATTATATATACTATAGGAAACATGGTTCACCTATTTATCTTCTTTGGAATACTTTGGAAGCATGTTATAATAGGTATACAAAAAACTCCTAGAGCTTTGTTTTGTCATTTTTGGGAAAGTTTCCATTAAACTCAATCTCTTGCCCTTTGAACATAGTTTACCTTCTATTTGTCCATGAAAAAATCCAAAATAGTCTGGAATGTTCAAGGCGCCTACTAGGATTCAAAATAAGGATCTTTTCATGCTTCAAATTTCCATACAAGACTTATCAAAATTTTGGGGCACACATTTAGATGGGCCTTCTTACCATAGGTGGTGAAATGGAATGAATAGTCTACAAAGTACCTATCTTTATGAACACTACATATGATCTCATCAATAATTATAATGCATACTATCAATATTATAAAGTTTAAACCTATGTCAAGCTTCCATCTTTCAACATGATGTCAGTAATGGCTATGTAAGTGAAGATTGTATGTAGGCAAGCAACAAGATTGGTGTGATAGGTAGTGAATTAGAACTATGTATGGTGTATGATCCTTGAAAAAACATTGTATATCCTAATAAATTTTCCATATCAAAGAATTTGAAACTAAATTCAAAACCTTCTTCTCAATGTGAAAACTTCCTTCAAAGCACCTGTAGGCGCACTTCCATGGTAGACAATGAGAAGGTGTTATATATGACTGTTATAGTGACTTTTTTATATTTATTGGAAGGTATAACCTAATAAATCATGCTTATAAAATTTAAACCAAGTTTTTTGACCTTAATTACATCTCTATGGACATGTTATACAGGTCCCATGTGCATACTTCACCATGACTGCAGCTAGAATTGGATAAAGAGTTGACTATGCATGCCAATGGACTACAAAACTCAATATTGTTCACCTTGTGTATTGAAAACTTAAAGTAATATTTTTATCATTACCATTTAGTTTATTGAAACACCATGATACATCATGTCAAATGCCTTGCATAGAAAGAGGACTTTTACAAATGGTAGAATTTGAATACAATTTCAATATCAACACCCTCCTACAAGGTGAGTTGGTTGAGATATAAAATCAACTTAAAACATGAAAAAAATAATAAAATAAATTTGATTAGGAATTTATCATCATATAAATTCATTACAACTAACTGGATCAAATGGATTTACCCAAAATGAAGCAAAACATATACGGTACATAGATTAACAACCAAATTTGAAAGGTCAACTTCTTAGGAATGGTTCATAAATCTCATACCACAATTTTTATACAAAAAAACATAAAATATAATCTTAATAAGTTTAATATACACCCCTAAGATCATTTTGATTGAAACCTCTTATGATGACTGTACCAAGTACAAACTTGTAGGTTACTTTTATTTGCCAAGAAGGGTGAAAAAGGAGTAGAATAGTTTTATATCTAAAACTACACTTAAAAATAATTAAAAATTTATAAATGAACATTATTAAGGTTAAGAGTCACATTACAACCTTTTCCTACATGGCACACTTCCCAAAGATGTCATACAAGTGCCAAACTCTTCTTTTTATTCAAGAAAACTACCCTTTCTTCTAATGAACCTACCACTTTTTAGTTTTTTCAATTAAATAAGACCTATAAGTACACATGAGATGTGACATAATGTTTTGGAACCTTACCACTTCCCAATAAATCCATACAAGTGATTAAATGCACGTTTTTGACCTCAAAATAACCCAAACATGGTATAAGGACTAAAATAACTAATGACCAAGGCTAGTAAACCTTTATGTGACATTAATTAGCCTATAAAAAACCTTTTGACATATATATTAGACCCATAAAATGCCTAAAATTCATTTTTTTACCTAGGGGTGTTCCAATTAGACCTAAAATTCAAATTTGGTCAACACTATCTCTACATCCAAATACACCTGACTACCTAGGGGATATTGTGGAATTTTATGAGGCTTAGAAGGATGAGAAGGACTAAGATGAGGGTTAGGAGGTTTTTTTATTTCATTTTAATGGATTTTTAGAACAAAAAAATTGGTTTTAACAATAAATGAAAGAAAAGTCATAAATTATTGTTAAAATCTAGTGTTAATAGGCTTTAATTTTGTTTACTTTCCTCCCCTCCAAGGTGGCACTATCAATTCATTGAGGTAAAATCCAATGGCAGTGTGATTTTTCCTTATGGAAATAAAACATGATCATGGTAGGGAAAATATAATATGCCAAGGTAAAGAAAAATGAATTTGGTTGGGGTTTTAGTTCTAGGTTTTTTATTTTTATGTCTAACAAATATAGTGCATATTTAAATTTATTACTATAATAAATGTGCACATGATTTTACCACTATAATAAATGTGAACACAATTTTAAAATTATAAGAAACACATATGTGTTTATTATATTTTATAATTCATATTCATTATGTCTTGGTATTGACCAAGTCTAAATTTAAATAATGTGTATGCAAATATTACCACTATGTGTACATATTATGCAATAAAGTGTGCATGCATTACTGAAAAATGTCCATGAAATTATCCCATAACTTCGTGAACTTACCCTTTCAAAGATATATATCATTGAATTATACCTATTCTTCAATTTACTTCATAGCTTTCTAATTATCACCTTTTCATTACTTGCTACTGAGTCACATGTTTTGTGTAATTAGTCTCCATTTTCCACACATTGCCATCACATCAACATGTGGCTTTTATTTAAGTCAATGAGTTTGAATATAATTCACATTATCACTTGGTACAATCTCATATTCATGCAATATTACAATTTAAAATTAAGTTAATGCAACATCTGATAATGAAGAGGTTTTAAGGAAGTCAATACTAGCCACATGTTGAATTTTCACATCCCTACACCCTCATAAGTGAAAAAATAGTCTATGCATCAATCAAGGACTATAGTTTGTAATGCAATCACTTCCAACCACAATTATCCATTTTTTAGCTTCTTAAATTTGTAGTTGAACACAAAATTAGATGGTTATGACTCTATGATGACTTCAAGAAGTCATAACATGCTATGTGTCATTGCTATATTTTCCATGCATTTGATATATATTTTCACTAGAAAAATATATAGGTAATGAAGTTTTGATCCAATAAAAAGGTGTTAAGTGTCATTATGGAACTTGATCATAAAGAAAGGGTGAATATTTTTTTTGAATACCAAAGGTTAGATGTTACTACATGAAATGATCCCCCATGGAATTAGACACAAGGAAAATAGGACATGGTGTCACCCAACTAATATATGATATGAACGAGTGATTCTTATGGGCCTATGAACTTGTGATTAAACTTGATGACTACCCCACTTATCAAATTGTCAAATGTGTAGATCTAGCATAAATTCACATGCAACTCTATCATATTTTAGTTATAATTATCATGCTTGGAAAATTATTTGATTAGGTTCACATTAGTCCAACTTGAGACTAGACCACTTGTTCATATTATGGTGATGTTATATAGAACATTATCTTAAGTGAAGTAAAATGAGCTTATACTATAATATAATAGTGGTATAAACAATGGAGGAGTTGTATTATGTGGGATCATAACCTACAGGTCTCAGGATCTTAACTTGGTGGTTGAATAACTGAAATTGACATGGTAATTTGTCCATCTTAATCCAAAAGGATTAATTATGATGGATGAATTAATAAGGTTTATTGTTAGGAATATGTGTGAAATTATGGTGAATGTATTTTTAAGAAATGGGTTTATTCACTTTACACAATTAATTTAATTAAATGAATATTATTGTAGTTATTTTTTGAGTAGTCTGGGAAAGGTGCATTTTCTTTTATCATTTTCACGTCATAGGAAAGGGTTTGGGATTCGACATGAGAGTTACCCTCTTTAACAACATTCTCATCCTAAAATTTTAATAATGAGGAAATTTTTGTGGTATTTCCTTTACATGGGGATGATTTTATAAACAAATCATGTTGATATTATTTGATAATGTAAGTGTGTATGCATTCACACACACACACACACACACACACACACACACACACACACACACACACACACACACACACACACACACACACACACACACACACACACACACACACACATGTTTACATTTTGTTGTGATCATATATTTGAGTAAAATTTGGCTCACATTATATTAAAAAACTAAATTTTATATATCTGTGGCCATATTTAAATATTATCATCTCTAATATTTATTTCATGTAATTATTAAAAGTAAATTATAATAATTCATTATATGTTACAATTAAAATTATATGGGATAGAATGGTATAATTTTTGAGATAAATTGATATATTAGTGTGAAGTGCCTCTCATGATTTGGCTACAATGTTTGATGATTTTTTTTTGTGATCCTTAATTGTAATGGGATACTATGCTTGGCTACTTGTGGATATTATTATAATTCTTATTAGATTTGTTAATTAAATTTCATGCTTTGCTTCATTTGTGGATGGATATGATGCTTTGATATAGTTGATATAGTTTTTTGATATAGGTTGTTTGTAATATTTAGCATGCTTGCTTTGATCTAGTTGTTATTACAACTTGTATACATATTGATTATTCCATGGCTTGTTGTATCTGATATAGGAATTTGCATATTTCTATTTGTTTTGATTTAGTAGGTTCTTCTCTACTTATGACAAAGATTTAAAATATTGAAGATAACCTATTTTAGGAAACCCATTTCAACAAGGTCCCATACATCTTGTGAACAAAATAAGGTCCTCATATTTATACTCTAGTAATTATAATGTTTACCATTAAAGGTAGGGATTTTTGACTAGGTGAGGTTGTTTATTACACTCACCATGACTATTTTACAAATAAAATAGATGTGGTTCAATTGTCAGAGGCACTTAGTTGAGTTGGTCTTTAAGGAAGATGATCAAGAGTATGGCCAAGTTCTTTTAATTATTGTCAATGGCTATTGCAAGGCCCTCTATATTGTTGGAAAAAAATGGTTTGATACCAAACTAAATGGTTGAAAATGTAAGATTCAAAACTAAAACCCTTTTATGTGTACGTAGGGTTGAAAATTGACAAACCCTTTCTAGTATATAATATTAAAAAATGGCCAAAGAGTTAATTTGTATATATAATGAAAAGAAAAAAGAATGATAGTATGCAAATAGATTAAAATAATAAGATATACAAAGGTTATATATTTGAAGGCGTACACTCAAATATAAATTTTTGTTAAATTTTTTACTAGATCTTCATTGCTCATTTTTCATACACAATCATATATGAAATGAGCCTCCATTGTGCTTTGAGAATACACAAGACATAGCTACAATTACAAGAAATAAGTAGATAAGAGTTTCATTAATAAATCATAAATAAGTATGCATAAGTTAGGAATAAAAATATATTTCATATAAGATGAAATATTTTTATAGGATGCTTCGATGTCATATTTTGATAGAATTTAATACTCGGTTGGGGAGATTACACATATTTTGAAACAAATAAAATGCCTCACATAGAACTATTTAATTTTCTCCCACATGTTTGGAATATTTTTGTTGCCCTCGATGGAAGGGAAATTGGTTGGAAAACTAACTCATTTCATGTTTCATATGTAGCATTAAATAACGGGTACTTTTAAAGGATACATGTAGATTGAATGATACTCATATACATGGAACTTGCTCATTTAGGCTATAGGTACATGCTACCTTAATAAATGACTAATTTATGTATTTTCATGGTTTTATATATATTTATGTCATGTCCCCCTTTGGTAAATGAAGATATTAAAGACATATAGCCTAATTGCCTTTTGTTTTCCAAGAATAAGAGAAGTTGAAGAAAAATAAAACATGTCATTCCAATTTTAAAATCCAAAAATTTGTTTTCTTGTTTAACTTTCACTTAAGTTGTGGTCTTTTGAAGAGCATGGGAACCCAAGACCTTAAGTGAGGGTTATAAATTAATTAATCTTTTCTTTTAAAAGTTGAGTTTCTATCCAAAAATGCAACACCCCTCTTGGAGGGAAGGGTATAAAAATGGAATGGAGCATTCATTGTAATGTATGTTTATGTTTGATAATTGAAATGAAAAGCTTGAGCATGAAATTCTTAACTTGACCATTGAGGATAAAAACATTCAGTGAAATTTGGAGCAAAGATGAAAACCCTTGTATTCAGCTAGAGCATCATCATTTAGGGGATTGAATTGAACTTACATTATTTGATTTGCAACAAACACTATTTCTAAGGCAATGAATACATCGAGGGCAATGACTAGGGTTTTGAGAGGAAAATTATAGGTTTTGGGGCATTTTTCAAAGGATTATGAGCATCGAGAGGGTTGACTTTAATACCTAGTCCAACAATAGTTTAATTTTATAGAGGGGCAACCAATTTGGGGTAGTTTTGGGTCATGTTGTGAGGCCCTTGAGATTCAAGAACATAAATATGAATTATTCTAAAATTATGGTATTTTACACATGCGTATTTGAGGGAAAAGAGTAAAAAAACTATGGTTTTCATTTATAATTATTATTATGAATTTATTATAATATTTTAATCTTTGATGAATTGGGAAGAGGGACCAAATCAAGGGTTTTGTGGACACTTTAAGTTCTATAAATATTCTAATAATTTTTAGCCTTTGAACTTGGCAAAAATTTAGGTTTTTAGATGGTATTTATTGGTTGAATTATTAGATTATTTTTATTTAATTTTTCTGGAGCATTGGATAACTATTTTTATGCCATCTTGGATAACTTCTATATTTCTGAAACTATTTTCAACATCTAAGTTTTGAATAATTTATTTATAAATTGTGGGAAAGCTTGCTAATCATGGTTGCAAAGAAAAATCAAAGTTTTGTGATTGATTGTCTAGGGTTTCATATTCATAGTTTTGGATTATTTTGAGTGGGGTTTATTATTAAATCCTTTGATTAAAAAATATTCTATAAAAGAGAGATTTCACTTTCTTCAATGAAGTTGGTACCAAGCAGTGTTGATAAGGTGAAAACTATTTAATTTAGTATGAATAGGTAAATACTTATATCAAATTTAGCCTCTATTGTGGAGTCTGTCAAGGTTGTATTCATGTTTTTCAAGAGAATATTAAAAATAAATACAATTTTTTTCCTGAGAGACAATAATTTACCAATCTATATTAATTTATGACTAATATTATATTTACAGCTAACTCCATCATCTTCCTCGCTGAAAATTTCATGATCTTTGTTTATTTTTCTCCACATCTAATCACATGGTGACATTCTCAGTGCCACAAATGAAATTAAAAATTCCTATTAATAATGAATTCTAAAAAATCTTGTATAAATGTACTCTATTTTGTTTTGATGTTCCTCCCTCCAATAAAATTTAAAACATAACATTTGAATGTACCCAACCACTCCATCAACTATGGCTTTATTTACATTTGATTATATCAAATGAAATAATATAGAATAATAGAACATAAAAAATTCCAATTTTTCATTTACGTTAGAATTTTCAAGCCTTACACTTTGGAGATTTGTCATCCCTACTGTGTATGTGAATCATCCATTCTTTATTACATTCCTAGAGAAGGGAGAGGAGTCTAATGTTGCATTAAGAAATGGACCCATAATTATTCCATACAATCCCCTAAATTTTTCTCTCACATTCTTCCCCTCATCAAGATAAATTCTTAACTTAAAACATGGGAGATCGAACAAGTGCTCACCAACACTTGTATGATTTTAGAAACCACCAAATTTAAGAAAATTGACTCTTTTGGTTGTCACCACATTCAAGATAATTTTTATATCTCTTGTTCTTAAATTAACATAAAAAAAACATAAAAATAATAAATAATAAAAATAATAATAGAAAAAGTGGCTAGGATTCAGAGTTTGTTATGTAAATAGAAGCCATACATGTTCATATTTTATGAATACAACACTTTAATACATGTTCATATTTTATGAATACAACACTTTGATATATGTTTATATTTTATGAATACAACACTTGTCTATGATTGACTTCCACATTATCTTGGGCAGTTGTTTTATTATTAATGTTTTATTTAATTAAATAAAAAATTAAATTAGTAACCCCCTATACATTATTTCCCATAATTTTGTTTATTACTATCCCATTTAGTGATTTACCATGCACTCTTTGAAACCACTTAAGATTTTAGAATTGAATATAAATTTAAAATATTTATCAACAACTTCAATCAATTTAATCCATAGATAATTATAGTTTCATAATTTTTTAAAAATGAAAAATTCATATAAAGATAGAAAGAGGATGATGGCATTAAAATTTTATTAAGTAAATACAAACCATATTGTGTGTATCTTATCAACACAACATTTGTTTATTAATTTTTTTGATGAAATATATCTATATATTAACAAAATATATAAAATATAAATAATTCAAAAAAATTTAGCTGTATGGAAGCATGCATCAACATCAGACTATGCAAGGCCTAAGAACAAGAAATAGCAGAATAAAAAATAACACTAGGCCCCGCCTAGGAACAAGTCATCAAAACATCATAAAAGAAAACAATAATATGCTAGATCAAGGCCAAAAGGTAGAGGATCCATATAATTTGTACCCTAGGATGAGCTTGGAAGGTCAATGTTATTTGGAATTGGTTCCCAACCAAAAGCCTGAGTAGAGTCCTTATAATCTTTGTGTGGAAAAGTAGGAGAAATGGCTTGAGAGAGTCTATGGAATTTGTTCATCATGTCTTTTCAACATCTAGGTGGCACCCCCAATGCATCTCGATTTAGAGGAGGAGGAACATCCCAACCATCCTACCTAGTATGGGAAGGAGGTGCAGGTTTCCACCCTCGCTGCTACCGAAGAGGGGACTATATACATAATATTTTCAAACTTTTATTAATTACTGACACTTCATATCTCATAGGAACCTATCGAGTTTGAATATATCTAAGTGCATGAATTAAGGGGTGCACCAAGAAAGGGGTGGATAGACCATTCAGTGCTTTGTAAGATTATCATTTATTTTGCCACTTGTCATCCATACTCGAGCCTCCTAAAACCATTGAACCTAAGCTTACTCTTCTTAGTTCTACCCATTCCCATCATTTTCTATGTTTTATCCTTCATTTTTTGCCTTAGAACCCTTATGACTTATTGGTTGTGCTAGGTTGACTAGGTTAACCTAGCACAGTTTAGGGACTTTTTCTCTCTTTTGGTTTGTTAGCCTCTCGGCCAACCTAACACAAACCTAGTGAGTTAACCCCAAAAACATTCTAGGTCGATCGGGTCATCCTAGCACAACCAACATTCCCAAATGTTTTTAGGGTAAGATACTACTATATATACAAGGTCATTTAATACCATTTGTAAGAGAAGAACTAAGTGAATAAGTGCAAATGAAAATCTTCCTATTGACCATTATAATTGAGGAATAAAGTTGTAGGGTTTAATACTTTCTTTTGGAGCTCCGATCTTATCTTGTGGATAAGTATTTTGGATGCTTGTGTAGGTTGTGTATCCTAGAACTGATTTATCTTAGTTATCCTTTAATACCATGACAATATATTGTGAAGCACATCGGCTAAGGGGGAGATTGAGGCTTGGCAAGTTCATCTTCAAAGGTAAGTATTCATAACTTTAATCCTCCATTGTAAGAGTAGATAGATAGAGCATTTGTATTAGTCTCTTCCATGTATTAATATTCTATATACATTGACATGATTATATGTCTTCTATACATGTTTAGTTTAGTTGTTTATTTTTTTGGCTTCTAACCCCCACTTTGTGCCACAAGCTTTGGTGAACACTAGATTATATTTAAAATTCTTATTATTAAAATAGTGAAATATTAAATCATATGAATCTTTTAGGGTTGTTATGAGATTTTGTTATACTATAGGCTTTGGAACCCTATCTCAAACAATGTGTTGTGACAAGTGATCCCCTAATTGGGTCTAGTGGATCCTCACATTGGTCATGCTCCCATTTAACAATTGTATGCTCCCCAATCAAAAGTGTAGGTGTGCTCTATCCCATCTAATCTAGGATTGATTTATGGACATGATGAATTTTTGATTGTATACATTATGGTGAACTTGATGTGAATCAAACCCTTATAATATTTATTTCACTTATTTAATTTCTATTTGTCATTATTTTATCATATCTTTATTGTGTTGGATCGACCCTATCAACCTAGTTTATTTATCTCTATGCATAGGTATGTAGGAATAGGTAACTGGCTTGACCAACTTGACCCAATACAAGTTTTCAGAATATGCAAAATTCTATTTAGATAATTATATCGACTAGCTCGACCCAGAACAATTTTTTAGGTTTTTAGACTTCCTGTTGAACCTGCTAGGTCAACCAAGTCAACCCAGTGTATTTTTAACATTTTTTTAGTAGGTTCCTATATAGCTTATTTGACTAGTTCAACCCAATTTGTAGGTTTTTCCCATTTCTCTCTAAGTTTCTCAGATCATCAATCTCTTCCTTTTCATCTTTGAATCATTCAAGTCAATTTATATTCCTTTGTATCTTTATTTTTTTATACTTTCCTTTCATAGTTTGCAGTCTTCAAAAGTACCTTCACATAGTCAACTAGGTCTACCCTATAGACCTAGTTTGGTTTTTTGAGTTTTTTTAAAAATAACTAGGTCGACTTGACTGACCGAGTTCATTTTCAGACTTTGCTTCCATAGTACAGGTTCAACCCTATCAACCTTGTTGTGTATGTTTGTCCATATAGTTTCTCAACTATACCTTGTTTCAAATTTGGAATGAGCCATATATGTTAATCACATCTTTATTTTAAGTTGTTTATATGCTTAGAGTAGTTCACATAGTCTAATTAGGGGATTTTCAATTAATCTCTTAGTTGAACTATTTCTATTCTTTTGCACACATAGATAAACCACATAAAATCAATAATAATTTAAACAGTTGACTACCCAAGCCAACCTAATTGAATTTCATCACCAAGAGGGAAGCCAACTTGATGCTTTGATCAAGTATAAATCATGGTTAATGGTATATTTTGGCTAAGCACCCATTACCCTTATTGTTTTGGTGTGTAAATTAAGGGGGTAGGCCACAATACCAAGCATGTATCATTGCCACTATAGTCCCTTTCATCCTAAAACTTACCCAAAACTATCCATAGATTTCTATCTGGTACCTTGCTCATATACAATCTCCCTTTACACTTAAAATCATTCTTAATAATCTAATCAACATTCTAGGTTGACCAATTAGCTCTCTTTACTTTCAAGTTGTTTGCTTGCTCTTTGATCAATTGTGTGTGCAAAAGCTTGCATTATCCAGTGTTAGTGCAAGATTTTGATTTGTGTGCATTAGTTGGATTGGCCAAGCATCAATTCAATTAACTATTTATTTCCCTTTTAGTACTCTCTTTCTTATATTACTTACAATTATCTTTCTTTAATTCATATCTTGTTATCATGTTTCATTTCTTCCTTGTCTACTATACTTGGTTGACTCTATCAACCTTGTATCTTTTTTACCCCCTATACACTATGCTAGGTTGACCTAGTCAACCTAGTGTTATTTTTAGCATATTTTCCTCTTTCTATTAGTCACTATTCACTAAACTAGGTTGACATTATGGACCTTTTATAGTTTTACAATCCTTGTTTTGCACTAGGTCAATCATGTCAACCTAGTACTATTTCAGTCACTTTCTGATTCTTTGCTTTCTCATCTGCATTTTCTCCTCTCATCATGGATTATCTATTTGGTGACAACATTGAAGTTTATAAAATAGACATGATGGAATTTACCAATCCTAATAGGTTCTCCCATAAAAAAGTAGGGTTCCTTTTGAGAATGCTAGTAATGTTCATATTGCAGCCCGCATGATGAACTATGGGACCCGTCCTCATACCTTTTTGAAAAAAAACCCTCCTCTTCTCTAAGAGAATCATATTGAGCTAGAGCATACTCTTGTAATTCTTTTATTTATCATGAAATTACCTCAACATAGAGGGAAGGATCCTTCCACCATCTACAACCTCATGATTATCCATTAAATTAAAGAACCTCATTCTCATACTCTAACTTTATCAACTAGATTTATGGGTATCAATTTCTTTGCTTCTAAACCTCTTCCTTTAATATTGAATCCTTATTATGCCATGACATATTCTTATTTAACTTCTTCTACCTCCATGCCTAGTATCTCAACTAACATAGAAGGTTCTACATCTAGTGGTCTTCTCCTAAGATCCACTATCCTTAATTCATCTACTAGTTCATTATTTTCTACCCAAGGAACTCATGCTTCTAGTGTTTATTCCTCTTAACCATTTACTAGTCCATATATTTTTTTTCTTACAAGAAATTTTTTCCACTAGTGCCTCAAATTCTCATAGATCTTCTCAAGATCATATCAACACTAATAATGGTACCCAAGCCACTAACACAACATAAACACTAATAGTAATTATTCAAATAACACTAATCAAAATCATCAACTATTTTTTCAAACTCTCAATAAAATGAACACATGTCAAGATCATAATATGAATCAAATGATGTGAATGCAAAACCACCTTCTTAAACTTCAATCCAATCCTCAACCAATGCCTTATGGCACACATAACCAAAGTGTTCCTCCTCCCCATATTCTCAAGGTAATCTCATTCCTCAACCTCTATTAGTCAACAAAGTCATCAAACATTTAAAAAATGAATCTCTTATCACCTAAATTACTAAAATTGATATTGGAGGTATAAAACCTATAATTTCTTATAATGGATCAACTAATCCTAGCCTTCATCTTAAGACATTTATAAATCTTTACATGGATTGGGTCAAGTTAAATACCTTTTCCTCTACCAAAATATTAGCCAAAACCCTTATGAGTGATTCCTTGGATTGGTATAATCAACTTAGAACACACTCCATCACTAGTTTGGAGGACTTAGTAAATGCTTTAGTTCAAAAATTTCAAACTAGTGATCTTCCTTAGAACATTTTGGCCCATTTCATAAATTGTAAACAAATTTAAAATGAAACTGCCCAAGCCTTTGTTAAGAGATGGAAGATTTTGTCAAATAAATGTGAACATAGCATGATGGATGATAATCTCTTTCATCTCTTTACAAATGCCTTATTTCCTAAATTACAATATCGAGTTCATACCCTTTCTCCACATACCCTAGAATAAGCTATCGATCAATCTAAAAGAAAAGATTTCCTTATGCATCAATTTGAGCCACCCCATATTTGTATGGGTCCTCACCTATTAGTAATGAGAAAAACCCAAAATATTACCAATGATGATGTTATCGACTCATTTGACACCATTCACAATGTTTAGGTTGTCATTCCTACCCCTTCTTCAGAACTAGCTCCTTCTCAACAATACACTAATCCTCATTTCTCACCAAACAACATAAATGTCCATATGCCTTTATCCTTGGATAAATTTATTAAACATCTACCCAAGCCTCTTCCAAAAGAGCTTGACCCTACTCAACCTATGAAATCATGGTATGATAGTAATAAGTTTTGTTGGTTTCATTATAGATGGGGTCACTCTCATGAGACTTGTAGATAGCTCTAAAATTTAGCTATGGACTTTATTTTTGGTCTAAATTTTTATCATGATTCCATTATCTATAAGCATCTACAATCTTATGAGATTACTTTCAAAGACTATAAATCACATGATAAAAATCAAGAAAATGATCATTTGGCTATCTATAAAGATCCCTTACCTAATCATCAACCAATCCAAGAAGCTCAAGACAAGCCCACTTCTTCCACCAATAAAGTAGAAAGTCTTATTGAACCAAATTTTTAAGAGAATGTGCTTATCATGACCAATATATGAATATTGGTGGCTTTCATTGATTCACAACTTATCTACACTCCTTCCCATAATACATATCATGTTATCCAAGATTCTTCTCCAAATCATTTAAATGAGTTGGGGTAAGAAGATCTTATTTCTTTTGATGATCTGATTTATTATTCTCCCTTGGATGACACATCTCATAAAATTTCTACTTATCTCTCACCGCATTCTAATACTAATAACAATCCTACTAACACTTTTTTTTTCAAACTTCAAGATAAATCTAAACCAACTACTTCTTCATCCCCAAATGATTTACAACCTTTTTCTCAGCCTTCTCATTCTTATCAATATAAATTTCAATGCTCTTCAGATCCACCTTCCAAATATCTTCTTAATCATTACACACCTATATCTAACAACATCCTTATAGGTTATGATGAGTGGGATCCCATTACAAAAATTAATAATATTCCATCTTATATAACTTTTCTTAAACTCATGAGGACATCTTCACATCATAGAAGCCACCTCATTCAACTCTTATTCAAGCTGAATATCCCTTACCCTCCTCTAGTAGGATAGGAGGATACTTTATCTAGATTTGAGGATACTATCTTGCATTAATGTGAAGAGATGTCTATTAACATTGATGAAGCTATAGACACTTCTCTTTCTTTATGATTTCTTATCACATCTATGATTCCCAATGACATTTTGCTACATGCAGATGATCCTCCATTATTTATTAGCATCCAAATCAGTGATATCCAAGTTAAGCATGCCTTGATCGATGAATACTAAGTCACTTGTGTCATTTCCATTTATTTCATTAAGAATCTTGGATATTATAAATATAATCTAAATTCTACACGCATAACATGCCAAGGATATGATAGAAGGCAAATGCCTCCCTTAAGGTTTCTGTGGCTTCCCACTACCATCCCACCTATCATTATTCATGTGAAGGTGATGATCTTCAAAATTACTCTTTCGTATAACATCTTACTTGATAGGTCATGGACTTATTTTATGTGAGTTGTCTCATCTTCCACTTGCCAATGTGTAAAATTTTCTCATAATGGAGACATTTACAAGATTCAAGGAGACACTAACCCTTAGAATTTTAAATAATTATAAGATCATGGTGTCTTTAAGATTCCTATTCTTGAGCCTTTGACTAGAATTCCATTTCATGAGTTGTAGCATCTCAATTTTCCTATCAACTCAACCAGAGGTTATAATGGGAATCTTAAGCTCATTGGTAACATTCCTTCCAACCTTTTAGACTCTAATGATGATGAACCCAACAATATTAAATTAAAGATCAAAACTTCTAATCTCTTACCTCATCTCATCTCATAACATCTTGTTTCCTTGCAACCTCTCTCTCACAAGCCTCCTTGTGATGACATTCTCATAGTCTTAACCAAGACTAGACACTCTATTCACCAAGATTCCTTTGATGATAGGATCATCCTAACCTATGTCATTGATATTCATACTCCAAACTATGATGATGGATATTATTTAGATGATCCTCTTTTAGGTGGCCTTGTCCAAGCTCATGATACTAAGATTATTCATTACCACTCTTCTTTACTTGAGTCTTTTCATGCATCTCATCATTATCTTTCATTATAGTTCTTGATTCTTATATTTTCCCTCTTTATCTTAGGGAGAGATGGCATTAATACCTATAGTTTTTTAGTAGACACTTAAGCCCATGCTCTTATATCATGTTATGATTGGACCTTATCTCTTTGACACACCAAGGGTAGTCTTCCTTTGACCTTATATAAATCCTACCCCTCCTTCAGTAGGGCCAACTATAATTAAGCTAGTTCTTTTTTCCACTCTAGTTAAACTTGTTTCCTCTCTTACTATTGATGAGCCTCTTCTTGTTTCTCACCCTAGTGCTCCTCTTATTGATCCCAGTTACATTCCTTCCTCATCATCACCTTCCCTTGATGAAGGTTTTCTTATGCTACCTAAGATGGCTCCTTTTCCCACTACATACGTCAATGAGTTCTCTTCAACTTCTTATGCTCCTATTTCACCTCCTTCCGTGAGTGCTCCTAAAACCACTCATCAGTGTATCTATTATTTCCATAGGATAGATAATGCATTGATATCTTACATCCTTATTACCCATCATAAAATAAATCCATACCTCTAGCAAAAGTAATTCCTAAATATTTGCCTAAGTATGGTGAGCGATACTATGTATGGAACCTATATGGCATGCATCACACCAATCGTTGTCAAAATTTTCAATAAAACACAAGGATCACCTTGTATCTATCCTTGAACCTTCTACCATTCCTCCCATAGGTTGTTCTCACAAGAACATTCCTCTTTCTTCTTCAATGGTTCCACCTCTAGTGGTTTCATCACCTCTTATGGTCCCTTTTATGCCTCTACCTATGATTCATTCACTTGTGGGCCTTTCCTCACCTATGGATCCTTTTCCACCTGAGTCATTCACCCATGGATTCTTCTCCACTGATGATTACTTTTTCTCCTATAGATCTTATTTTCATGTATTCTCCTAACCAGACTTTGCCTAACTTTCCTCCTCAGTAAGATCCTTTGAGAATTCCTTCTTTTTCATTTGAGAAGATCATAAAAGAAAAATTTGCCTAGTATTCACTAAAGATTGATGAGACCTTAGCATTAGTTCGATTACATCTTCATAGAGACTTATCTGATGTATTGGATAATGTTTGTGGATAGATTTATTAGTATTTATGGGCACATGCATGGTGATTTATCATTTATATTTGGATTGTACATGTGCTTCAATATTATTTCTATTTTGATTATATCATTTGACACTGTGTCAAATTATTTCTTATCTCATATCATGTTTATCCTTCTTGTTGTATTATAGTTAGCTTATGTTATAATTTTACATTTCACATATACTTGCCTTTTCCTTATCATTGTTATTTTTCCCTAATCATTGCTTTCTTTTCGTTTAGATTTTTTCTCAAAACTCTTCCCTTATATCTTCATGATTGTTTGCTTTCTTATCTTTATTTTTCATAGATAGTTGTCATGGTGACTTGGTTAGATTTACCCTCTTCCATTTGGTTACTATCTCCTATTACCATGTGATCAATTCACATGAAATATTTCACATCACTATTAATTTTTAATGGTCCTTCTTTGGTTCTCCTTTTTCCCTTCTTCCTTTTTTTGTATACTAAGCATATACATAGTTGAGACTTGAGATCACATGCTCAATTTATTTTCAAGCCTAAGTGTTCTTGTTAGTATTTTGTTTTGGGTCACTTAGCTTCTTTTAGCCTTAGCCTACAACTAATTCATGTGTATCATTATCTCTCTCATGATTGGTCATTCTAAATCTGTATGGTGGAGGAATCTTAAAAAGCCTTCAAAATAAAGTTAAAATCCAATTCATTGAAATAAAAGGCAATGATATCAAAAGGAAAAAATATTAAATATTCTTAAATTTCTAATCAAACTAAAATACATGATTCAAAGTACATCTCCTTCTTCTAGTCAAAGCCGAAACTCCATAGTTGGCCTCATAGTAGAGTTAAGGTCCTTTGGGGTGTGGTAGGTTAGTAAATTAGAAGAGGAGAAATATAATATAAAAAATCTTTTAGTGCTACATAAATTATCACATAAGTACCTAATCTTCATAGTAGACTGATGTCTCCATAAGGAGTCCTGAGGAGTGGGGAACATGTTATGGGAAGGTAGGTCCATTTTAATTTTCCTTGTACCAATCTACCATCATGAGTTGATCTTAGTAGCATACCTATTTGCCTACAAATCTTTGTTTTTATAGCAAGCGTGTTTCCTTTGTACATAGACGACCACTAGTCACTTAGTGTCTTTCATGTCCTTAGTATGCCTCTCACCTCCTAATGCCTTCTCATAAGATGCCTAAGTCTTGTTTCTTACACTCCATTTTTCATTCATTTTACTTCATATTTCATCATGGGAAATATTATTTTGCTTACTGATCACTCCTCATGGGATTTCATTTGTGAGTTGCTTTATAAGACCACATATATGACCCAACATCCCTCAAAAATTACCATCCTTTACATCCTATTACCCATATTCATAATTTACCATTATTTGTCCTTCGACTTACCAATATTTATTTGGTACCCCTTGGGGTTTTATTTTATGATTTGTAGTATAAGACCATCGATAGGACCTGGTCCTCATAAAATTTTATAATAATCAAGTCACCATCCAAAATTACATATGTCAAATATGAGATAAGATTCAATTGATTATGAGTTTACACGTCATTGACATGCTTCCCATCTTGATATTTAGTATGTTTTATGCTTACTTCATTTTTATTTTGCCTTTTTTATCTTGTTTTCCAAATGCATGTAATATTACAACCATTTTTTGAATTTCTCATATTTCCTAGCTTGAATTAGTATGATAAATTTAAGATTAAATTTTTGTACATTTTGTATTTATTTTTTACTTCTCATCATGATATATTATAATTGATTGACTTAATTTTTATTTGTTTTCATTACCATTTGTGCTCTTTTTACATACCTTCCATTTTATTAGATTATTTGTGATACTTCCCAATGTGATATTTAGTATGATTTTACTTGTTTTAATTTGGTGCAAAAATATTTTACATTGGTCTTTAAAAAAATCCCCTTTTACCATCTTGTTTGACATTTTCTTGGATTTTTATACTTAGTCATTTTTTGTTATTACACATTTCCCAAATTGAACTAGTGTGTAGTTCATTTTTGATTGATTATATTTTTCCAAGTCCTTTTCTGCCTATTTCTTTTTAACCATGCATGTGTACTCCATAATGATAGAAAATAAATAACACCACATATATTTATTAAAGGATATATAATAAATCTAAATACATGTGCTAGAAATAAATATATCCACAACATCCATAAAATAGCCATCATAAAAACAACATACACAACCAACACCAATAAGCCAAAATAATACATCATATATATATATATATATATATACAGAGAGAGAGAGAGAGAGAGAGAGAGAGAGAGAGACCATGAGTTTGATACAACATATACAAAGCCTCAGCACTAGGGATGGGTTCCATCTTGTATATCTTGTGGATTACCCACACTACCTGTTGAGGCCTTGATATGAATCCTCTGAATGGTATGATATAATGAGGCAGTCTGAGATCTCAATCCTCTACCTATCCCTTTAGGTGTGCTATCTATACCTGTGCCTACACCAACTCATCCTGGGTCACTATATGTGCCTATGTTAGTTGAGTCAGCATCACTATATATGCTTACATCATCTATGTCACTATGTATAGATGCATAGCTCTCTTGTCTACCAAGGCCTGCCAAGCATATCTCTCATCTTCATTTATCTCTACTAATGGTTTCATCCTCTTTCTCTACATCTATAACTACCTCATTGCCTTGCCAACTAATTTGAACCATCTCGTCTAAGCTGGGGTAGATGGTACCCTCAAATCCTCTAGTGTCAAGGGGTCATCTATATATAGAGTCTCATATAGGGCATCATGGAGTGATCCCCTCAATAGGGAACCTTATCTCTCCTCCTCATCTTTAGGTACACCTATAAAATCACACCAAATGGATATTAGATCACTATCATATCTCATTATATCTATCTATATCTGTCTACTACCAAATAAAAAATTAAGAAATAATTCAACCATATTCATACCTATCTATGTATCAGATCCTATGATATCATCATCTCCATGATCATCGACCACAGTCTCCCTGTCTACTTGACCTCTTAGTACCTCCTCGATAGGTCACCTCCTTAGCTCAAACTTGGTTGTCATGGCTCATGTCCATCTCAACCTCCATCTGAGTGCTATCTCTATCATATTATTTAAATAATATATGGGATAATATAGGATTTATATAGTCTCCACTCTCTCCTATCTCTATTGTCACTATGTCCTTAGTAGTCACTACTCATCTTGTTACGGGGATGGTAGTAATACTGTTATTAATCAAGAGTGTGCCCTTGTGATAAAGTGTGAAATTATTAACTCTTGTTGGAACATGGAATATATAAAAATTATGGGTGAATTAAAAAGGGAGATAATATATAGAGAGGGATGGTTTCCTTGGTGCTCTCACTAAAACTTACTTTTAAGATACTACTTACTAATTCTGACAAGGAAAAGGGTGCAAAAGATAATGAAAATGGATGAAACTGAATGAAAATTGAAATGTAAGGTGATGAACCAATTTTTTTGTGAACTCAAATGCTTTAAATGACACTTATATTAAATATATAAGCTTACACACACATTCACTACACCCAAGTAAGATTTTTACATCAATATTTCACAATAAGGACCTTAAAAACTCAATTCATGCAAAGGACTGAACTCACATCTAATACATGAAATTAAAATTAGTTTGAACACTTATAATTACATTTAGAACATTAAAAATATCTTATGAAGGTAAAAAATAAGACTATAATGAAGGAAAACAAGTATTTCACTAAGCTATATCAATGACAAGCACTTACACCTCATTAGAAAAGACCTAAAAATGGAGGGATTTTGGTTTTTATTACTCTCAAAAGGTGAATAATTTTTTTGGAATACTTTAGGACAAATAAAAATAGAATATATTACTCTTACATTTTGGAAAAATTAATACATATAACAAATAAATTATTGGATACAAAGGAACCCCAAAGTAGGGGACCTCAAACTTGGTCAAATGGCTCCTCCAAAAGTATTACATAGCATTTTTAGCTTATAAAATATTGTCCCTTCATAAATTGACATTTAAAATAAGTTTTAAAAATTTTAGGGGTCTTATGTACTCATACTTATGTTTGTTCAATCTCAGAGCACTTAAAGAGTGCCTATATTCTTGCACCAACCCCTACATTTTAGCTTTTTTGTCTCCCTTGATGAAAAAGTCTCTTCCATGGATGTAGGTCTTAAATTCCTTAAAATTATTTGATTTTAACCCTTATCTAGGCTCATTAATTATTCTATAATACTTTTAAAGATTTGGTTATAAGACTCCTTCAACAAATTGACTTTCTCTTGCACATGGGCTTTGGAAGATGAAGAGTCCTATTTAAACTTGTTGGAGACCTTTTACAAATACTTATTTCATCATAACTCCTCCTTAACCTATTCATACCTTTAATATGGAATTACATATCCTTCCTCAAATTTACAAGTCTTTTTAATAGGCTATATGCACCTATTTAGCCTTTAAACCCCTTAAAAGGCTCATTTTGCACTATGGCATAGAGGGAAAAAGGAGGAGTTTTATTCAAAGTTGCATAAAAATTGAACTTTTACACAATGGATGGATTATTTAGGACACACCAGACATTGTTCAAGATTATTTAAAGCACTAGATACTCCAAAAATCTTGATTTGACACTCAAATCATGCATTTTCCATGTATTCCTTGTAGCCCTATTTTCCTAAAAAGTTCCTTGTCTGGGAGAAACTAGAAGTGATGATGAAAAAACAAGACATTTTATAGGTAACCATTATAATCCTGCAGATACATACAAAATTTCATGGCCAAAGTCAAATATTTGATATGCTTTCTAACCTATTTAGCTTGCCAAATTAGGCATAATTAACCCTTTAAGCCCTAGAAGAGAAATTTTTATGTTGGGAGATCATACAGGTATGAAACCTCAAAAAAGTTATTGATTTACTCTTATCATTCCCCCACCATGATCCATGTCAATTTTTGTGGTCTAGAACCACTTGGAAGTACCAAAACCATGAAATGGCCTTTGGAAGGCTTGTCTTTTGAAGGCATTTTCTAATTGGCCCAAAAGAATGAAAGGATTTGGACACCTTTGGATTTTTTTTTATGAATTTTTGATATTTTATAGGTAAAAATGTTCTAAGTCTTCCTTTTACATCAATTCTCATCTTTGGATGATCTTTGGAAACCTTATTTTAGCTCAAAAACAAGAAAGAGTATAGTCTTTGTACTATTCCATACAAGTGAAGGTACAAAACGAAAACATGTGAAAGACCCTATAAGATTACCCTAATACCCATGGTATTTTTAAATAATCAAATATGTGTTTTTTTGGGTTTTACAAATCAAAAATTGCAAAACGGTTCAAAATAGGGTTTTGGGAGGGTTTTTGGTAGTTTTCACTCTTAACCTTTGTTCATAAAAATATGACATCCAACCTGATAAAAAATTACAAATATTTGAAATATATTATCCCCTAAAATACTCTTAACTCCTTTCTATGCCATTTTAAACCTCCTTGATGGGGTGAGCATCCAATCATGTCCTCGCAAGTGAATTCCTTCATTTTGTGCACCCTTTCTTGCTTTTGAACCCAAAAATGGCTTCTTTGTGACCTCTTATGCAAAAAAAAATATTTAACACCTCTTATATATCCCCATGAACATGTTTTAATTATTTATAATGTTATTTAGACCTTAAAAGTGGAAATGACCCCTTGTTGGGCAAAAGGCCTAGTCTAGGCTAGTGGGGTTTGAGTGCAAATGGTCACCCACCAACACTTATGAGTGTTTTATCACTATTAATGAGCTTCATTAATTATATTTAAAACTCAATACATCTTAACACAACATATACAAGTTTCCCAAAGTGATTCCAAGATAAATAACAATCATTTTGGTCAAATTTTCTTCATTCTTTGTCTCTGTGCATGCCTAAAAGTGGCCTACCTCTGAGACAAACCAGGGAATATGTTACATATTTATCCATGAAAACAAAATAAATAAGTGTTTTAATTATTTAATTAAGACCCTATGTATAAATTTTAAGTCAAACTAATCTTTATAGCTTCCCCAAATGTCCAAAACCCCAAGGCAAACTTTTGAGAAGTGCACTGTGCAAAATTGGCAAACTTGGTTACAATTTGTCTTTTGAAAACCAATTATTGTATTTTTTCATTTATGTTTGAGTATTTTTATATGTATATTATCATTTTTAAATATACACAAGGCAAAATCATGAAGTTTTCTTTCATCAAAACCTTAAACACTCGCCTTTCTCTTGGCATAATCATGAAAAGACAATCAATTCATGACCATAATACTTGCTCCAAAACACCCAACCTATAGATTAATCTAGGCCAATACCCTTACCTTTTGTATTCCAACCATATTTTCATCCCATATCCCACCTATACATATCACTTTTTGTTCCTATAGGGCTCCTAGGTGGTTATATAAGTCATAAAAACATGTTCCCCAACTCCCTTGATATGATTTTAAACCACTAGTCCAAAACCCTTGATGGCCTTGAAATCCATTTTCCTACATACCAAGTTAGATTCCATCTAGTGATGTTGATTGTGAGTGTCTATGTGCATCATTGTATGGAATGTGAGTAACTCTTGAAGGAAAAATTTCCCCCATAGGTTTTCATGTACTTTTCAAAGTATCCATTGAGTTACTAATTCAAACTCATACAAAGGAATCCACTTGAATGTGGACCATATCTCCATGGTGTCTAATTAATATTCATGAAACACTTTTGAAGGTTGTTGTTATAGATAAAACTAAAAGATGGTAGTGAAATAATGGTAAAAAATTGAGGTTGTATACACATCACTCATGAGGCTAACACCCATCCATCTTTAGCAAAGTATCTCACCTAGGTGGGGGTTGTATGATGAAGTCATTTGCATTTTCATAGACCTTATACACACAATCCCATGATGGATCCAAATATGATCAAGGCCTTATTTTGGAACTTTTAAGGTAACAAGCTCCTAAAATAAACCTCTCCACTTGTGAACACAACTCTTTAACTTTGCATACCATTATATGACCTCATTATTGATTATTAAAATACCCTCAATCTTTATAGACCTTAATTAAGGCCTTCTCATGTTCACACATTTGTAAGCATACTTTTAGATCCCTATCAGGATACCTATAGTTGTATTTCTCAATTCACAAGGTAGTGGATAGTGGTGTGGCAATGTCCATAGCATGTGCATCCAACAACTAAACACAATATTCATTAATTCCTCTAATTGATCTTATCAACTTGGAAGTATTTGAAACAAGCTACAATGCCTTATTCCCATGTGACCACTCATGTGAGGCACTTGTATATATTGATTGGTATTGGAGGTCAGGTAATGAAGTTAAGACATGAGCCATTGCATGTTGTATGTAGTCTTCCTTAAGAGTTATATGAGTACAAAATTATACCAAAACCTTGATCACACTTCAATAATAAAGATAAACTCTTAAAATTTCATCAAACCCCTGCAATCAATATTCCACATTTCTAAGACAACTTCAATCAAGCTATGAACATGATTATCAAGCCATAGAGGCTCCACCTCTCTCTATCATACAATAATTATGCCATGGAATTATTTATAAAATCCATTTATAACCTATTATATGAAAAAACTGATTAACAACCCATATAATACTTTAAAACTGATCTAAGAGACTGTTCATAAAGATATGGAAATAAACATGGTTTTATGTTGTAAGATCCTTCCTACAGGGAGTTATAAAATGATACCAAGATGAAAAATATCCTAATGACCCATAAAAACATTATCCAAAATCATTTATATTAATTATTTATTGAGATTGAGAAATAGGCCCAAGAATAGACCCCTCTCAGATGCATAGGCTATAGTGACCTATAACCATGGCCAATTTTCATATCCAAGCTCTCTCTCCTTTTCTCGTACCTAACATTTGAAAACTGCGCTTTTAGGCATGCAAGAAAGGTAAAAAATGGAGTGATGTTGATTTTTGTATTTTTTCACCTAAAACATACTTAAAAACATTTATATGACCCTATAAGGACCTAATTAATCCTCCATTGTGATTTTCTCATAAAAATCCTCAGAAAACCAAAAAGAATGCCTCAAAAAGGCCTATTTCGCAATGAATAGGCTATTTTCACCAATGAAATCTAAATGAAATTCTATCAAATGTTTTATTGAGTCTATAACATTTATAATGAGGTGAACCAAGATATAATAAATTTTACTCCTGATCATATACTATCAAAACCTTCTCTAAATGGCATAAAATGATTAGATTTTACATAGAAATGAGGCATAGATTTAGTTTAGAATGTGATCAACCTAATTATTCATTTTTTAAGGATATAATGACTTTGAATCATGATATGAAACTTATAAATACACTCTAATCTCTTTTTACCACTAAAAATGACTTGAAAGGCCCAAAAATGACTAGAAGGCACAAGACAAGTGAAGGAAAAGACCTTATATCACCTAAACAACCTTAAGACATATTAACCATGGATTATTCAAGGAGTTTTCAAGACAATTACTAACTCACAAGATAAATTGGTAGGATATGCAAAGTTTTGAATATTAAGGATGACAATTTGACCTATGAGGTCAAAATTGTCAATAGGTACATCTGGTATCTTTGTCTCCTCCACCTCCTCCTCTACCACTTATCATACCTGACCAGTCCATGGTCTCTCCCAACATGGCCTCAATGTTAGTTTCACTATTAGTGGTCTGAGTCCCCTCTTCCCTCATGGCTTCCTCACATGTCAAGCCCACTAGTCAAGCATCAGTATTAGTGTCACCAAATGAGGTAGGCCCATTTATCTTAGCACCAATACCACTAGGTGTGGCTCTTTCCACCACATATAGTGTCCAATCACCTCCCTCATCTCTAGTGCTGGTGAAACTGTGTGCCAGCTCACCTATGTATCTATTATATGCCCATACGACTACCACATGATGTTTACATGTCTCAATGACTATAACATTGGCACGTGGGGCACAACTCACACTACTTGGTCCTCTCTCCATCTCTACACTCAAGGTATCCCATCATCGACTACATGGGGCAACCCAACTTATTGATACATGGTAAATCTCTCATATATCCATGCTATCAGTAGTATGATCAATCCCATAGTCTTCTGCCCTCTGACTAGCATCTCAAATAGATCATGTAAGATCTAGACCCAGATGATAGAACCTAGATCATATAGTAGTCCCTCCTCTAACATCATCCTACTCAAGGATATTATGAATAGTATTACCTTGCTATCTAACTTGTGACAGAGCACTCATTGTGTCACAAGGCCTATCATCACCTTTTAAAGGTCCAAAATCTATAATATGTATACATCATCTATACTAACTCTCCATCCTCTCAATATCATCTCTAATCTTGTAGCCCACATGGCTAAGGCTCTCCTCTCCTCTAAGTTATTTGGTATCCATGTGGTCATCGGTGCTCTTGCTATGGTCATCCTAATGATGGCATGGACATCCTCTAGTATGATACCCACCTCTATCACATCCCCATCCACCTCCCATTTTAAGGTGTTAGTCAATCATTCCCAACATTCAAGGAATATGACTAACAGGTCAATGCTAAGGGGGATCTTACACATATCAGCTATACTTCTTAGACCCATGACTACCAATCTAGATTGATCTCTATCTGTCAATCTATCTAATAAATTTAGTAACCAAGACACGTTCACTAATCTCTAGAAGCTTAATCATCTCTACAACCAAGAAATAACAATGGATGTATTAGTTCCCTCATGTCATGTATAATCACAATACATTCTTTCCACATTATTTTTACAATTTTAATAAAAAACAAGCCTAATTGCTATTACCTTATTCATTTTATCCTATTTCTAGATTACTTGGTCCTTATTGCCCTTTTTGGTCACTTTAGACCATTCTTTCCCTCTTTCAGCTTTTTGCATAGTTTTTAAAGCTTATTTTGATTCCTTGGTTAACCTAGTTTGACCAAAATCTCCCTATTTCTATCATAGTTGACTTCAAATTCTAAGTCAACCTTCTTATCTTCCCCTCCTTGGTACTAAGTTTTCATTATATCCCTTAAGAACTAGTTGTTCACTTCATTCTAGCTTTTTAGTCTATAGATTATTCTATTTTGACCCATACCTACTAGGTTGACCATATGGATTCTACCCTGTTTCAACCTACTAGGTCGACCTGGTCAATCTAGTGCATTTTGTGTGTTGATCTGGTACACTTTTCCCAAAATGTACATTTTACTCACTTTATTCCTAAAATCCTTCCAACCCATTTCTCATCTTCCTATTTTCTACCCCTAGAATCTAATTTTGATCAATTTTGACATATATAAATCCTTAAAATCAAATTTTCTCAAAAATTCACTTAATTCAATACAAATTTCAAAAACTAGTTTGAGATTTGTTGTTTCATACCTGTAATGCACTTGTTTCCGCCTCTAGGTGTCCTCCTCTTCTAACATGTTTTTCCCTTGCCATCCTATCCTTGTTTGGTATTATATCTCTCTTTCTTCTCTTTCACAATTCAAAATACCTAATGAATTGTCTTTTTCCCTATTTAAAACACTTTTTAACAACTCAATTCTTTCATTTATTTTCAGACATATTCCTTATTTTGCCTCTATCCTTATTTTTGTTCATCCATTTTGCAAACTGTAAAATGCATTATAATCATGATGACATATATATTTTTTTCCACTATCATATGTATTTATTACATTTTTTTTAAATTTTTGGCTATTTTTTTCACTAACTTCTACACATTCAGCTAGTGTACTCTACATTAGACACCATTTCTTATAGTTTACTTCTTTAACTACAACACTAAGGTAAGTTAAAGGTATGTGTTTTTCAATACAATTCTTTCATGTATCTTATTTTATACTTATTGCACCATACATAGCATCAATGTTGTGTGTTATAATGTTTTCTTATAAAGCACTATACCGTGTTGCACTTATGTGACACATGATGAGATTCAGCTAGGGCTTATGTAAACACAAAATATTTTCAAAATTTTATTGATTACTAACACTTTTTACCTTGTAAGAACTTGTTGATTCTCAATATCTTTGAGTGCATTCCTTAAGGGGTACACCAGGAAAGGGTTGGGAAGACCATCAGTGCTTCATAAGATTGTCATTCCTTTTTCCACTTATCATCCACACTTTAGCCTCTTGAAACCATTGAACCTAAGCTTATTCTTCTTAGTTCTACCATTCCCATAATTTGCTATGTTTTATCTTTCATTTCTTACTGTAGCACCCTCTTGACCTATCAGTTGTGCTAAGTCAACTAGGTTAACCTAGCATAGTTTAGGGACTTTTTCTCTCTTGTGGTTTGTTGGCCTCTTGGCTAACCTAGCACAAACCTAGTGAGTTAGCCCCAAAAACATGTTAGGTTAACTAGGTTGACCTAGCACAACCAATGTTCCTAAATGTTTTTAGGGTAAGATACTAATATATATACAAGGTCATTTACTACCATTTGTAAGAGTGAAGAATTAAGCAAAGAAGTGTGAACAAACATCTACCTATTGACCATTGTACTTGGGGAATAAATCTTTAGGGTTCAATACTTTCTTTTAGAGTTCTGATATCATCTTGTGGATAAGTCTTTTGGATGATTTGGTAGGTTATGTATCCTAGAGCTAATTTATCTTATTTATCCTTACATACCACAACAATATTTAGTCTCGGTGGGTTCATATTCAAAGATAAGTATTCCTAACTTTACTCCTCTTTTGTAAGAGTAGATAGATAGATCATTTTTATTCTTCTCTTCCATGTATTACGATTTTGTATACATTAATGTGAGTATATGTCTTCTATACATGTTTGGTTTAGTTTTTTATTTATTTTATTTCTATCCCCCACTTTGTGTCATAAGCTTTGGTGTTCACTAGATTATAATTGTTTTTCTTATTATTAGATTAGTGAAATATTAAATCATAGGATTCTTTTAGCACTGTTACGCAATTGTGTTAGACTATAGACTTTGGAAATCTATATCACATAGTGTGTTGTGATAAGTGATCCCCTAATCAAGTATAATATATCCTCACATTGGTCATGCTCCCACTTAACAATTGTATGCTCCCCAATTGGAAGTGTAATTGTTCTCTATCCCATTTGATCTAGGATTGATTTATGGACATGATGTATTTCCAATTTCATATAGGGACATGCATTGATATGGAGTAACACTATGATAAAGGCACCGAGATCATCTGCATTGATGCCCACCTCAAGGTGGATTGGAAATTCTTCCATCAAATTTTTTATACCTGGGTAGAGAAGGAGTAAAATTCACCATATCATAAGGAGTACCTCCCCAATGAGTGAGAAGGTATTGGAGATGGCCAAGCTCAGTGGAAACTTTATTTGCCTACATTTGTACCTATAAAAGAACATTGGATAAAATACAAGAATTTTTTAGAGAAAACAAATTATAATCTAGAGAAACATTGTTAAACACTACATTATTTCATTCTTTCCATAACCAAAATAGAATTTCCACTTTGAAAGTATGCCAAACATGGATGTATTTAAAATGTAAGGTGGGTTTATCTCCAAGAAGGATATCCTGCCATTCAAAAAAATTAGGTTAGAAAGGCTTGAAAAGGTCATGAATCCATGTCCAGACCCTTTGAGCTTTAGAGAAATGCCAGAAACAATGAGGGAAAATTTCCATGTGGCCACAGAAAGGTCATATGTGAATGGAAATTATTAAATACACAAGTTATACCTATAAGTATGCCATGATAAAGAATACAAGTGAAATGAGATAACTTAGGCTCTAAGTAAGCCCCCAAGATAGTATGAAAATGGAAGCACTAGGTGTGAATGGAACAATATAGACCCCAATTAGAGTTAATCTTTTCCACCATAGACATGTGGGGAGTAAGACACCCATAGCCAAGTCATGTGGTATAATTATGAAACAAAGTTTCAACATACCACTTTCAATCTTTCCACCAATGATGAGTGGAATGAATAGAAAATTTCTGAAGCATTGAAGGAAAAACATCATTAAGGATTTCATGGTAAGAATCTCTATAAGCATTGGATAATTGGAATTTGGTTTTCACCTGTTCCTAGGATATTCGATAATAAAACTTCTTGCAATAGATATCTTGGATAGTATGAATGCCTCTATGAAATAATTTGAGAGCATTGATCCAAGGAACCTCACCTGGAGGGACTTCATTGAAATTGATAACATGTGACCACCATAATGAGTGTGAGTTAATAAATAACCCATCTTAGAACTCTAAGCTACTAAAAAGAAGCCATGATTTGATCATTTCCCATGCTTTATAGATACATTTCACCATAAAATACCATATAATTTGAATAGGGGGTTTTGATGATGACCATATTGAATAAGGCAAGCCCTTTCCATGTTTTTTTACCTTTAAGAAGGCCTGAAATGATGTAGTGTTGAAACAACACCTTTCAAAATTCCTTTTCATCAATGGCCCACACAATCCATTTGACAACTAAGGAAATTCATTAATAAGCCCCATACCTCTGTCATTCTGCATGAGGCAATAATATTCCCAAACAACCCTATGAAATTCATGGCCATGTGAAGAATTAGCCCAAATAAAATCCCTGAGAAGTTTTTGAAGATTATGATATGAATTATTGGAAGGCATCCAATATGAAGACTAGTAAACATGGGTGGTCGCAATCACTTTCAATTAGATTTGTAATTTACTTGCTAATGATAAGGTTTGCCACCTAAAATTCTAGATTTTTTTATTACTCTATCAACTACGTATTTCAACAACATGGGTGGAGAGGCATCAAAAGCGAAAGGTATGAAATGAAACTATAATATTTCATCATTTTGGATCCAAGTCCACCCATAATTGGCATCCCATGCTAGTGGGGGGAGGTATGAATACCTATAAAAATGAGTTTTTTGCGACTCGATGATTGAAATAGAGGCAAGGTAGAAGGTGTTGAGACATTGCAAGGCATTATCCATAGTACCCTCTTATTTAATAATAATAAGGAAAGAATCATTATTAAAGTGGTCATTCATTAGTTACATAGCTTCTTGAGGGTTTTCTTTATTTAGAGGGAGATAGATTCCTTTAACAAGGCCCATAGCTTTGGAATTACTAAAAAGATATCCAAAACCCTTATCTATAAGCACATAAGGGTAGGTGCCAAATGGAATCCTTGGTAGATAGACTGAAAAAAACCAAATTATTCAAAAGTGACTCTGTTAATAGAGAGGACAACTAAGGTATCTACGAAAACCATCTAGATGGTTTGAATGAAATAGGGCCCAAAGCCCAAGGCTTTAAGCATGTCCAAGATGAAAGGCCACTCAATATGGTCATAAGCTTTTGCAAAGTCAATTTTTATGAATAGATTATTTCTTAGATCTTCCATCCCAGTCCATTCCTTCCCAAACTATAATGATATTGTCTAATATATATCTACTTCTGACGAATCCTGTTTACTCAAGGTGAATGATGTGTATTAATATATTATACAACCAAAGCTTTAACACTAATTTTTTAAGAAATATTCAAGAGGCTGATTAGATATCAACTATAGATTAGTTTGGGATCCCCTTGCTTAGGTATTAATTTAATGTTTCCTTTATTTATATTCTTTCCTAGAGAATGTGTGTGAAAGGCCTCTTGATAAACATGGTATAAGTTAGAACCCACAAGATCCCAAAGGGTTTTATATAATTCATAGGGGAAACCATCAATGCCTAGAGCTTTGTCATTTTACATATAATACATTGCCTCATGTAGATCATCCACAATGAGGATCCTATCACAAACCACCCACTGAGTGGGAGTGAGTTTGCAAGGCAACAATGTAAGACACTGTTGAAGGGATATGTTACACTCTATAGAGGATGCTTGATCTTTGAACACTTATTTATAATGGAGGAAAAAGTCTTGAACAATCTATGGTGTCCCTGATAGTCTCCTTCTATCATCAGGGATATTTTGGATTTGCTACTTCAATTTTGTAGCTTGAATCATTTGAAAGATTTCTTTGGAGGCTTTGTCCCCTATCTTGAGTAAGTGGAGTCTGTCTTTGATTTGAGATCCATAGGCATTGTAATTATCTACAATCTAGATGTGATGCCATAAAGAAGACACTTTGAACTACAAATTCTCATTGAAGGGATCTTTTTCTAGTGTTAAAGCAACATGACTAAGCTTTGAGGAAGTAGTAGAGTAAGAGTGTTATTGAATTTTAGCAAGTTGGTGGCTATAGATTTTTAGAAAGTGATAAGTCCTTATGGCATCATCCCACCAAGAAATCCAACCAAAATCTTGGGATGGATGGGGATCCAAATTCTCAACTCTATGAATGGGTGACATAGTTGGCCCATGCTTGAGCAGGCAGGTATTAACAAAGAATTGTCTTTTATGGACCTTGGGTTTTGTGAATTTCCATTTCACTCAAAATTGAATGGAGGAGTGATTGAAAATCCCAAAATCTGATAGCCCATGTATATAAGGAAAAAAAACATCATCAAAGGAAAAATATGGTTGGGTGGACATCATGGTGCTATCTAAGTGCTTTAGAATCCAAGCAGGGCCATCCCTAAGATTGGTCTAGATGTACCACACTTCATTTATAATTTGAAATATTAAATTAGATTCATAAAATCCCCATTCCATACACATATAATACCATGCCTCCCTTTAGCCAATTACCCAACACATTGGTAGGTTGCTCACTTTGTATTCAAGAGATGACACCATATTAAAGTCACCACATATGACCCAATGAGCATTAGGGAGATCATCCACAATCCACCACCAAAAATGAGTATGCATAATGTATTATTTGACACATACATATTAATAAATCCAAAAGAATGGATTTTAATAATGAAAAGGGTCAAAACTAATTGGTTGGTAGGGTCCATGCCAGATTATACTAAGTGTAGACACCACTTTGGAGAAATAAACGTGATCACACCTCTACATACTAACTCATGATTACTATACATACTAATACTATCATACCATATAGAGTTATTTATCACCATCAATAGAAAATCTTCCACCTTCACTTCTTGAAGATAAAGAATGTTCATCTCAAGAAACTTCCTTTTGAAATCACACACAAAAAACTTGCATTTTGGGTTTGTAAGACCCCAAACATTCCATAAAAATCAATTCATAAATGATGGGTGTCAAGAGACATATCCTGAAAGTCTAGGCCTTCTAAGGCATCATAATGATTTTGTAAAAGATGCACACTATTGGCATTTAAAAAATCATCAAATTGTTTCCTCATAGTAGGATAAACCTGATACTCTCCTTCCTCTGACTCTTCACATCTCCTAGGAGGGCTGAGAGAGAATTTAGGTGCATCCCACTGAAAGTGGTAGAGAGGTTGGCTATGAGTCTAAAAAATTAGATGAACTAGGTAGATAAGCCATGAGACCCTAAGAACATTGGTTACAAGAGGGGTGTTGAATATCCTAGTTTTTCATATTACTTTTGGGACTTCATCCTGAGAAGGTTATTTCTCATCATGATCCTAGTCCTATAGGCCATTATTTATTAATGGATTTCCTCCTTTAGGATTTCCTATGCTTCAGCTCATGACTTTAGTGTAGTTGTTATTCTTTCTTACTATAATCCAACTATCCTTAGCTGGATTTATTTTAGCTTCCAGAGAGGGTTAGGAGGAGAGGCTGAGTGGTTGGGTGCATTATTATGGACTATTTGAGGGGGACAGTCCCAAATTTCATTCTCAATGGATTGGTATAAAAAATAGGTGTTGGGAAAGTTGATATATAGGACCCATTGGAGTGTCTCATATTCTCAATGTGAATTTTCAAAAAATCCTTGAGGTCTCGAGAGAGGTCTACTTCTACATAAACTTGCTTCTATGATCTAGTAAAGTAGAACCTATTTTTATCATAGCAAACAACCCAACCTATGGAGGACTCTATCTAGTGAAAAAAATGCCAACAAGGGAGTGGGAGACTTGGAATCTACCCAAACTGATACCTTGAAATTAGTGTGATCAGAGATAATAAAGTCCCATGTCCAAGGGGAGATAACCATGAGCTAGTTCCTAAAATACCATGTGGATGACTTATGGAGGATACCTCCTACATGAGAAGGGTTATAAAAATGGAATAGAAAAAAAACCCTTGGTCATATTTTGGACACTCTTAGGCTTTATGACATGAGCAACCCAGTGGGATTGAACCTAGGGCCTAAGCATACTTTCAGAGGGAATTTGACCCACAAAATTCCTATCAAACATAACTATCCTAACACTTGTAAAGTAGAGTTAAATTTTGAAATGGGTAAAATAACATCAGGTTCTGAAGAGTTACCTCATGGCAGACCTTCAAGAAAAACTTTCTTCAAGTGATTTTAGGGGAATATTGCTCAAAATTTCACTATTCTTCTCCATAGATTAAATAATTGAGAGAGAATGAGAAGTCATTAAATAAGATGGCCTTGCCTGAAGGTGAGAAACCTTAAAAGGCAATAAATGATGGTCTTATAGGTAACCTAACAAGGGTTGTGGTATGCATAAAAGATAGAATGATAGAAATCATGGGTTAACTCTATGGTATGCATGGAGGAAACCCTAGTAGAACAAAAAAATAGTCTTGAAAAATAGGTTTACTTATTTGTTTATTATTCAGTTTCACATTATTCTCTTTATTTTGTGTTCTTGTTCTTAATTTATTTAGTTATTTTTCATGATTTTTTTGAAAATTTATTATAGATAAATAATATTAATTATCAAATCACCTTCAATTAGTTTAATTCATAAATAATTATATTTTTACAATTTTTTAAAAATGCAAAAATTAACTTGAATCTTTAACTATTATTTTTAATAGTTAACTTGGTTACTTAACTAATCTATTTGATAGCTAAATTTACGCTTTTGAACCCTATGTCATAAAATTCAAAAATTCATATATATATATAAAATAGGCATACTACTATATTTATAGGTGGTGCATAGTTTTTGCTTTCCTTAGAGTATTGACTAGTCTAATATCCTATCTCACAAACATTTTTTACATGGTACCTAACTACATTGTGGACCATTTTATTATCTAGTTTACTTTATAGTCATATCAAAACAAGGGGAAAAAAGTGCCAAGTCCCTATGGGACAATTTTTTATAGGATATTGATAACAAAATATGCACAAGTGACAAATCAACACAAAAGCATATACTACATAGAGATTTCTAGTTTATAAGACTTGTTAGTTTATCTATCAATGTATATATATATATATATATATATATATATATATATATATATATATATATATATATATATATATATATATATATATATATATATATAATAGGCATACTACTATATTTATAGGTGGTGCATAGTTTTTGCTTTCCTTAGAGTATTGACTAGTCTAATATCCTATCTCACAAACATTTTTTACATGGTACCTAACTACATTGTGGACCATTTTATTATCTATTTTACTTTATAGTCATATCAAAACAAGGGAATAAAAGTGCCAAGTCCCTATGGGACATTTTTTTATAGGATATTGATAACAAAATATGCACAAGTGACAAATAAACACAAAAGCATATACTACATAGAGATTTCTAGTTTATAAGACTTGTTAGTTTATCTATCAATGTACTTTCCATGGCTATTTCCTAAAAAAATGTCAATCATTAGATTTTTCTAAAGCTATGTAGCAAATTTTTTTGAGGGACAAAATCCTCCAACCTATGGGCATTGTAAGTGACTTCTCCCTTTACCTGAAACAAGAAGTTGGAGTGTACCTAAGCATACATTTCCATTCCCACCTTAAGTATTTGATTAGAAATAGTCTCGATAAATTTAGTGGGTAGCCATTAAACCACTTAATTAGCTCTAGGATTAGTGAGAACACTACTATAAATAGGTTGTCCATACCTTGCCTATGTAAACTTGGTATTGTATTTTATTTTATAATGCATAGGCTTATGATAATAATTAACAAATAATATATATGAAATAATTTTATGATATCACACTTGTTGTGAGAATATACTTTAAAATATGTATACAAAAATCTTGTTATCCCCAAGAATTAGCAAAGCCCAAATTGGTGATAATCTAGGAAATCAAAAGTATTTTCATGGCTAGTTTACATTGATAAGGTTCTGACCTAGACTAGTCTTTAGGAAAAAGTCTTTTTTGGGCTATCTAAATCTATAGAATTGGATGGGGAAGAGGAAACTTAGTGAATTGGTGTTTATAGGATGTTTATAAGATAGGATTAGATTTAATATCAACCTTGAATTGAAATTTATTCCCAATGCTGAATGGACTTTGTTTAGAGGGTAGTTTAACTCTTCTCCCTTGGATTATTTACCAGGAAAGGAATGATATACAGTGTTTACAATTTAAAATAATTTAATTTAAAACTTCATATATAATCATGGTAGTTTAAAATTATTTTAGTATTGATACTAATGTTATTACATTTCTCCAGAGATGGGCCATATTCCAAGAAAGTTTTCCATTACCATTTGCAGCACCATTGGTTGTACTTGTATAATGGATATCAACAAGACAAAAATTTCATCTTCTATACTAGAACAACACAACCACTAAAACATTATTCTAATTACTTTGCTTAAGGTTTAAGTTTATCATAAAATGAAAATTTTCCTACAGGGCATTACCAAAATAAACCCAAAATATGTACCTATCTTGGAGAAAACACAAAATAAAGAGAAATATTTGATCTTTGTTAGCATGGAAAATAATAAACTCTCAAAATTGAGCATTAGAAAGTATTTTTAGAATTATAAATGAATAATTAAGCAACACGTCAATTATAGCCTTCCTGTGATTATTGATAAAGAGTAGACTTGTCTTAATAACTTTGATATAAGCATTGCTAATTATCAACTATTCTAGAATATCCCACTAAGTATAGTATACCTGTAAATGAATATATGAGTCTGAGGCCTCTTAGACTAATTGGCCTATCACTTCACAATATGTAAATGTTTTTTACACAGTTATAGAAAAGAGCTCATAATAGTCCCCTATATTAAAACTAATCCTTGGAGAAATTTAGAAGATAAAACAAAGTTCAATTAGGATACATTATTGATAAAGCCAACATATTGTATAGTTGATTGTGGTTTAAAAGTGGTTTTATAAAAATAGTGATGACAAATTAATATTTGATGGATACTTCAACTTTATACTCAACACTACATAGGGGCATATGCACTCAATGTGTGAAATTCATGAATTGGGTGAAATTCATCAATCAGACAGGGTCACGTAAAATTTTATTTCTAACCTTATTAATAAACACTTCTTTGATAGTGATCAGAAGATAATATCAATATGAATACCATAGTGGCTAGCAGATCATGGATACTTTTGTTCATCACCTCTAGAATATGCTAATGCAATTTAGGGAATAACATTTTTCAACCACCTTGAAAATTTAAAGAAGTGATTAATTATTCCCTACAATTAAAAATAATAAATAAAATTAAAGAAACCAAATTATTGTTTGAGATTAGAACTTGCACCGAGGATGAGAAGCTTAGGAGTGGTAACTCTTACTTGCATCACCATGGACTCACAAGAATCTTAGTGTTAAATATATCACAAAATGAAAAAGCATTTTTGGCCCAATTTCAAATATTTCTATTAGATTCTCTAACAAGCAAATATTTATAAAATGTTCTAAAGTTTTCAAATTAGAAAATGACACAAATTAGAAACATAGATTAACTTAACTAGCATATTTTCTTCACATAAGAAAGTAAGAGATCTAGAATGGGGTATGGATGATATAATATAAGCATAAAAGGGGATATTTATCTAATTTATAAGAAAAATTATAAAATAAAACACTTTTATGATTATCTCCAATTTAAAAGTTTAAATTAAAAAACAAATTCTTTGCAAAAGGAAAACGAAATTACTAAAATTTGTTTAAAAAATCAAGTTTGAAAACAAGATCTAGATTATGAGTGAATACCTTCCATTTACACATCCTACCTTGAAATGAAAAGTAGAAAGCTTAAAAAAATATTTCCAGATGTCCCCACTACCAGGGAGATCTGACTTAGAGGGCATGAAAATGCCCTATGTCTAGGGTTTGGAAGGAATGAAAAATACACAACACTAATTAGATCAGCCATATCTAGGTTTGAAGAGTGATTGGAAAAAATGATATTGGAAGGGATATGAAGAGCTTGAATATCCCTATGCCTCTAGTTTCACTAACACTAGCATTCACCTCTTTCAAAAAAAAATCATGGCCCTAAGGGAATTAGATATGCCCTATGCCTTCTGCCTTAGCCAAAATAGATATATTCATAGTATAGGAAAGGCAAGATTTCATAGTTGACACAAATTTTTTACTATCTATAAAGGTTAACTACAAAAGAAACATGTAAAGGATGGAGACCAAATTTGAAATCCATATTATGGTGATCACTTTATTTTATTTAGGTTTGTCATTTTTTTATTAACTTGTCATGCATGACTCCCATCTTGAATGCTAAAAAGTGGTGCACCACCCTTCCCAATGATATAAACCTATCATGATAAGGATGGTCTCTATGGGTGTTGGTCATTAATGACTACATAGACTTAAAATAATGCCTAAAATCATGTACTACCTTGATCTTCCAGTAGATTGAAATAACATGCAATGTTTTCAGCCACTCAGAATACATAAAATAATATTATTCTATGTTATGACTTAATCTCCATGCAATTGACTTAGGAAAAAATGTTTACATATTTCCAATACATAAACCAAGGTACACCAATTCACTAATGGAAGGAATATTAATAAGTAGTTAATGTCAAATGAAGGCAATTGTTATTCCCTCTGGGACTAATAACTAAAATTAGTTTAATGGTTGTTTCGAATTTACACACACACACACACACACACACACACACACACACACACACACACACATGGAAGGCATCCTTTCTTTTCCCATGAAATCATTATGCACCTTTCTCATCTCTATTTGTGTTAGAGATATTGGTAATAGATCAAAACTATTCAATTTGTTTGTAACATATGTTTACAAAATAGAGATGAAACTTATAATAATGATCTTAGGGAAGAGTGTTATTAAGTATTTTATGTGAAGCAATATTTTAAGGCTAACAACTTAGTTACTTGTTATCTTTTTAACAACCTTAAATTTCAACATTTAAGATATGAGTTTGGAGTCTAAATATAAAGTGCCTAATAAGGTTGATTAGAGAACTTCTAACAACTGAGGTTAAGAGAAATTGTGTGAAATATTACAATGAAATTTTATTGAGCCTATCATATATCAAGGGTTAATGATCAAAATTAATATAAGTTAGATTTTTTTAATAAATTATTATGTCATAATTAATATTTTCTCTATGAAGTCAATTCATTTAAATATTATACGAAAGCTCATTATTTATTTTCTCTTGATAAATCTAAGACCAAACCTAGTTATCCATATGCCTCCTAAATTATTACCTTTAGTTCTAGATTATATTTATAATAATTAAATTTCATACATAATTTCACCCATTTCTCAAATAACAAAAATTAATAATTTTTACACATTTCTCAAATAACACAAATTAAAAATATTTTCCGTGAGATAAGATACTTACACTGAAGATTCCAAAAGAATCACAATAAATAGTAACATGGTTATCACATTTGGAAAATATGAAAAGTTGTTTACATTAATATGAGATGGTGTTATATATTACAAAGAATAAATAGTGATTACTACCCAATGCTAATTTGGATAAATCTTAGACATGCATGAATTTTACTCCATTATCATAAGCTACTAGGGTTATTTGTAACCTTAAAGTAGCTTTCAAATTCTTTAATTTTAAGCTAGAAGGACTTAAAATAGTAGCTACAAGTAGGTCTCAGTCAATCATCACGTTAATTTCTAGTATGTGTCAATGATTACAATACTAAAACATAATAAAGAATCCGAAGAATCTAAATCCCATTCCCCTATTACCAACCCAAACCTAGCCTTATAGATTTATAGTGAAAAATCCATTAGCTCTTATATCCCCAACACCTCATATGCAACATGAACCATATCTTTGTAGGAGTAACTATGTATCAGCTACACAATCAGATAATGTGAATGAAAAATCATGCCAAACACAGATCCTCACATTGACTTATATTGGATGGTTCCTTGAAAACATAAACACAAAAAAACATAAGATGATTATTTCACTTAAACATGGATGTGTTTTTTATAATTTTTTCTTATATAATTATAGATTAACATTTTTAATTAAATATTCAAGGATAAATATATTTTATAATGTAAATACATAAAAAGACTTTAGAAACCAAACTAAATCCACTGAGGCATGCAATAAACTAGTAAAATGTTATAGTTTGATAAAAAAATTCAATAAATAACTCCAAACCATAGTGTCTTTGCATAAGTCATGTAGCATTAGAAAAACCATACAAACAAGAGAATGTAATGTAAGGCTTTATATATTTATTTCTAGGAAGTCCCATCATGTGGGTATCCATTTTGGTCATTATCATGGCATTATTCAGGCTTGTTGATAGACAATGACCGGGTACACATCATGTTTCTAACTCAAATTAAACTCAGATTTCACATGTTTTTCAAAAACAAATATTTATCAAAAATATGTAAAACAAACATGGGATTACATTGGAAACCTTAGGATATCATCTCAATAGGAATTACCATCAAAGGGGTGTCTTTATTATATTATCTAGTTGTTGTATCCCTTTTAATCTAATAAGAGCCTGGCATTGAGTACTACAAAAGAGAACATGTGCAAACTTGCTTTCCTAAGGTTTTATATGTTTTCCTTGATTTGATTGGATTTATTTCCTTTTTTTAATTTTTCACACTACATTTGTTTATGAAATATAGAAATAACAAGTGCCATCAGATGGCTTAAGTACCTAATGATGATTTTTTTTTTTTTTTTTTTTTTTTTTGTATAAGGTTCAGATAAGACTTATGGACTTGTGTCAGTGATGTTCTTTATAAACCTATAAAATACTAGAGATTGTTTATATAAATGCAAATCCTATCAATTTCTCTTATGCATCGAACCTACTTTATCAAGCTTGTAAATTTTTATTCCATTATCTTTAAATTAAAATTGGTTATATTGACATGGGGAGAATACCTAGTGGGCCTTGAAGTTGGGTCATCACCATTGTAATTGCTCTGTGTTACCACTTAAACATGCCCAATGGACTCATTGGTTGTGTTTTAAATTCTAATTTGTTGTCTAACTTGATGAATCATTTCTATAACTTTTATGTTTTGCATTTGTTAGCATCCCAAGGAATTAAAGAAACTAGAAAAAGTGCTAAACCAAAAAAATCACCATGGCTATGCTCAATTTCTAAAATCAGAAGTCTTATATTTTTTTGGCTCAATAGATTACAACATACACCTCTAGAATGCACTATCAAGCTTAGATGACAGGTGATGATTTCTTATTGTACAAAACTAGTCTATAGAGTGAACACAACCATTTAATAAATCATTGATAAGGTCCAATCTGATGAGTCCATAGGATCTAAAATCTCACTATGCCCTGGAAGCAAGTTTGATGGAAGAGTCATATCACTGCCATCTTTGTTTGACAATTAGAAAGATAAATCATTATCTATATTTCCTAAAGAACTAGATTGAGCTAACCTTGAAGAGCCCATAATTACACAATCTGGTAACCTGAAAGACCATTGTGTTTATCATAAAAAGCCTACTTAAATGTTGATAGACTAATAAATCAATTGATAACAATATATGTAATGAATAGTGCAATAATTCTTGCATTAAAGAACAAAAATATCTAAGGTTCTACATAGCATAAGCATGAATATGTTAAAAATTAGAAGTCTAAGAATCTTGAAACAACACTTCCACTAATAGGCAATAATATTCAACAACAAAATAGATAAATTTTGACAAAATAGGGGGAGGGGGTGGGGGTGGGGGGGGAGGGGGAGGCCACCCCAACCATATAAAGTGAAGTTGAGTTTAATGGGATAGATATTTTTACTACTATATATATAGAGTGGGGGCACATTATATGTGATTTCTTGGACTACCATCATTATTGGATATGTTCATACAATATGTGAGGCATAGGCTCTAGGACTCTTCAAATGGAAGAAGGCAGAGTCATGCCCAATCATTTTAAATACTCTACCGTTGTCAATTCATTGTCTAGTTTGCATCAAGTCAAATGGGTTCATGGGAAGGTTGTTAAAAGAGGTTATGTATCAAATGTTTTTATAGGAAGTAATCTTGTTGACCTGTATGCTAAATATGATGCCATAGAATGTGCACATAATGTTTGACAAAATGGTTGAATTAGCTTTAGTTTTATGGAATACTATCATTAATGGTTATGCCAAGGTTAAAATTTATGTTCATTAAAAAAATGTATTTTACAATCATAATTGTTCAATTGTCAACATATAAAGTCCTTAGGAAACTCATAAGAATTACCCACTAAGAGTAAATTTGATGAAGTGAGTTCCCTTACCTTAATGAAATGGTTCAAAGAATCCCCCAAACCATTTCCTTTATATGCAATTTCATCCTTATCTAAAGGATTCAACATCATACAAGTATGTTCCCCAGTTATGGAAATCTGTACAACAAATGGAAAGATAATAAGTTATATATGAAACATAATGCAAACAACTTTAGGCACCACAAAATAAGTCAATTTAAGATTACGGTGTGTATAGAACTACATAACCAAATGCAATCTTTCCTATAAGTTTAATGTTCACATTTTCTTTAGAAATTACTATTTAAATATTCTTCAAAAATTATTGTTCAAATGTTCCTCAAGAAAAAAGTCATAAATTATGTCATATTTGGATAGATTACTTACATCTGACCAATATAAAAAGGATCAAAAATATTCTTTCTCCAAAAATTGTACAAGTACTAAGTAAGCCCAAAAGAAACTCCAATATAGTGCAGCTTCTCAAGGTGTCGTTCATGAAGGGCAATAAGTAAAGGTGAAAGGTAACTCATGGCTTGATTTTTCTTTCATTAATGAATCCTTTAAAATAAAATAGAAACACCAAAAATTGGTTAGATAGAATGATAATTTACATAAAACTTTAGACCACACATAAAATTAAAGCTTAAAATAGGGCATCAAACATCATTAAAAATCATGGTCATAATTTTTAATGTGGCACAAATATGAAGATATCATATAGACCTATAGTACATGCCATATTTAAGTGAGTTCATGGATAGGATCTATGGAATCATGGTGAATGTCAAATAGTTAATATGGCAAATGACATAATAAATGATAAGCAAACTACTATCGATATAAATTCATTAAGCGCACACATAATATAAGGTCAAAACCTTGCCATGCATCATGGAATAGTTTCCAGATACCATGTAGCACATTCACAATATGTATTAGAAGCAAAGACCACTTCTCATGGCTTTACCACTCTTCCCGATTGACTACTTAAGTGAAATGAAATAGTAAAAAATAAGAGGAAAGGGCCACCACTAGAGATAAAGTAGCACAACAATGAGTAGATGCATCAAGTTATTATAAGAAATAAAAAATTACTTTTGCAGTAAATATTATAAAAGGAAACAACTGTTACAAGGAATTTTATAAGAAAAATCAAGACAAAATACTAGAGGGAAAAGACATTAGATTAAAAAAGGCTGACACAAAAGCTTCGATTGTTCAAAAAATAGAGTAAAAAATGTGAAAAGCCCTATGTACTTATCTAATTTACTTTCCCAATCAGAATGTTGTTTATAAACCTAGAAAGTGATACAAATTATATGTACAAATACAAATCCCATCAATTTCTCCTTTGCATCAAACCTGTTCTATCAAGCTTGTAACAGGTGTTCTGCATTTTCAAATCAAAGCAACAATTAGTGACCACATTGTATCCTAGAAGTGCACAATTGGATTTCCACTATAGTGCCTAGTAGGTGGTAAAATGTGTAACTGTAGGCTCCTTAAGTAGTGAGTGAACATGGACTTATAAATTATACAATCCCTGTTCATTGGTCTATTGGAAAATAAGTAATTACCACTTACCCATAACTAGCAAAACAATAAAAATATCCAAAACATAAGGAAATGATTTCATCTCCTTAACCCATGTGCATTGTATTGGCTATTGAATACAGTCAAAGGGAATTAATAACTTTTTGTGAAAACAATAGTACTTTTTAGGTACTAATAATGTGGTAGAAATTGAACTAGTAATCATTTACTACTCCCTAAGAGAAATTTTCTACTTACAAGATACTTGATTAAAAAAATGCTCACTTACACTTCATCATCTTCTTGTGTATTTGTGGGTGCCCTTGAATATAATAAAATAGCCTATTTTTGTTCTCACCACACTAAAGGTGTGCATGCAACTACTATTATCATTTATTTATATTAAATTCAAATAAAAATAGAAAGAGGTGGTGAGAATTCAAACTTTACTATTTACATACAAGCCATATTATATAAACAATTAGGAAGTCAAACACCAAGTTTATTATCATAGATTTTTGTTACTATGAATAAACATAAGTTTAAAATGTATGAGGGAAGTTTTTCTTATAATATAGGAAACAACTCACCAATAATACATGAATTGTTTTCATAGCTCCTACTACATTAAAACTATTCATGTAGGTTTTTGTAAATAGCTTAACTTATACATATATTATCTAACCATATAATGTTCACAATAATAATTTTTTAACATTCACCCCATTAGAGTGAACATTATTAATTCTTAGCATACACCCTCTTAATGTGAATATGGGGAAAACATTACTCTTGTATCTATACTTTCACTCATGATTTGGTGGTTTTCTTAGGGCAACCATAGATGTTAACGATGGTTTTACATATGGCATACCAACAACTAAAAAGAGATGGTTTTAATGTAATTTACCAATAACCACAAAAATATGGTTTTACAAATGGATTACCACCAACCAAATAATGATGTGTAATACTTTTACCATCTCTCTTCACTATCTCCCATTCAATAAAAACAAAAAGAAATTTTCAGATCACTTGTTATAAATGTGAATAGGAATATAATATATGTTCTCACTATAATAGAAAAACAAACACACAACTGAAATAAAATGACACCAAATAATATGGGCCCTATCATTAGTGATTGATGAGAGATGTCGAAAGCCTCCTTCCATTATTGCCTTTGAACCTCTTCATAAAAATCTACTTACTCAATTGATGAAGTCTGTTGGGTGTGGAGACTGATTGTCTTTCAAGATCAAAGGCTAAAATTCTGATGTTATTTCAACCAAGTTTTGGATCTTGTTATTTGTATCGTTGATGGAATATAGGTTACAATATAGGGAATCCACCTTATGGGGTCTGACGGGGATGACCCCTCCTTATGGGGGTCTGGGGACCATGGACATTGAAGAAATTTGTTATTATAATTTCCTTGTTAAATTGTAATTTTATAGTCAATCTGAGTAGTTAATTAAATGTTTCTAGATATAACCGTAGAGATTATGTTTAGAAATTTTTACCTTAAAATATATTATTATATGGCTGAAATGTAAGATAATGAATTATTGTACACATAGAGGAGGCATAAATGGTAGAGATGTGTAATAAGATTTATTATATGTTTTATTTCTCCTTTGTATTGCTACAAATAATATACTAAACAAGTTTGGTAGATGTAGCCCATCTTGGGTGAACCACATTAAATTTGGTGTCTCCTATTATGTGCATGTTTATGTTTATTTTCTAAATGTTTGATTAATTTATATCATAGTTTCTCTTGTATGCAATTTGGAGATAGATCTAGGTTTTAATTTATCCTAACAAGTGGTATTAGAGCAACGTTTTTGTTTGCATAATTTTAAATCACAAGAAGAAAAGGGTTGGACCTCGAGTGGGAGCTATGGTGGATGAAAATAAATCTAAGGTGGGGAATTTCAATGGATATAACTTTAAATTGTGGAAGATGTAGATAAAGGATTACCTTTACTAGAAGGACTTGTATTTGATGTTAGAAGGGCAAGCCAAGAATCCATCGACAATGTTAGATGCATATTTAGAACTATTGGACAAAAAATCCCTTGGAACCATATGATTGAGCCTTGCCTCTTCTATAGCATTCGACATAACACAATAAAATATGATAGAAGTTCTTATGAGTGCATTAGGCAAGCTATATGAAAAACCCTCTACCGTAAATAAAATATTTTTGATGAAAAAATTGTTTAATATGAAAATGTCTAAAAATGATTTAGTGCCAGATCATTTAAATGAATTAAACATGGTTACTATTCAGTTACATTCCATAGTTATTAACTTTGATGATGAATTTAGGGCTCTTCTTATTCTTTGTTCCTTTTTCAAAAGTTGGAATAACTTGGTAATGACAGTAAGAAACTCTGTGTCTAATAATGCCAAATGAAAATTTGAAGATGTGGTGGGTGTTATCCTAAGAAGAAAATGTGAAGAAAAAACATAGGTGAAACATCTATATCTATAAATGCATTAATAGTGGAGAATAGAGGAAGAAGAAAACATGGAAAATCAAAAGGGGGTGTAAGATCTAAATAAAGAGGCAAGATGGAATGTTGGATCTATGGCATGCTAGGACACATAAATGCAGAGTGTTGGTTTTGAAAGGATAAATCAGGTAAGGACCAATAGGAAAGTAATAGAGAATAAAATGTAGTAGGTGATGTATTACAAGATGCTTTTATACTTTATTTGGATAATATTATTGAATCTTGGGTTTTAGATTCAGGTGTTTATTTTTATGCTACCCTTCATAGACATTATTTTATAGATTATGTTAAAGGTAATTATGAGAATATTTACGTTGGTGATGATGAACCCTATAGCATTTTTGGAAAATGAAGTGTTTATGTTAAATTATAGAATGGAAACACTTGGGTACTGAAGGGTGTTAGACATGTTCCAAGCTTGAGGAGAAAATTGATCTCTACAAGAAAGATGGGTAGTGAGGGTTGTATGGTCACATTTATAGCTGAATCATGGAAGGTTACAAAGGGTTCTTTGGTGGTTGAAAAAGGTAAGACAGTAGGCACTTTATATTTATCTATAAATAATGTTAATTCATCTTGTGTTGTAACTGCTACAAATAAATATGCAACTTTGTGGCTTTACAGACTTGACCACATGAGTGAAAAGAGAATGGAGACCCTACATGCAAAGGATAAACTACAAGGGCTAAAAAAATTAGATTTGGAATTTTATGAGCAATATGTATATGTAAAACAAAAATATGTGAGGTTTATCAGGGTTAAACAAGCAAGAAAAGAGTAGAAGTTACAGCTTATACATATGAATGTATGTGGACTAGCTCAAGTATCTTCATTTAGTGGTTCATATTATTATGTCACCTTTATTGATGATGCAACTAGAAAATTTTGGGTATACTTTATAAAAAAAAGTATTATATTTTTGATACATTCAAGAAATGGAAAGTTTTAGTTGAAAATAAAACATGTTTAAAACTAAAATGTCTTAGATCAGATAATGGAGGTGATTATTGTAGTAATGCTTTTAACAATTACTATTCATAAAGTGGAATTCATAGATAGAAAATAGTTCAAGGAACATAATAGAATGATGTGGCAGAAAGAATAAATAGGACTATTATGGAGTGTGCTAGATGCATGAGATTGCATGTAGGTTTGCCTTTATAATTTTGGGTTTATGCTATAACTACAATAGTTTATTTGATAAATAGAGGACCTTCAAGTGCTTTAGATGGTGGAATACTAGAGGAGGCATAGACTAAAAAGAAGGTAGATTATTCTTTTCTAAGAGTTTTTTGGTTGTGAGGTATTTTCTTATATTAGCAAAGATCATAGGAATAAGTTAAAAGCTAAGTTTCAAAAATGCACTTTTATTGGTTATAGAGCTGATGATTTTGGATTCCATTTGTGGAATAAAGAAGATAATAAAATAATTATGAGTAAAGATGTTATGTTCAATGAAAAATTCATGTACATGGATGAGTTACAAAAAAAGAAGGAAGAAGAATCCAAAAAGGAATATAAAGTATTAGAAGACTACATAAAAATATGTCCTAAAGGTTCCTGATCAAAATGTGCAAGAGGAGAATGTACCTCAAACCACTGCTAGAATATCTACAAGAGTATGTAGACCACCTGATCATTTTTATCCTTCTTTAAATTATTTACTACTTATTGATGGCGGTGATCTAGAAAGTTATGAATAAGCAATGCAGATTAATGTAAAGCATAAGTGGGATCAAGCTATGGATGAGGAGTATGATGCTCTAATGGAAAACCAGATATAGGATTTGATGGAGCTTCCCAAAGGAAAGAAAGCATTGAAAAATAAGTGGGTATACATGATAAATGAGGAGAATGTAGGTAAAAAGAAATTCAAGACCAGAATGGTGGTTAAAGTTTTTGAATAAAATAAAGGTATAAACTTTGATTATATATTTTTTTCAGTTGTTAAAATGACTTCAATTAGAACTGTTTTGAGCTTAGTAGCTATTGAATATTTGCACTTATAATAGTTACATGTAAATACTACTTTCTTTCATAAGGATTTGTGAAAAAAGAAATATACATGGATCAGTCACAAGGTTATGATGTTAATGGTAAGGATAATTTGGTGTGAAAATTAAAGAAGAGCTTGTATGGCTTGAAACAAGCTCTAAGACCATGGTATATTAAGTTTGATAGTTTTATGATAGAACAGGGTTATTATAGATGTCATTCAGACTATTGTGTATATTTTAAAATATTTAAAAATGATAGCTATATTATTTTTATTTTATACATAGATGATATGCTTGTAACTAGTTCCAACATGTACAATATTAATGTACTTAATAAACAATTAAGATATTGACTTTCTATGAAGGATCTAGGTGAAGCTAAGCATATACTTGGTATACACATAACTAGAGATAGAAAGAATATGAATTTAGAATTATCACATAGATAGTACATCAAAATAGTGTAGGAAATATTTAATATACAAGATGCAAAATCAGTTGGGACACATTTGACTACACACTTTAAATTAACAAAGGAACAATGTCCTAAAACACAAGAAGAAAAGAATATGATATCTAGCATTCCATACTCATCAGTAGTTGGTAGTTTAAGGTATACAATGGTGTGTATGAGGCCATACATTTCACATGCAGTGGGAGTGGTGAGTAGTTTTATGAGTGATCCAGGAAAGGAACATCAGAAGGTAGTAAAATGGATCCTTAAATACTTAAGAGGGTTCATAGATACAAATTTAAGTTATAGTGGATTAGATGTGGAAGGTGGATTGGATGGTAGAAGAACCACTACAAGGTGTGTGTTTACAGTAGGTGGTACAATATCTAGTTGGGTATCATGGTTGCAGAAGGTTGTATCACTTTCAACCATAAAGGTTGAGTATGTTGCTACCACAGAAGCAAGTAAAGAAATAATTTAGTTACAGAGGTTGATGGAAGAATTGTGGCATAGTAAAGAAAGATGTACACTATATAGTGATAGTTAGAGTGTAATCCATCTAGAAAAAAATTAGTTTTTCACTCCAAGACAAAACATATTCAGTTGCAGTATCATTTCATTCATTTAGTGATAGAGGAAGAGCAACTCAAATTGGAGAAGATCCATACTAGTGAAAATCCTATGGATATGATAACCAAGTTAGTTAGAAGAGAGAAGTTAAATATTTGTCCATCTTCAATTGGTCTTCATGCATGATAATTAAATTAATGAACTTGTCTACGTCCAGATAGTACAGTGGATGTAGTAGAGGTAGAATTTCTACAATTAGTGCCCAAGTGACAGATTGTTGGATGTGGAGCTTGATTGTCTTCTAGGATCAGAGGTTAAAATTTTAATGTTATTTTAATCAGGTTTTAGATCCCATTCTTTGTATATTTGATGGCATGGGGGATTTCAAGGGGGGGACCCCCCTTGTGGATTCTGGGGGTTGTGTACCCTAGAGAAAATTGTTATTATAATTGCCTTGTTAAATTGTAATTTTATAGTCAATCTAGACCGTTAATTAAAGTTTTCCATATCTAATAGTAGAGGTTATGTTTAGGTGTTTTTACCCTAAAATGTATTATTATATGGCTAAGATTTAAGATAATAAATTATTTTACGTAGAGAGGAGGTGAAAAAGGTAAAGAGGTGTAACAGGGTTTGTTATAGGATTTGTTTTTCCCTTATATTGCTAGAAAGAATATACTAGACAAGTTTGGTGGATGTAGTCCATCTTGGGTGAACCACATTGAATCTGATGTCTCCTATTATGAGCATGTTTATGTTTAATTTATGAATATTTTATTAATTTATTTCATAGTTTCTCTTTTATATGATTTGAGGATAGATCTAGGTTTAAATTTGTCCTAATAAGTGGTATCAGAGAAAAATTTTTGTTTGCATAATTTTAAATCACAGAAAGAAAAGGGTTGGACCTTGAGTGGAAGCTATGGAGGATGAACATAAATCTAAGGTGAAAAATTTAAATAGATAGAACTTTGGATTGTGAAAGATGTAGATGGAGGATTACCTTTACCAAAAGGACCTGTATTTATTGTTGGGAAGGAAAGTCAAGAAACCATTGATAATGTCATATGAAAATTGGGCACTATTAGACCAGAAAGCCCTTAGAACCATATGATTGAGCCTTGCATCTTCTATAGTATTCAACATAACACAAAAAAAGATGATAAAAGGTCTTATGAGTGCATTAGGCAAGTTATATGAATAATCTCTACCTCAAATAAAATATTTTTGATTAAAAAATTATTTAATTTGAAAATATCTGAAAATAGTTTAGTACCTGATCATTTAAATGAGTTTAAAATGGTTACTAGTCAGTTACATTTTGTAACTATTGACTTTGATGATGAAGTTGGGGATATTCTTATTCTTTGTTCCTTGCCTAAAAGTTAGAATAGCTTGATAATGGCAGTAAGTAACTCTATGTCTAATAATATCAAACTATAGTTTGAAGATGTGGTGGGTGTTATCTTAAGTGAGGAAATGTGAAGGAAAAGCACAGGTGAAACATCCATATCTAGAAACATATTAATAGTGGATAATAGAAGAAGGAAAAATAATAGAGGAAGAAGAAAATATGGAAAATTAAAAGGGGGTACAAGATCTAAATGAAAGGAAAGATGCAATGTTGGATCTGTGGCAAGATAGGACATATAAAGAAAGAGTGATGGTTTTGAAAACATAAATTGGGTAAGGACCAACATAAAGGTAATAGAGAAGCAAATGTATCAGGTGATGTATTACAAGATGCTCTTATAATTTCTTTGGATAATATTACTGAATCTTAGGTTTTAGATTCAGGTGTTTCTTTTCATGTTACCCCTCATAAACATTATTTTATAAATTATGTTCAAGGTAATTAGGGGAATGTTTACCTTGATGATGATAAACCCTATAACGTTATTAAAAAAATAAGTGTTCAGGTTAATTACAGAATGAAAACACTTGGGTGTTGAAGGATGTCAGGCATGTTTTAAGCTTGAGGATAAATATGATCTCTAAGGGTAATTGGGTAGTGAGGGTTGTATGGTCACATTTAAAGCTGGATCATGGAAGGTTACAAAGGGTTATTTGGTGGCTGTAAAAGGTAAGAAAGTAGGCACTATATATTTATCTACAAATAATGCTAATTCATCTTGTGTTGTAGTTGCTATAGATAAAAATGTAACTTTATGATGTTATAGACTTGGACACATGAGTGAAAAGGGAATGAATACCCTACATGCAAAGGATAAAACATTAGGTCTAAAAGAATTAGATCTAGACTTTTATGAGCATTATTTATATGGGAAATAAAATTGTGTGATGTTTCTTAGGGTTGAACCACCCAAGAAAGAGTAGAAGTTAGAGTTTGTGTATACAGATGTATGGAGACTAGCTCATGTATCTTCACTTGGTGCTTCATATTATTATGTTAATTTCATTGATGATGCAACTAGAAAGGTTTAGTTATAATGTATAAAAAAAATCTAATATTTTTGATACATTCAAGAAATAGAAAGCTGTTGTTGAAAATGAAACAAGTTTAAAACTAAAATGTCTCAAATCAGATAATAGTGCTGAGTATTGTAGTAATGATTTTAACAATTACTATTCAAAAAGTGGAATTCCTAGACAAAAAATAGTTATAGAAACACCAAAATAGAATGGTGTGTCAAAAAAATGAACAAAACTATTATGGAGTGTGCCAAATACATGAGATTGCATACATGTTTACCTTTACAATTTTGGGCATATGTTGTAACTATAATAGTTTATATGATAAATAGAGGACCTTTGAGTGCTTTGGATGGTGGAATACTAGAGGAGGCATGTATTGGAAAGAAGGTAGATTATTATTTTCTAAGAGTTTTAGGTTGTGAGGCATTTTATTATATTGACAAAGATCATAAGAAGAAGTTAGAATCTAAGTCTCAAAAATGCATATTTATTGTTTATGACTTTGGATTCCATTTATGGAATATGAAAGATAAAAAAATAATCAAGAGTAGAGATGTTGTGTTCAATGAAAAATTCATGTACATGGATCAGTTGTAGGAAAAGAAACAAGATGAATCCAAAAAGAAATATACAGTATTAGAAGATGTTCCAAATGTTCCTAATCAAAATATGCAAGAGGAATAGGTACCTTAAATACCTGTTAGAAGATCTGCAAGAGAAATTAGATGACCTGGTCATTTTTTTTCTTTATATTATTTATTACTTACTAATGGTGGTGAGCTAAAAATCTATGAAGAAGCAATGCATATTGATGTTAAGGATAAGTTAGAGCAAGTAATGGATGAGGAATATGATGCTATAATGAAAAATTAGACATAAAATTTGGTGAAACTTTCTAAAAGAAAGAAGATATTGTAGAATAAATGGGTATACATGATAAAGGAGGAGAATGCAAGTAAAAATAAATTCAATGCGGTTAAAGGTTTTGCATAAAAGAAAGGTATAGACTTTGATAAGATATTTTCTTTAGTTGTTAAAATGATTTTAATTATAACTATTTTGAGCTTAGTAGCTATTGAAGATTTTCACTTAGAATAGTTAGATGCAAAGACTAATTTCCTTCATGGGAATTTGAAGGAGGAAATATACATGAAACAACCATAAGGTTATGAAGTTAATGGTAAAAAAAATTGATATGCAAATTAAAGAAGAGCTTGTATGGCCTAAAATAAGCTCCAAAATAATGATATATTAAGTTTGATAGTTTTATGACATAACATGTTTATTGTAGATGTCATTCAGAGCATTGTGTATATTTTATAAGATTTGAAAATAATAGTTATATTATTTTACTTTTATATGTATATAATATGCTTGTAGTTGGTTCCAACATACATAATATTAATGTACTCAATAAATTGTTAAGTAATTATTTTTCTATAAAAGATCTAGGTGCATCTAAATAGATAATTTATATGTGGATAACTAGAGATATAAAGAATAGAAAGCTAGAATTATCACAAGGAGAGTACATCAAAAAAATGTTGGAAAGAATTAATATGTAGGATGAAAAATTAGTTAGAACACCTTTGGCTACACACTTTAAATTAACAAAAGAATAATATCCTAAAACACAAGAAGAAAAGAATATGATGTCTAACATTTCATACTCATCAACAATTAATAGTTTAATGTATGAAATGGTGTGTACAAGGTCAAACATTACACATGTAGTGGGAGTGGTGAGTAGGTTTATGAGTGATCCAAAAAAGTAATATTAGAAGGTAGTAAATTGGATCCTTCATTACCTAAAAGGGACCATAGATACAGTGTTAAGTTATGGTATATCAGATTTGACATTACAAAGATATGTTGACTCAGATATGAAAGGTGACTTGGATGGTAGAAGAAACACTACAGGGTATATGTTTATAGTAGGTGTTACATTAGTTAGTTGGGTATCGTGGTTACAGAAGGTTATGGCACTTTCAACCACATAGACTGAGTATGTTACCACTACGGAAACAAGCAAACAAATAATTTGGTTACAGAGATTAATAGAAGAATTGGGATATAGTCAATAAAGATGTACACTATATAGTGATAGTCAAAGTGTAATACATTTAGAGAAAAAAATATCTTTTCACTCGAGGACAGAACACATTCAGTTGCAATATTGTTTCATTCATTCAGTGATAGAGAAAAACTAACTAAAATTAGAGAAGATACATACCAATAAAAACCTTATGTATATGATGACCAAGGTAGTTATAAGAGAAAAATTAAATATTTGTTCAGTTTCAATTGGTCTTCATGGATGATAATTAAAATAGTGAATTTATCTTGGTCTAGATAGTATAGTGGATGTAGTAGCATTGGAGTTGCTACAATCAGTCTCCAAGTGAGAGACTATTGGGTGTGGACCCTGATTGTCTTCTAAGATCAAAGATTAAAATTTTGATGTTATTTTAGCTTGGTTTTAATTCCCATTCTTTGTATCCTTGATGGCACGAGGGCTTGCAAGGGAAGACCCCCCTTGTGGGGTGAGGGGGCCATGCACCTTAGATAAAATTTTTAATTAAATTTGTCTTGTTAAATTGTATTTTTGTAGTCAATCTGGGTTGTTAACTAAATATTTATAGATTTTATGATAGAGGTTATGTTTAAGCATTTTTATCTTAAAATGTATTGTTATATGGTTGAGATGTAATATAATAAATTATTTTACACAAAGAGGAGGTAAAAAAATGTAGAGAGGTGTAATAGAGATTGTTACAAAATTTATTTCTCGCTTGTATTGCTAAAAATAATATACTAGACAAGTTTATTGGATGTGGCCCATCTTGGGTGAACCACATTAAATCTAGTGTCTCTTTTTATGTGCATGTTTATTTTATTAATATTTAATTAATTTGTTTCATAGTTTCTCTTGTATATGATTTGGGGATAGATCTGGGTTTTTATTTATCCTAACAAGTGGTATCAGAGTAAAAGTTTTATTTGCATAATTTTAAATCGTAGAAAAAAAAGTTTGATCTCGAGTGGGAGCTATGGTGGATGAAAATAAATCTAAGATGGAGAAGTTCAATGAACATAACTTTGGATTGTGAAAGATGTAGATGGAGGATTACCTTTACTAAAAGGACCTATATTTATCACTGGGAGGGCAAGCCAAGAAGCCATTGACAATGTCAGATGAAGATTGGAAACTATTGGACCAAAAATCCCTTAGAACCATATGTTTCAACCTTGCATCTTCTTTAGCATTCAACATAACACAAGAAAAGACAACAAAAGGTCTTATAAGCATATTAGGTAAGTTATATAAAAAAAATTCTGCCTTAAATAAAATATTTTTAATAAAAAAAATTGTTTAGTATGAAAATGTCTGAAAATGATTCAGTAAAAGATCATTTAAATGAGTTTAACACATTTAATAGTCAGTTACATTTTATAACTAATTGTTTAATATGAAAATGTTTGAAAATAATTCAGTACAAGATCATTTAAATGAATTTAACACAGTTACTAGTCAGTTAAATTTTATAACTATTGACTTTGATGATGAAGTTAGGGTTCTTCTTATTCTTTGTTACTTACCTAAAAGCTATAATAGTTTGATAATGTTTGTAAGCAACTCTGTGTCTAACAATACCAAACTAAAGTTTGAAGATGTGGTGGGTGTTATCCTAAGTGAGGAAATGTGAAAGAAAAGTATAGGTGAAACATCCATATCTAAAAATACATGAACAGTGGAGATCAAAGGAAGACAAAAAAATGAGGAAGAGGAAACTGTAAAAAATCAAAAGGAGGTGTAAAATCTAAATCAAGAGGCAAGATGGAATGTTGGATCTGTGGTAAGCCAGGACACACAAAGAAAGAGTGTTGGTTTCAAAAGGATAAATTCGGTAAGGATCAACAAGAAGCTAATAGTGAATAAAATCTGACAGCTGATGTATTACAAGATGCTCTTATACTTTATTTGTATAATATTACCGAATCTTGGGTTTTAGATTCAAGTTATTTTCATGCTACCCTTTATAGACATTATTTTATACGTTATGATCAAGGTAATTATGTGAATGTTTACGTCGATGATGAAGAAACCTATAGTATTGTTAGAAAAGAAAGTGTTCAGGTTAAATTATAAAATGGAAACACTTGGGTGATGAAGGATATCGGTATGTTCCAAGCTTGAGGAGAAATTTGATCTTTGTAGGGTTGTTGGGTAGTGAGGGTTATATGATCACATTTACAGTTGAATCATGGAAGGTTACAAAGGGTTCTTTGGTGGTTGCAAAAGGTAAGAAAGTAGGCACTTTATATTTGTCTACAAATAATACTAATTCATCTTGTGTCATAACTGTTACAAATAAAAATGAAATTTCGTGGCATTACAAACTTGTCCACATGAGTGAAAAAAGAATGAAAACTCTACATGCAAAGGATAAACTACCAGGTCTGAAAGAATTAGATCTAGATTTTTTTGAGTACTGTGTATATGAGAAACAAAAATGTGTGAGGTTTCTTAGGGTTGGACTAGTTAGAAAGGAGCAGACATTAGAACTTATGCATATAGATGTATGGGGACCAGCTCGTGTATCTTCACTTGGTGGTTCATATTATTATGTCACTTTTATTGATGATGAAACTACGAAGGATTAGGTATACTATATAAAAATTAAGTCTAATGTTTTTGATATATTCAAGAAATAGAAAACTTTATTTGAAAATAAAATAAGTTTGAAACTAAAATGTCTCAAATCAGATAATAAAGCTGAGTATTGTAGTAATGCCTTTACCAATTACTGTTCAGAAAGTGGAATTCATAGATAGAAAATAGCTCTAGGAACACCACAATAGAATGATGTATCAAAAAGAATGAACATGACTATTATGGAGCGTGTCAGATGCATGAGATTGCATGCAAGTTTATCTTTACAATTTTGAGCAGATGTTGTAACTACAATAATTTATCTGATAAATTGAAGACCTTCGAGTGCATAAGATGGTGGAATACCAAAGGATGCATGGAATGGAAAGAAATTAGATTATTCTTTTCTAAGATTTTTTGGTTGTGAGGCATTTTATTATATTGACAAAGAGCATAAGAATAAGTTAGAAGCTAATTCTAAAAAATGATCATTTATTGGTTATGGAACTAATGACTTTGGATTATGTTTGTGGAATATGGAAGATAAGAAAATAATTAGTAGAGATGTGTTTAGTGAAAAAGTCATATATAGGGACTAGTTCTAGGAAAAGAAGCAAGAAGAATCCAAAAAAGAAGATACAGTATTAGAAGACATTATAAGAAAACATGTCACAAACATCCCTAATCAAAATGTACAAGAGGAACAGGGACCTCAAACCCTTATTAGAAGATCTGAAAGAGTAAGTAGACTACCTAATCATGCTTCTCTTTCTTTATATTATTTATTACTTACTGATAATGGTGAGCCAAAAATCTATGAAGAAGTAGTGTAGATTGATGTCAAGGAATAAGTGGGAGCAAGCTATGGATGAGGAGTATGATGCATTAATGGAAAACCAAACATGGAATTTGGTGGAGCTTCTCAAAGGAAAGAAGGCATTACAAAATAAATGGATATATAGGATAAAGGAGGAGAATGCAGGTAAAAAAAAAATCAAGACCAAAATGGTGGTTAAAAGTTTTGCACAAAAGAAAGGTATAGTCTTTGATGAGATATTTTATCCAATTTTTAAAATGACTTCAAATATAATTGTTTTGAGCTTATTATCTATTGAAGATTACACTTCAAACAGTTAGGTGTAAAGACTAATTTCCTACATGGAAATTTGAAAGAGGAAATATATATGGAGCATCCATAAGGTTATGAAGTTAATGGTACATAGAATTTGGTATGCAAATTAAAGAAGAGCTTGTATGACCTGAAACAAGCTCCAAGACAATGGCATATTAAGTTTGATAGTTTTATGATAGAACAGGGTTATTATAGATGTTATTCAGACTATTGTGTATATTTTAAAATATTTAAAAATGATAGCTATATTATTATACTTTTATATGTATATAATATGCTTGTAGCTGGTTCCAACATGCACAATATTAATGTACTTAAGAAACAGTTAAGTGATTGTTTTTCTATGATGGATCTAGGTGCAGCTAAATAGATACGTGTTATGTGGATAACTAGAGATAGAATAGGAAGCTAGAATTATCACAAGGAGAGTACATCAGAAAAGTGTTGAAAAAATTTAATATGCAGGATGCAAAATTAGCTGGGAAACCTTTTGTTGTACAATTCAAATTAACAAAAGAATAATGTCCTAAAACATAAGAAGAAAAGAATCTGATGTCTAAAATTCCATACTCATTAGAAGTTGGTAGTTTAATGTATGTAATGTTGTGTATGAGGTCAGACATTTCATATGCAGTGGGAGTGGTGAGTAGGTTCATGAGTGATATAGGAAATAAATAGTGGAAGGAAGTAAAATGGATCCTTCATTACTTAAGAGGGACTATAGATATATTATTAAGTTATGATGGATTAGATGTGCCAATACATAGATATATTGACTCAAATATGGCAAGTGACTTGGATGGTAGAAGAAGCACTACAAGGTATGTATTTATAGTAGGTGGTACAATAATTAGTTGGGTATGATGATTATAGAAGGTTATGGCACTTGGAACCATAGAGGCTAAGTATGTTGCTGCTACAAAAGAAATCAATGAAATAATTTGGTTATAGAGGTTGATGGAAGAATTGGGACATAGTCAAGAAATATATACACTATATAGTGATAGTTCGAGTGTAATCCATCTAGCCAAAAAATATAACTTTTCACTCCAGGATAAAACATATTCAGTTGCAGTATCATTTCATTCGTTTAGTGATAGAAGAAGAGCAACTAAAATAGGAGAAGATACATACTAGTGAAAATCCTACAAATATGATGACCAAGGTAGTTACAAGAGAGAATTTGAATATTTGTTCAACTCAATTGGTCTTCATGGATGATAATTAAATTAATGAACTTGTCCAGGTCTAGATAGTACAGTGGATACAGTAGCGTTAGAGTTGCTACAATCAGTCTCCAAATGAGATATTGTTGGGTGTGGAACCTGATTATCTTCCAGGATCAGAACTTAAAATTTTGATGTTATTTCAATTGAGTTTTGGATCCCATTCTTTGTATCCCTGATGGCACGGTAGGTTGCAAGGGGGGAACCCCCCTTGCAGAGTCCAGACGCTGTGCGCCCTGGAGAAAATTATTATTAAAATTGCCTTTTTAAATTTTAATTTCATAGTCAAATTGGGTCATTAATTAAAGGTTTCTAGATCTTACGGTAGAGGTTATGTTTAGGCATTTCTACTCTAAAATGTATTGTTATATCGTTGAGATGTAAGATAATGAATTATTGTACACAGAGAGGAGACATAAAAGGTAGGGAGGTGTAATAGGGTTTGTTACAAGATTTTTTTCTCTCTTGTATTGTTGAAAATAATATATTAGACAAGTTTGGTGGATGTAGCCCATCTTGGGTGAACCACGTTAAATCTGGTATCTCATGTTATGTGCATGTTTATGTTTATTTATGAATGTTTGATTAATTTGTTTCATAGTTTCTCTTGTATGCAATTTGGAGATAGATCTGAGTTTTACTTTATCTTAACAAAGTCTTGAAGCTCAAAGTGAAATGTTTGTGAATGTAGGTTTCTATCGAAAATACATCCATTTACAAATAAATTGTTTTGACTCTTGATAACATGATTCAATATATTTTATTGACGAAAAAATGACTTTTAAATTTCGACTCATTTTTAATTTCGACTCTTTTGATATAAAACCAACTCTTAATAATAAAAATATTTGATACAATTAATTTAAACAATAATACCTACAAAATCTAACTAATCAAATTTTTATAACAATATCCAAGTGGTGCTCTTTTTGAAATTGTATAAATACAAATATCAAGCAATAAAAAACTATTAAACATAATGTTTAGCTATTTGATTCAACTATAACTTATCCCAATGTATTAATACCTTGGACCAAATATGCAATAACTGAAATCAAAACCTAAAAATGACTTTGACTTGCAGTATTCTGATAAAGCCACAATTGTTTTTCAAATAATTGCGAGTTGGAATGAGCCGAAAGCCGAGTTAGCATGTGGCTGTGATGATTCTGAGTGGTGTGTCGAGCTCATGGAAGATTTCAATAATTACAAGCAAATGAAGTCAAACTCATAAGGAAACGCCATGTGGCACTTTGGAGACTCAACAATCGATTTCAATAATTACTAGTTTCAGTTAGATGTATTTTTCGTCAAAAATAATGCACATATATCATATCTGTATACTAGTAAATCGATGCATGAATAGATTGGCGAGGCAGGTGATAGACTAGAATGCTAGTAGAAGACGCTATCCACACGGCTTGTAGCACAATCTGTATGCTATTCACAGCTCGAATGGCGCACAGGGAAATCGTTCTATCTGATCTGCTAAGAAAACTTGCAAACGACGTTGAGGATGGCTTGTAGGTAGCTGGGCACTTCTATATTTGTTATCTTCTTACAAAATGGATGCGTTTAGTTTAAGATCAGACACTTAACTGACTGCACCTTCAATGAACTGACTTACACACCAAAATCCACCAAGAAAAAAATAGATCACAATTTGGTAGACCACGAGTCTTAGCAAAACACCAGCGAACGGATCTCAAACGAATGATTGAGTTGTGTGGAGAGTGGTGACCATCTGGGAGACTCAAATTGGATCACAAAGCCTTCGATTCTATGGATCATGTTAGCGTCTTACAGATCTTTCGTAAAAGCTGCCACACTATATTCTTTAGAGAATGATTTCTTTCTCATTTACAGGCGCAAAAGACTACATGATTGTCCCTACCGATCTTTAAGATTCCATTGCTCTGACATAAATGTAAACAATTAAGAAGTTAAATACAAAGTTTTCAATCATATTGTATAAATACAAGTTATAAATATATATGGGAAGTTGTTCCTATAATCTAAGAAACAACTTAATAACAATACATAATTATTTTAATAATTTCTTAACATAATGTTCATCTTATTAACATAAAACTTGCTTATGATTTACTTTCACATTATTATCCCCATTTTTTTTTTTAATTCTATTTAATAATTTTCCATAATTTCTCTTAAAACCATTTAATAAACAAAATTATTATTAAAATATATATATATATATATATATATATAATTTAAATACTTTCAATCACCTTTAACTAAATTAATTTATAGATAATCATATTTTTACAAATGCAATAATTAACTTGACTCTTTTAACTTATTTTTTGGGTATTTAACTTAGCTCTTTCACTAATCCGTTCAATAGCTAACTTTACGTTTTGGAACGCTCTGTCGTAAGCTTCACGGATTCATAAATTAATACATATATGCTGAACATATCCTCTCTCTTCCACCAAAAAATTATACACCTTAGCAATCTATGTCATGTGTTTGTAACATACATTTACAAAATAGAGTTGAAGCTTCTACTAATGGTCCTGTATGGTATAGTATTGACTAATTATTTTATGCCTATTAATTCATAGAATAAAGTTGTTGGTACGTACTTTGTGGATACCAAAAGCATCAAGGAGGTCAGTGAGGGCTTCCATAAGATCTGTAAATTTAGGTTTATACATTTCAGAGGGTTGATTAGAGATCCCATAGTGTTTGAAGTTAAAAGAAATTGCTTAAATTTTTATAAGTTTGATTTTTTTCTATATTATAGTTAAAAGATTGATATTAAATATCCGTAAAATAATATTATTGTGTTTTATTAAGTTTTGTATAAAAATAATTTAAATAATAATTATAGAATTAATATTTAAAAATATTTAATAATTTTTTAAAAAATTAAATAAAATATGTATTACATATTTTTATATAAAAACTAAAACATATGTATTTGATTAGTATAAATAATTTAAATTTAAATTTTTTTAAGAGATATTAAAAAATGTATATAACCTCTTTATATCAAAAATGGGATACAATTTATACTTTAACTCCCACATAAATTAGAATTAAAATACTAAAAAAATATTAGAAATATATGTAACCTCTTTATACATTAAAATATCATAATATTATATTTTGATCCACATATAAATTAGAATTAATTTTTTTTACAAATTATGACAATTATTTTGGTATATAGTTGGGAAGGGGACCGCCAAAATTTGGTCGTGTATATTTTTCCTTGACAGTAATCTTGTTCAAGGCAAGTTAATCAATGTACACCATACATAGATCATGTTCTATCCTATCTCGTTAAAATAGCAAAACTACCCCATGGAAATAACACTTGTTTGATATGTTCTTTCTATAGAAGTTTTGAAAATTCGCATTTGATTTTTGCCATTCTCCAAAATAGATCTATGATAAAGCAGAGCATTACAAGTTGGAAATCCTAATACAGGCCAGATGGAGTGCTTACAGATTCGCCAAATCCGGTACGCTGCTGCATTGTAAAATTATGAACATAACTATGACAGGAACGACAGCTAAAATGCATATAAATCTTTTTGGAAGCTTGGAGACCACATAGCATAAATATATTAGCCCAGCTTAAAGAATGCGCAGAATGCCCAAGCTGCCCTTCAATCCTCCTTCCATGGCACCCAAGATTAGATCAGCGAGACAAAGGAGTCATCTACCAGTCATGCTGTGGTGTGAAAAATAATCTGGATTGAAAGAGCATCTATGTCAGAAATTTGATCGGCGGTTGAAAATTGAAATTCTCCAAACCATTGGATAGGTAGATTTTTTAAAATTCGGAACGAGTCTCTGGTACCCAACTTCAAACTTAAAAAAAGAAAAAATGATGATATCATTCAAGTGACGAGATGTATTTGGTCTCCCTTGGATGCCAAAAAAAAATTCCACTGTTTCGTATTGTCAATCAAATTGTAGACATTAATGACATCCCAACAATATATGAATGCACGCGCTGTCTGGTTTGCAGTCATTGTCAGAAATTATTCTTCCTAAATTTTCTAATGTTTGTATGGTTTTTTTCATTCTGTAGAAAAATAAATATTTTTAAATGTAATAAATATTTAATTTAAAAAAAAATATTAGTCATATAACTGCAGTTTAATTAATAAATATTAAAAAAATGATTTAATTTTTATTTATTTTTAATAGGATGAATATTAAAAAACTAATGTTAAAATTGAAATATGTAAAAAAAATTACTGTTTTTATTCGCTGCACACTTCTCTATACAAAATAATAGCAATAAACGATTTCTATATTAACCGATTCCTATATTAACAGATACTAATAATAATTTTATTCAAGGTAAAATATTATTAGGAAACTTCACACAATCTTAGTGATATATAAAACCTTTATGGTGTGTATTATGCGTCCTCCTTCCTCCCAATTATTTATTTGACATGATATTCTGTCGCAATAAAGTAATAATTGTTATAAATATTATCTTATTTTCTTTTAGAATCCACGTTAGTGTTAAGTAATGCTCTACAAATATTAAGGGTATCTCTTAATGTCAAGTGATTTTATTTTTTTATTATTATAAGTAAATTGGAGTTTTTTGAAAGGGATTTTATCTTTTTACAATTTGAAATAAGAAGATCAAAAGAACAATAATAACTCAATCAATTAAATTACAGTAAATTTGGAGCAAATTAATAATCAAGAAACATAAAAAGAAAATCTCCATAACATGGGTAAAAACAAGAATGCAATAAAAAGGAAACTGATTACAATAGCAAGTCAATGAAAGATCAAAATAATTTAATATGCAATAAAAACTATAACCATAGATGGTATTTGATCTCCTTCTCCATCGAGAAAGAGGATCCTTCATAGTCCATTGAACGTCATCTTTCACCATAATCTTTTCTTACCTTAAGATTAGTGACGACTCATCCACAAGATGCAATTTTTATCCTATGGCGATGGAAAATAAATTCATCCATGGTCTTCATAGCACCATTACACACCAAGGACTCCACATCTACTCTCAACAACTTAACATCCATTCTTTGTCCTCTCCTTTTGGTAGTGCCCCCCAAATAAGCATGAACCTTTGAAGAAATCAATCTCTAAGGGGTGGGAGGTTCCTCATTCGGTCGACAAGATATCAATGTAGGCATAGGCGACTCCACCTCCCTAGAAGCACTCTCCAAAGGGACCACTTGATCATGAGCTATCACATAAGGAGGATGGAAAAACTTGTCATGGGTATGCCATCTAAAGTCTTGATCTAGCTCCCCATCCCTCTTTTCCCACACTTGAAGGCCGAGGCAAGCATAAACCCCTTGAAACTTGGAAGCACATTTTTCTATTTGATACCTAGGGAGGTTGAAATGGAAGTTATGAAAGGGAAGACTTTCATAATTGATAAATTGGATCCAATTTGCTCGAGGAGAGAGAATGGTCATCGAATGGGAAATCAGTTTGGAGAGATCTATAAGGGTACAAATTATGACAACTTTGCAAATCCAAGATGAAACATATACCTTCACAAATGAACCCACAGATACACCAGTTTATTGATGTTCTCCTCCTTTCAAAGGGGGAAGATTGTATAATCTAAACGACATAGGGGTAGCTAGAAATTTTGCCTTAGCTATGTCAAAATTGGGAGACCACAGGTGAAAAAAGGAACCTAAATGTTCTTCATGGTTGAGTTTCTTAGCCCTTCAGAGACATAATTATTTTGGGATAAAAAACCTTGGCTCTACAGGAATCCAATTGAGTCTCTGCCTCCTTTACAACTCATTTTTTATTACCAAAAGCATACTCAAACCCGAAAAGACCATGAGACAAAGATCCCAAAACAGGGGATGAAGGCAGAGTTGAAGCAACAACCACCGCAATATGGGACTAAGCTTCTCCATCTTTTTCCAGTTGAAACTCATTATCCTTACTGCTAGCTTCGATTTGAGAGGGATTAATCATGGTTTCCTTTTGAATACCATATCCTAGTACTTTAATTTTAGGTGGGTAGGGTAGAGGAACCCCCTTTGCAACCTGTTAGAAGTCTTCACATGTTGAACACCAATCCTAATAGTGGAAGTGTTATTTAGCACCTCATTGACAAATCCAAACTCTTCTTGCTCAAATGACATGTCATAGTCTCCTAAGCCTACATCAAAATTGAAATCTATTGAACTCGGGAAGTTGAGCAAGAAAATGTTTGCAACGGCTCGAGCCAAAGCTTTTATTTTGAATTTTTTTCCCTCTCATCTCTCTATAACAAAAATATAATTATAATGAGAATGTTAATTGAATTACAATGTTTCTAAATAGATAGATAGATATGTATAAATAAGTGAAGTCAAAAAAAAATATTATTGTCACATAAAATTAGGAAATCCTCTTAATTTTTTTCTTTCCAAAGACCTAAAAAAAATCCTTGTTATGGTATGAAACATTCAAGAATAAACTTCCTTAATAATGAATGTAGTTTTTTTGTTACTAACAAAACTATTGTTCTATCAAATGTTACTCTCCAAATTAAAAGCCAGACTCACAAAGTTCACTTGGAATTCAACCACTTTCAGTGTCTACTTGATCACTGGGAAAATGCCCTATGTGTAGTTATTCAAGAACCTCTAGAGCTACCATGTTTACATTCACGTCCTTATGGGTGACGACGTGGTCCACACCAATAATGTTCCCGAAGCTGACACAAGAGTACACCTTGTAGATCACCACCTCTTCAGTCTTTTCTGTAACATAGTAGACAAAGTGGATCTTCTAGGATTGGAGGTGATGGTAGGGGATGGGGCCCTTCCCCTTAGGATTAGATGATAATAGGGGTTGGGGTCTTCCTCCCTAGAACAAGTTTCCTCAACTTGCTCTTTCAATTTCTCTTGATAGAAGTAAGGATGAAAATATTGTTGAGGAACAAAATTATGGTTGGAAGCTATTACTTGTGGACGTTGATCTCCTACTTAGGGAGGATAGGAAGATACGCTGCAGGATCCACCTTCTCTACTGCCTCTTCTAGACACTATGTTTGTTATGACAAGGTAAATGTTCTCTTTATTATTATATACTATTTTATTTACTTTCCTAATTATTATGTACTATTGATTTGATATTTTGTTGAGTGTTTTATTAAATTATATCTTTTCTTAAAAATTGTTTATCTTTAATACAATTATACCTGTGAAATGTATTATTTCATCATTTTTTATAATTAACATTATATTTATTTTTATTAATATAAATATACTCTTTAAAAAAAATAAAAAACCAAAAAATAAAAAATAAAATGAAATGAAATAAAATACGTTGTTAACAATTTGTTGACACCATCTCACATATTCTTTTGATTTATATAAAAATAAAGCATATACACAAATATGGGTCCCCGTCTAACTTAATAACTCGATCTTCCCAGTCAAAATATACATCTTTGTTTTTATTGGAGGCAAGGGTTGACTTATCCATATAATAATCCACAAACCCTCGATCTGGATCGCGATCTTGAAATGGAATAATTCCCCACACACACCCCACCAAAAAAACAAACAAAAACAAAAACAAAACAAAACCATCTAATATTTTGAAAAACTAGTACCACTCGAAAGATCTCAAAAACAGATTTTGGTAGTTCATAAATGGGTTAAAAAAATTATAGTTTATAAAGCTTAGTTTTCAAAAGAAAAAAATAATAAACCCATCAAAATAGAGATATAGATCGGATGAAAAATATTTCTATCATAAGATTCGTTAGGGTGGCCGTTCTTAGAAAAAGGGCCTTTGTGAGAACGGAAAAAATGAAAAAGTAGATTAATTTGTTGTTGTAAGGGCGAACCTTGTATAATATTAATAATATATATATATGGTTAAATATTAATTTGGTATATATATATATATATATATATATATATATAAAGGATTATAGAAGAGGAGATCTTTAATTTTATTATAGTAAATACGAAATTGATTAAGATGTTTTTATTTTTATTTCTTCATAATATAAAAGTATTGTGATGAGTTTAGTGTATGTACAAGAGACATGTTCTTAAATGAATTTTAATTTTATATATGACTAAAAAATAAGTTGGTTGGGTTTGAATTTAGTCCATTGGTGTATTATTTGAGTCGATGTGACACAAGTGAAAGCTTCATAAGAAAATAATTGTAGTGAATGTAAATTCTGACAATATATTAGAAATAAGGTTCACTTTGTGTATAAACAAAATGTATGACATGTTGCATGCCTATTAATTTTCACCTTATGTTTATGTGACATAAACATGATTATATTGTGGATTATGATGATTATTATCCATGTGTATATAGAGAATAAATAAGATCAAAGTGAATCCAAAAATGCTTCTTGGTCATCAAGGTGAAATTTACTTATAAATTTTAATTTTAATTTAATTTAATACCAAAAATAAATCACGAGCCAAGATTAAAGCCATGATCATTTACAATTGTTTAATATGTAAATGGGCTACATGAATCCTAATGAAGATGATAGCCAGAGAGCTAATATGAATAGGTCAGCGAGAAGAACACAACTACTCAACAACAAAAGTAATGGTAAACAAGATGGAAAATGACTACAAGAGTTAAAGGTGTAGACAACTTGAAAGAGAGGGATGAAGATTGTAAATATGAATGAAAATTGACCTTACAATTTGTAGAAAATAAATGTAGTCATAAGAAAACATAAAACTACATGCAATTTTTAAATCAAATAACAACATGAAACATAATATTGGATTGATTGTGAGTGGTTGAAATCATTCTTAGAGTTCATAATGATCACCAAAGGACTTTTTGATAACAAAAATTAACTTACACACACACACACACACACACACACACACACACACACACACACACACACACGAAAGCTATTTGAATAAAAAGGGTATCCATTGGAAATAAGGGAGTTCATGAAAAAAATGGAATATTTTAAGAGAAAAAAGAATAGTCAAGAAATACTCGAGTGAGAGAAAGGTTGTAGCAACATGTTATAATGATGGATCAAATCAATTTGTTTTAGTAAAAGAGCACATTGACTGGTGGAGTAAAAGTTTCTACTGTAATATTTCATAATAGTTGATATACTACATCATGTAGATGTTCAATGAAACAAAGTTCCTTTAGGAATAGAGCAACAAGATGGAATCCTCATTTTCACCATAAGGAATATATGGAAACATTATGTTGGTGGCTAGGTTGATCATGGCACTAAAACATTTCATAATTGTTATAATCATATGAGTATAATGAAAGTTATTATTCTAATAGACAACTCTGATATGTAGGTGAATGTGTTCTATCTTAATTAAGATATTCATTTACTTTGAAATTACCAATTATTGATAGAAAATCTAACTATTATTTTGGGTATTATTAGAGCTGACCAAGACAAGTTACTTATAATCAATTATGAAATCAGGATTGGGTAGAAAAGGATTAATTGGCTTTATCTTATTCTCTTATTATTCATAACTAATTTCTTCTTTCTACTAAAAATAATAGAATGAGCCAAAACTAAAAATCAGTGATTTATTCTTTTAAACATGAATTTATGTAATGCAACCCCCTCTATTAAATGTCAAGGTAATATTTATGCATTTTAATTCACTGATATGTAGGCTCACATTCATAAATCAATAGGTAAAAAAACCTTGTATATTCTACTTTTCAATAATAATTTAATATTCATTTGATAGTAGGAATGCAAGAGTTCATCTTGTAAATGTTGTTGCTTTTAAAGAAAGATAATATATGATAGTGATATGTAAGATCGAGTTGAATTATGATTCTTGATATATTGTATGTTTTCCATATTTAAATTTTGTACGTTATAAATAATAATAAGCCAATGAATACTACATGGAGGGAGTATGGTTTTAGGCAAATGATTTGTATGCCAGTGTTTGTTGATTGACTAACCTACACATTTGGAGATGTTCTTTGGATGGATTTTTTTTCTCATCTACTTAAAGATAATTCTGATGATTTTTTTCCTCCTTAATCATGTTAAATTCTATCTTAAGGTTGATAGCTTGGAAATAGCCTTATATTTGAGATAGTAACTAATCTAAGATTTTAAAAGAGAATGCCTAAATATGACTTAGGTATAAATAAGCCTTTGGAAATAAGAATATGATAGTTAATTGTTATGATGGATGTCAATGAACTAAATGAGTTTATATGTCTAGGAATATTGTTTGTTTGTGTCTTTTTACTTAGGAAATGGTTAAGCTTGTGTTTGAGACAATTATCTTTAACAGGGCTGAATGCCTTCTTACTTGAGACAAGATATAATTAATTTTAATAAATAGATATTACCCTAATGACAAACACGATCTAATAGTTAGAGAGACATACATCTTTAGATGTAAATACATTGAGTTTGCATAGTATATTAAATTTATGAGCTCTTGTAATTAAAAAAAGAACTCAACTTAAATATCCTCATTTACTTGAATAACCAATATAAAGTTTAAGATTCTTTAATATTATTTTCTTATTTTAAATAATGGTTCAAAAAGAATATAAATATTACTCGTTATTAAGTACAAAATGATATATATATCTTTATTTATATATATATATATATATATGCATGTTTGTTCAATCATTTATAGATAATGAAAAATAAAATAAAATCTAAATTGGATCCTGAAAACTTTTTTTTATTTTTCATAAAAGAATTGATTAATAGTCAAAGTTTAAAATATTTCTAATGTTATGAATTTCGTCATGAAATGGATTCTCAGACAAAGATGTGAATTTTTGACATTATCACGATGAAGACTAGACAATAAAAATATGATTGATTACTTGAATTTCACTCGAGTGTAACTTGTTTTTATCACTTGACATATTTAGACGTTTGAGCATTGAGCCATTCCATATTTTAGTATCTAAGGCAATGATGGTCTTATGGTAAATCTGTTCTAACAATTCCCTTTATCTCCATTGAATTTTTTGAATTTGGGTTGTCCCCTATCATGCAAACTAAAATACTTATTGGCATGCTTTCGTGATAGGTTGCATGGCGTTGACTTCGGAATTCTTTCTTTCCTTGTCATTGACGTCAATATTGGCTATAGCTTTATTATACCTAGCCAACTCTAAGAGGGTCATACCTTCACCCTGGTCGTGCGCCTTCATGATTATCTGTGTTTGGTTGCATGTATATTTTCTTAGTATCTTGAATTTTAATTTGTACCCTCTTGGCCAGTTTTTGGTGTTTGGTCTGTACCTTTGCACGTAGGTTTTCGCATTTATTCTCAGAGTCCCACTTGTCTCTTTTTCATAGATTGTTTCTCAATCACATGATTAATTTCTATTTAGTCGAACTTGATGCAAAATTTATAAGGAAACAAATCCTGGTCATGATTTTATACGCTTAAACTCTTGTAAACGTGAAATAAGTCAGCATAGAGCCCGAGGACCATAAGGTTGTGAGTAATTGTTGATACAAACGTGGCACACTTTTGCACACTACCACCTTGCAGTTAGAAAGGGAGTTGCCGCAACACTCGAGCACTACAATATTATGAGTCAATCCATGTCAACCACGTGTCTCGATTCTATAATTTCTCATGATTGCGTGCAAGGTTATAAGGGAATGACATTGTGATATTGTGAGGCAATAACATGATGTTATGTGTCATCAGTCCAGTGGTCATCCACTTCATAGTATGTTTATAATGCAAGTCAATTAGACGGTCTCAAGTGTCGTCATGATTCTTATTCACAAAGTATTATCAAGGGAGTATTTTTGAATGCTCAACCTTGTCACAAATGCATAAGATGATTCTACGGAGCATCAAACACTAGTCAAAGGGGATACAATGTCAGCTAATTAGCAATGTCGATGACTCATCCATCCACGTTAGTCTCCTAATACTAGAAGAAAGTTGAAAGTTGTCATACCAATAAAAATGTCATAATACACAAATGAAGAAAAAATATATATGAAACTCTTTCATATTTTAGGTACAATTACCAACCTTGGATAATGATGAACTAAGGTTATATTAGTTTATTATGAGAAACTAATCATTCAACCACATGTGACAAAGTGGTTTGGTGCTTGATGAATTATTATAGTTTTGCAATGACTACATGGATACTTATGCTTGAACAAAATGAGAATCAATAGTTTGAGCAAAGGAAAAAAATTTTAAATGAGATAATAATGGTCTAAATCTTAGAGGAGTTGTTTAATGAGAGAACCTAACCTATAAGTCTTAGGATCACAATTTGGTATTGAACAAACTAAGGATAATTCAATAGATCATCCATATTTATTTTAAAATATTAATTGTGATGGATAAAATTGTAAGGTTTATTGTTACAAACTTGTGAATTTTTTTGATGAATAGATTATTGAGTGATGGATTCATTAACTTTTTATAATCATATATTAAGTTAATCAAAAGGAAAAAACTATCTAGTTTTGGAAGTGGCACATGAGGATGCTAGAAATAGTACAAATTTTAAAGACATTGTTAATAATTTAAATTTTTGTTAAATTTAATCAAGAAATCGTTGTAAAATTCAAAAAATTACTTACATGCAATGGCTTTTCTTCCCTATAAAATGCATGCAAACATATCACATCCCTAATAATGTATTGTTGACCATAAAATCCCATCATTTTTTTTTGTAGGCAACAACATGAGAGCTTGACCACCTAGTGGGACCCTTGCCCTTGTCTCCATAAACAATTTCAATGACATCAATTATTAATCTCATTTCCCTACAATACAAAACTATATAATCATATTTCTATTATGATGCATTTGAAATACTAATTTTCTTTAAAATATTATTATGAAACTTTACATAATTTTAGTGATATACAAATCCGTATTGGTATGTAATATGTGACATTCCTCCTCCCAATTATTCATTTGACATTATTTTACATGTCATAATAGGATACAAAGTCCTCTAAGTATTATTTGATCTCTTCTAAAATGTATGTTAGTTCTTAGTAATGAACTATAAAGGTCAAGGGTATTTCTTAGTGTTAAGTGAATTTCAATGATTATGTATTTATAAACAAGTGACATCAAATAAAGATGTTATTGTAACATAAAAGTAGTACATGAAGATAAAAGAAAAAAGGACAAAGGTCATAGGGGTACCCTGACCCAAACAATTAAGTAGGGTTATAAGCATTGGAATGCTTCTAACAAGTGCCAAAAGCGTTCCAACTCTTCTAATACAAAACTCAAGATTAAAGAGAAGAGATAAAAATGTTGGAGATAACTAGAAAAATAATGAAAACTATTGAAAATCAATACATATACTCACATAATTTAACTTAGATCAAGAATCAACAAATGAACAATTACCATAAAATTATGCTTAAATCATTTTAATTTATGAATAATAAACATATGGGGGCCATTTTATGTTTTGAAATGTGTATAAAAATCATTTAAATTGAAAAATAAAATAAAAAATGGTCCCACGATTTTAATTTTCTAATGAAAAAATTTAAAATTAAATTTAGTTTTTCAATTAAAGTGTGTTTAAAATTTTTTTGGGGAAATAAATAAGAACAGTTTTTTTAACACGAAAATTATTTGATTATAAATAAATAAATGAAATGTAAAATTATATTATAGAATAGAAAATAAGAGTTTTTCATGTTATTTACAATTTATTTATTAAAAAACAAATATTGAAATAGTGAGGACGATGATTGCTTATATCCATTCACCAAAATATAAATCTCTCTAGATCCTTTACACATAAAATTAAGTGATAAAGGTTATGATAATGCCTTAGGTGATTTTGACCATATGGATGTCCTTTACTCATAGCTACTTAATTAAAAGAGCTAACTAATTTAAATATATACTTATTCAACATTATAAATCCACTATTTATTTATTCCAAAAATACGATAAACTATATAATTCAATAATTCCATAAAATACTTTTAAATATACAAATAAATAAATTTGGAAAAAAAAAAAAAAAAACCAAACGAACAACATGCAACTAAAAGGCCATTTGCTAGGATAGACGCCCATAGAGAGTGTGGGGTCACATAGAAGCTGCATAAACCTAACCAGGTCGACCTATAGTTGACTGGTTATACTCTATATAGATCATGAATATTGCATTGGTCCACTGAATCTGCGATGTAAGGCTTGTGGGCCAAAATACTTAAAAGGGAGAACAGCCGAGAAACATGCCACATGATAATGATAAATAATGACAAATGATTTGTGAGTCGGTTGAGTTTATTGGTTGTTGCTGGTGGGGACAACAACCAACATGAACAGATTCAGTGGACGTGGTGAAGTGAAGTGTGGGGCTCGTTTGTTTTCTCATGGGTAACTCTGTTGGTGAGGAAGCCCAAGCCTTGCATGTGCAATCTCCATTAGATTACAACTGTACTAGCACCGCACCCTCACACACTCTGCATGTTTCTCCGTCTATGCTGACCACATAACTAATGCCTACTGTAGGCCCTCCCAATCTACTGTCTTATTAAAAACTAGGGCTCTCTCTTTGGTTTCTCCGTCTATTCTCCATTGCATTACTTGTGCCTGAATTCTTTTCACTTATCTTGTAACTTTTGTTTTGATTGATTTATAATTTAATTTCTAAAATTTCTCAGTTTTTATATATTTTAAGATTTTCTATATTATCTTAAGTTCAAAATTTATTACATAATTAATATTAAAAAATTTAATGTAATTAACACAATAAAAATAAAAACTAACTGCTACTAACCCTTATATCTTTAAGAAGCAATTCCCTGAAAATGAAGTAGCCTAGTTAAAGTCAACTTGACTCTTTAATTAATCGATTTAATAGCAATGGACACATCAATGATGTTGTTTTGAAATTAAATACTCTCATATATCATGTGAGTCAATTGGGAGAATATTAATTTAGATATCACACAGATGTTCTTCTATTGATATATGATCGCTCTATTAAAATGACGGTTGCTTGGCCTATCGCGGTGGATGTTGTTTTATCTGCACCATTTTCAAATTTATAATTTAATAAATTCTTGTATAATGATGCTTGTAAGTATTTGCACAATTGGGAACCATATAGAACTAAGGATGTTCTTACAATGTACAACGGAATGAATGCTTTATTATGTTAAATATATGCATTTATTTTTCAATCTTTTATGGTTCTAATTTTTTTTGGAATAATGAGTAGCCGTTCTGTTTTGCATTCCTATGTTTTATAAGTCAATGAATTTGATAAGATGCTCCAACGCATGGTTCATTATGTTTTTTTCACCAGATTAATACTGTTAGAAAGTTAAAACACAATGTGGTTAGAGGTTGTGCCCCATTTATTTATTTTTAACAATATTAGAAGGCAAGTCTTCCCCTACGCAATTATGTGTGTATGAGAAACTCTTGTTTTGACAAAGTTTAGGATTATGGATTACAGAGGCTAACTGTTATAAATATCAATAGTATGTGTTCTATTTTTCCTTGAAGACATGATATGATGTACACGAAAATAATACTATTGCAAATAAAAAAGATAATAACTAAAAGAAATACTCGATGAAAATATACTGTTTTATACAAACTTTTGTTCTAAATTCTCCTTCTCACAGTTTATGCTTTGTTTTACCTATGTTCAATTTTTATATCCCTGTTGCATACAATTTGTTCTTTTTGCTATGTTCTTATTTTTCATTGTTGCTGTTCTTTTATTTTATATACTTAATGTTATATTCTAGACTACTATTATTTTCCAATCTGTTGATCCTTTCCAGATTGTTGCTCTTTTCTACCCTGTTGTTACTACATTATTGAATTCTCTTAAAAATAAAACTTTGTAAAAAAATATGGAATGTATATTAGTAAATTCACTCGTCAAATTTTATAAAATGAGAATTTAATTTTGTAGATGGAGTCAGCCGATGGATAAAGTTTTTACATCTGATTTTGTAGATGGAGTCAGCCGATGGATGAAGTTTTGAGAGCTCATAAAGATTTTGATATGACAAAATAAGAAGTTAATGTGGGTAGGTGGAGATTATTTTTTCCATTTTCCCCGCTAATCTTGATTACCAAGATATTACTTAGGCACTCCCTCAACATTCATGATTTTTATTTTTATTTTATTTATTTATTTATTTTTTTACATTAAAAATTTTATTTTGATAATGGCTTAGTGAAGATATTTGCAAGCTATTGTTTCGATATAAAATATTGAAGTTTAATCTTTTCATTCGTAATTAATTTTCTTATAAAGTGATATCTTAGTTTTATTTGTTTGTTCTTTTCATGAAAAACTAGATTATTTGATAGAGAGACAAAAGATAAACTATCATAAAATATTGTTGTTGTTTCTTTTTGTTTCTCATTCAAATATGATAAGATTCCTTTGATCCATATAGCTTGACTCGTTGATTTTGTGGCTATGTAATCTACTTCATCCATGAAGAGTGAAACAATGGGTTACTTCTTTAAAGCACATGAAATGGTTCCTTAACCACTATTGAACATATATCTAAATGTGCTCTTTCTATCATCAACATTATCTAACCACTTAGTACCTATATAGTTAGCTAGCTAAAAATAATTCGATGCAGTATACAAAACTTCATGGATTTTTTTGTCATTGACATATCTTAGAACCCTTTTTCCTATTTTCTAGTGTGTTTCTTTTGGAGTAACCATAAATATAGAGATCAGACTAACCACATACATGATATTAGGTCTTGTTGTTGTCAAATACATTAAGGTTCTTATCAATCTAATGTATAGTGATGGATCCACATTATTGTTTTAATATTCTTTGTTTAACTTTGGGCTATTGTTACTAGTGTTGATACAGTTAAACTATTCAGTATTATAACTCTTTAAAATTTCATTTGCATATCTAGCTTTAGATGTAAAAATAACATCATCCATGTGGTTAATCTCAATGCTAAGAAAGTATTTCAATAGTTCTAAATCTATCATCTCAATTTATTTATTTATATCTACTTTGAACTATTCTATGGATAGATTTCTATTTATATGTAAAAATAAAATCATCTACATATTAGAAAACAATAATAATTTATCCTTGATTTCTTGCCATAATGTAGAGGTTTGGTTCACTTCCACTTTTGATAAACATATTTCTTAGCATATATGGGTTTGTGTAGATATACCATCCATTGGTGCCTACTTGAGCCCATACACTAATTTCTATCGCTTGTACACCATTTTGCATGACCTAGAATCTCATAGCCAAGTGGTCTTTCCATGTACACTTCTTATTGTAGCACTCCATTTAAGAAGGCTGATTTGACATGCATTTGTTGCAATTCCCACTTATGTTGAGATTGTATTACTAATATAGTTTTCACACTTTCCATTCTTGCTACAATATTAAATATTTCATTATAATATCATCCAAGTTGTTTTTTATACCCTTTGACAACTAGCCTTGTCATGTTTCTTTCAATCTTGGCTTATGTGGTGGTCTTAGTTTTGTAAACCCGTTTGACACCAATGACTTCCTTTCCTAAAGGAATTTTTATTAACTCCCATGTCTTATTTTTATTAATCAATTTCATTTTCTCATCCACAGCTTTACAAAATTTCATATCCTTAATTTTTCAAAGTTAACATGATCAACCTTTTAAAATAAAATGAAATTAATAGTAGCATTCTCATCAATTTGTAATTTTATTGATCGTATATGTTTTTAAGGCACCCTTTTTTTCTTGAGGGTTTCCTTCAAGATGATGAAACATTTATTCCTCTTTTGTTGGAATATGATGGAGGAGTCCCTTGAGTTGCACACTTTCTAGTTGTTACTACTTGAGGAATCAATCCTTTATGAAATAAGACTCCAGCTCGGTATATAAGTGGATGCACCACTTGTTAGTCCACTCTCAAGTATGGTTCCACTAACCCTTGTTGGTTCTTTTTGTTATTCATATTTATCATCCCATGCTACATCTTATATTAATTCAACATATCTTATAATTATCAATTCCTTTGTGACTAGATTGTCTACTTTCTAAGTTTTTGATTTATCACTATATCTGATGAATATGGATTTTTATTCTTTATCATCCTATTTCATTCCTCTATACTTATGCATGTGTGCATACCAAACATATGAAAACTCTTAAGTGTTAAACATTTCTCTCTCCATTGAGCATCTTGTGGAATCATGTCATGAACATTTTATGTGGGTCATCTATTCATCAAATAAACTAGCAATGTTATTGCTTCAATCCAATATTCATTTGACAATCCCTTGGCCCTTATAATGCTTCTAGCCATATCTTGAATATATTTATTCTTCCTTTTGTCTACACCATTTTTTTGTGGTGTTTTCTTTGGGGCAAAGTTTTACTTGATCCCATTATCCTTATAGAAACTTATAAACTCCTTTGAAATGTATTCTCCCCTTATATCTACTCCCAATATCTTTATATAGTGACCGATATATATTTTTAAACCATAGCCTTAAATTTATTGAAGATATCAAATGCCTCACTTTTATGATTTAAGAAGTAGACCCTTGCCTTTATACTAAAATTATATATAAATGTTATGGAATTTTCACTTTTGTATACATAGAGGGTTTTCATGAGACCACACAGATATGAGTGAATCAACTATAGTGAAACTTTTGCTCTCAATGGCATATTTCAGGGGAAAACAATTTTGTGTTGCTTCTCCAATATTCAACACTCACAAAATTTATTAAGATGTTCAATTAGATTTAGTCATATTACCTTATATTTCTTATAAATAATATTTAGGCCACTAAAACTCAAGTGACCATATCTAAAGTACCACAAATTATATTAATCCACTATAACTATTTTAAAATATGCTAGAGATAACTCATTTTGCATTCTAAATGGAAACATTATATTCTATCATTTCAAACGCTTATATTTTCCTATTGGTGTCATTTATATCAAATATTATTCATTATCCATTCTCAAATTTAACTGTATATCCCTATTGGGCTAATTCCTAATTTTTTATGATGTTATTCTTTAACCCTAATGCATAGTAACAATATTGAATCTACCTCTTGTCACCTGGATTGTGTGAATGGAGTACTTTCTTTGTCTATAATAGGGAATTTGTCATCATTTCCCATTTTAAATTCACATTTTTTCAGATTCATCTATACTATTAAAAATTCCTTATTCCCACTCATGTGATTATCACAACCGTTATATAGATACCATACTTAATTATTCCTTTGGTAAGCTCTGTTGTAAGTGATAAAAAATTTAACTTTTTCATTTGTATCATTTTCAAATTCATCCTATTGGATAATTTTAGTGTTTAGAATATTTTTAGACATTTTTAGAGTTGCACGTGGTTGCATGAAAAACTTGCTAAAATTAGCATCTACTAAAAATAGATTTTTTTTAGATTGTAATTTTTTTTTAATTTTTGCATGTCAACTCTAACTCTAAGTAGAGGCTTATTTATACATGCTTTTGTAATTATTTCAATTCAATCAATATGAATCAATTCTAAGTTATTATTTTAGACCTTGGCCTACTATAATTTTTGGTCTTGATAGTAATTTTGGTTTGTTATCTAGTATCAGAATAAATCTTAGAGGAGTAAGAAATGGTGAGAAGACAAGGAGGTATTATGTAGATGAACTAGACTATAAAAGATCTATGAATACATGTGCAATAATTAATCAAGGTAATCACCAATCAAAGAAGAAGACAAGGTGGTGGTAAAATTGAAGAAGACATAGATAATGATGAAGAAATTCAATAAGAAGAAGAAAAATAAGATCAGCCACCATCAATGGAAGAGAGGATGATTTAGGATTTTGAAGGAAGAAGTGAAGGAATCAAGGTTAATGTTATAGATTATGGAGGTAGTGTAAAATTAGGGGAGTTGATATATTGGATGAATAGCATGGAGAATTTATTTGAGTGTAAAACTATGAGAGAAGATAAGAAGGTAAAGTTTTCTTACACACAATTGAAAGGTCATGCAATGATTTGGTGGGATAACATACATAAAGAGAGATAGAGAAAAGATAAGGAGAAGATTGATTCATGGACAAAGATGGAGAATAACTTGAGGGAGAAATTTATTCCCATGGATTATACACAAACCCTATATAGAAGATTCTAGAATTTAAGGCAAAGGGATCATAGTATACAAGATTATATAGATGAGTTTTATAATCTTTCCATATGAGTGGAGCATGATTAAATAGAAGAAAAGATGGATGAAATGTATATAAGGTTTTAAATTTACTCTTCAAGATGGATTTAGCATGCATATAATACTTTGCATGGAGGAGTCTTATTAGTTATCTTTGAAGGTAGAAGAAAAATGAAATAGATAGAATTTTAGAATGTCTCTTATTCCAAGAAGAGGTGGATCCCCTCCAATAAGGGGATGAGTTGGTTTTAATACCTATAGATGTGGGTCTAACAATAATAGAGGTGAATCATCACATGGTGCATAAAGGTAACATGAGAATAGGCAAGGGTTTCAATACCAACAAAGAGGAAGAAGGTTTCTCAGAGGATGAGGTTATGGTGGTGCTAGAGGATGGTTCCTGAATTAGTGTAGATATTATTTCTTTTATAGGTGTGGAGAAGAAGGGCATAGGGTATTTGAATGTTTGCATTATCAAGATCAATAAAGGAGGCAAGAGGATCATCTAAGAGTGAATCTAGTTAACGTTGAGATAGAAGAGAAAAATATTAAAACTATACCAACAAATGTTGGAGAGAATCTTATGATGAGAAGAAAAATGATCATTGTAAGGAGGGAACAAGTGAAAAATAAAGAAGGTGGTGATGCATGGTTGTGATAAAACATTTTTCAAACAATATGTACTTTGAGTGGAAAGGTATGCAAAGTAATTATAGATGGTGGTAGTTGTGAAAATATGGTTTCTAAAGAAATGATAGAGAAACTACATTTACAATGTGAAAAGCATCCTAATCCTTATCAGATTTCATGGTTTAATAAAAGGAATGAGGTTACAATATATACAAGGTGCTTAGTCAAGTTTTTATGGGAAAAACTTATAATGATGAAATATGGTGTGATGTTATTCTGATGGATGCATGCCATGTGTTATTGGGGAGACCATGGTAATTTGATAGGAAAGTAATTCATGATGGAGAAAAGAAAATGTACACTTTTTGGAAAGGTGGTACAAAGGCAGTTTTGTTACCTCTTAAAGAGGAAGAAAAAGTAGAAATCATGCTCTCTACTAAAGAATTTATTCAAGATATGAAGGTGGCAGGGTGTTGTTATGTATTATTATAAAAGAATGAAGACATGGAAATGGTGTAAATATCAATATAAATAATAAGATTATTGAAATAATATGTAGATGTTGTGCCTGATGAGTTATTGGATAGTTTACAACCAAAGATAGATATTGAGCATCATATTATTTTGATTTTAATATCAGCTCTAACCAATAAAGTAGCTTATAGAATGAGTCTAGTAGAACGTGAAAAATTAAATAAGTAGGTTACTAAATTGTTAAGAAATAAGTTAGTAAGGGATAATATGAGTCCATGTATAACACCAACATTGTTAACTCCAAAAAAAGATGGAGGATAGAGAATGTGTGTGGATAATAGAGTAATTAATAAAATTACAATCAAGTATATATTTCCTATACCTCGTTTAGATGATATAATGGATGTGGTTGTAGGAGTAAATTAGTTTACCAAGATTGATCTAAGGAGTGGTTATTATAAAATTTGAATTCATGAAGGAGATGAGTGTAAAACTACATTCAAGATGAGGGATGGCTTATATGAGTAGATGGTGATGCCATTTGGATTATCTTATGCACCTAACACATTTATGAGGATGATGAATCTAGTACTAAAATAATATATTGGTAAGTTTGTGGTTGTTTATTTTGATGATATTTTAATATTTAGTAAGACTAAAGAAGAATACTTACAACATTTGAGAATGGTACTAGATTTGTTAAGAAATGAGAGGTTGTATGCAAATTTGAAAAAGTGCAGGTTTATGTAGAATAGTTTGGTATTTTTGGGATTTGTAGTTTTAGTAGATGGTGTGAGAATGGATGAAGAAAATATAAAAGCAATTTTTGAGTGGCCTATTCGAAAAGGCACTACAGATGTAAGAAGTTTCCATGGTTTATCAACTTTTTACAAAAAAAATTATTAAAATTTTTAGTAGTATAGTTGCACCAATAATAAATTGCATGAAAGGGAAGGAATTTTCATGGACTAGAGTATCCATTGAAAGCTTTAAATTTTTGAAGAATAAGATTACAAAAAAATACCAATTTTAGCATTACCATATTTTAAAAAAGTGTTGGAGGTTGACTATGATTCTTCATTTGTGGGAATTAGTATTGTGTTGAGTCAAGAAAGAAAGCCAATAGAATAATTCAGTGAGAAATTGAATGAGGTAAGAACAAAGTATTCTACCTATAATTTTGAAATTTATGCTACAAACATTAAAACTTTGGAGGCATTACCTGGTGCCTAAGGAGTTTATCCTATTTACAGATCATGATTCTTTGAAGTATGTGAATACAAAAAAAAAGTTGAATAGTAGGCATGCATAGTAGGTATATTTCTTGTAGGGTTATACTTTTGTGTTGAAACATAAATCAATAAAATAGAATTAGGTAGTTAATGCAGTGAGAAAGAGAGTAGCATTATTAGCTACTATGGTGAGTGAAGTAGTTGGATTTGAAGCTATCAAAGAATTATATGATACTGGTCCATATTTTGGCATGGTAGTTGAGTAGTGCAAGAATCCATTAATAAGAGGGACATATATTATTCATGGTGAGTATCTTATAAAAGAAGGTTATCTCTTCAAAGGGAAACAATTATGCATTCCAATTAGGTTTGTACGAGATAATATAATAAGATAATTACATAGTGGAGGTTTGGATGGCCATTTTGGTAAGATGAAGACAATAGCTTTGGTGGAGGAAAAGTATTTTTTTCCAAAGTTGAGGAGATATGTGACAAGGTATGTTTCTAGGTGTAAGATATGTTAGGTGGCTAAAGGACATGCACAAAATATTAGATTATACATGTCATTACCAGTTCCAAGAGGACCATGGAAAGATTTGAGTATGGATTTTTTGTTAGGGTTACCAAACACACAGAGATGTAAGGATTCAATTATTTTTATTGTAGACATATATTATAAAATGGTTCATTTTATTTCATGTAAGAAAACCAATGATACCACTAGATTTGAAGAATTATTTTTTAAGGATATTGTGAGATTGCATGGTGTTATAAAAACTATTAATTCATATAGGAACATGAAATTTCTAAGTCACTTTTGGAGGAATTTGTGAAAGAATATAGGTAATAAGATATAATTCAATAGTGCATATCACCCAAAAATAGAGGGATAGATAAAAGTTGTGAATAGGATCTTGGAAAAATTGTGGAGATGCATAATGGGAGAGAAGCCCAAGCAATGGGACTTGGATTTAACACAAGCTGAGTTTGCATATAATAATTTAGTGAATACATCAATAGGAAAATCATAATTTAAATTTTTTTATGAGATAAATCCTATGGTTATTTTATATTTGGTATAATTACCAATTTTAGATTGAATTAGTGATTATGCATAAGCATTTACATAGCGTATGTAGTAGTTTCAAGGAGTAAGAAGAAAGTTGTAGGAAAGTAATGAGAAATATAAAGCATCAATAGATGTCAAAAGAAGATCCAAGGTATTTGAAGGAGAGTTGGTAATGGTTTACTAGAGGAATAAAGATTTCCAAAAGGCACATACAACAAGTTGAAGTACAAGAAAATTGGTCCATACATAATTGTGAAGAAAATCAATGACAATGTGTATGAGGTGAGTTTACCATATGATTTTGATATATTTCTAGTATTCAATGTTTCAGATTTATATGAATTCCATGGAGAAGATGGTTAAGGTGATGAATATGAAGAATTAAATTGAAATAAATAGGTTCCAAAGAAGGAAAAGATAGTACATGTTTTCGCTATGAAGATAGTGAGCACAAGGCAAGGGAATCATAATAGGTATTTGGTCTAGTAAGAAGGATTTCAAAAATAAGACAACACTTAGATTAAAGAATGGGAGATAAATAATATTTAAAAATAAAAATGGCAGTAGTACAATCAAGGCAACTTGTAGGAGTTGAATTGTTTTCAACTAGAGGAGAATAATGTAGAAAAAAAATAGGCCAAACTTCTAAAGGCCATAACTTTTGATTTGTAGCTCCATTTGAGCTCTTCCATGTTCCAATATAGCCATCTAAAAATGTTTATTTCTTCCTTAATCTACACTTTCTTATTATAGTCATTTTTCAAAAAATAATAGGAGGCCAAACGAGACCATCAGAGGGTCTAAAATTATAGTTTAATAATTTTTTTTGAGTTTTTTTTAAAAAAAAAAAAAAATTACATATTTTTATGACCGAACGTGGAATTTAGTTGAAATTCACCCTATAGGTTAATTTTAGTGTTTAGAATATTTAAAGATATTTTTAGAGCTACATGTGCTTGCATGCAAAACTTGCTAAAAATAGCAGTTGCTAAAAATAGAATTTTTTAGATTGTAGTTTTTTTTCTTATTTTTGCATGTCCACTATAATTCCAATTTGAGGCTTATTTATGAATGGTTTTGTAATTTTTTCAATTCAATCAATATGAATCAATTCTGAGTTATTGTTTCAGATGTTGGCCTATTATAATTTTTAGTCTTGATAGTAATTTTGGTTCATTATGTATATGGCATGGATGGGTTCATATCTCAGTTTAAATATTTATTTAGGCTATGGGAGCTTATTCAAATGATAGGTGGAGGGTTCAATTTATTGTTTTTTATGATGGGAAATGGATGATAAATTTTGATTTGGAGTGGAGGGATAAATTTGATTTAAAATGCTTATTAAATGTGAGGACATGGAAATTAAATGATTTGGGTTGAGGATGTAAGGATTTGTGATTATGAGGAATTGAGATTTGTTGATGTGATGACTTGACTTGTTAATTGGGTTGCTTTGATTAAATTTATTTTGTTGATTTTTTATACTTTGGATTTTGCCTTTTCCATAGATTTTATTATTAAAATTAATCAATCGCCTAATATTATTAGGTAGTTGATCAATCTATATTTAAATTTGGTGGGATTTGATAAGGTTTATGTTCAACATGATTAACTAATTAGGGGTAATGACCAACTAGTGACGAGTAAGGATATGAATGTTATCAAAGGTATTTGGGTTGTAATAAGATGTGTTGATATGATCAAGGTTAAAAAACTATAATATTTAGATGAAATGATGATTGAATTAGGATTTTGGGTTTAATTATGAAATTAGGGTTAAGGATGACATATAGTATAGAATAATGAATGGTGAATAGTGATGACATCAAAGTGGTGAAAATGAAATGTCTACCTTTACCCCTATTTTAATTGGTGTAGTGATCAATTTTAGAATGGAGTGGGGTCTTTTCAAAAAATGTAGAAAAAAATAGGGCATATTAAAATAACACAAATGGTGTGGTGATGATAATTGAATAATGTTGTGGTGACTCCTTAATATGTCATGTGAGGATGGAATACATGAATGGGGTCTTAAGATGAGAATAAATTCATAAATTAGAAGAAAATGGATGATAAATAGACAAACAAGGGATAAAATGGTAAACAAACAGGGTCAAATTTGAAAAATTGGGGGTGGGGGGGAGGGAGAGGGTATGGATGGGTGGGAGTGAATAGTATATGTGAAGAGGGGGAATAGTTTAATGGAATTATAACCATTTTAAGATTTTGAATTCTACATTTGCAAAAAATTTCCTAACAAAATAGATCATGTACCTTCCCATCACCATTAGAGTGAATGGGTGAGGGAGTATCAATGAACAAATGCGAGTGAGGTATTGGTCAGAATAATTTTGATGTCATGATTTTATATTTTTTGGTCATAAATGTAAATGAAAACATGAAAAAATTACATACACTAGGAGGAAATATTTCCTCATGGTGTTTTCATAGCTGTAAATGAAGTTTATGCAATGTACGATAGTGTCTACATTGAATTTGCATGTTTTTATGATCCCAACATTTATTTTTATTAGAAGTGTCTACATTAGAATTGTATTGCTTCCCTTAGAGGTTGTGTCATCTATGTGACTATGATGTTTACAAATATTGTTGATGTGGGTTTTATACACACCAAATATTATTAAGGGAAGGTCCTTAATATTATAGGATCAATGAAAACTATCTCCAAGACATGAGTTATGGGTCTCATTTTTATAAATAACAATGTGGAGGAATAATAGTGAGAAGAGTGGTTAATAACCTTGGATGGTTCAAGTATGGTGGAATCCTAACACCTAATATAAATATTTACTTGTGGTACATTAATGGATATAAACTATGGTGGATCATATCAAAATAAGAACAAAAGGAAGGAAAGGTACAGTAGAAAATAAGGGGTTTTATGATCTAATTTAAGATTAAACCCTGCCAAGCTGACTTACTATCTTTGGTTGAGCATATGTCACAAATCAATGTGTGTTGTGAGTAAGTTTTAAGCATAAAAAATATTCAAACATAATAAATATTTTAATGAAACAAGTGTAGTATAATCCACTAATATAATAAAATATGTTGTTAGTACTAGATTGATAAGCATATCCTATGCCACTAATAATTTAGAAAAATGATCTATAACCTAATAGTTGATTAAGACTAACAAAACATTCAATACAATCATTGTAAAGCATACATGTACACAACCTCCTATATATATTCATAAACTTAATGTAAATTATTCAATGAAACAAATAAATTTGGAAGAGAACACATTCACACAAACTCATAGAATAATTTTAAAAATTTATTTTCTTGTATTAAATTTCAAAATCCTTCTCTCTTAAAAATATATAAAATTCAAACATATATAGCATTGGATGGGCACCACCTCATCTTTAAATCTCATTTCATATTTACAATAGTATAAAACAAGACTACCTCTTAATTTAGCATGCATGTCATATAGGGTCACAATGTTTATAAATTAACAAGTCAAAATTATCCTCAAATATTACACATACATCAAGTCCAAAAGAATATAAATAATTAATAAAAATTAGATTTAAATGGTCACTTTATTGAGCCCTAGTGAAACTCCTAGTTTTAACTATACTTGAACTAGACTAAACTCTTGTTGATATAATCTAACTGGATATACCCAAAATAGGCTATGTTACCATGGTACCTATTATGGAATATCCAAGCATCATTGTATTGATTGAAGCTGTAACTATAGTTTCAATTGGCCTTGATTGGGTATGTGGTAGAGTTGTAGTAGAATGACTTATACAAAACATAAGACCCATTGTACTATAGATGGTTATGTATGTAATACTAGAGGATACAATCATCAATGGTCAAGATAGGGTAGTTGAATCTCATTCTTGGGTAACTGAGAATTATTTATCCTTTATTTTATTATAAGCAATTGTACATTTTGTAAAATCTAGATCTATGGCTTTGAAATTGATAATTGAAAACTTGAACAATATGTAACTTTGATCCATTAATATCATGTACAATCTCATAGTATCCTTAAAGGATGAATTTAGGACATATGATTTCACCACTTTATCTTTAGAAAAAGTGATCAATTTGATTACTTGATCACTAATCCAAAATTGTTTATGATCAATTTCTAGTTAAAAATTGTTAGCAACAATTTGAAGCAAACTATTAAAAAATGGATTACTCATCACCTACCCAATAGTGTACATTTGCCAGATGTATGTATGCTTGAAATTCTATCTATAACTTTTATCTCTTGATTAGAAAACTTTTCAACCAATTCATGCATCTGATTATGCCACTCTATGAGATCAATCCTTTGGTTGTTCACATAGTTTTGTGATAAATATATGTTTGTAAGTTTTAATACATTGAGATTTTAATACTATTTATATCTTAATATCTTAGCAATGAAATACAATTTATCATCCATGCATTTAAAGGACTCAAATACTGACCATACTTCCCCATTGTGGTTGTGACTCTACCCTTGAATGATGAATATAACATATAGTATTATAAAGGATGATGGTCAAACTCTATAAATTATCTAGCATGTCATTCAAATCCTTTATTATGCCATGTCTTTCTAATATCTTATTGGTTTGTTTTAATCCATAAAACATATTCTTTATAACTCCCCCAATGGTATCAACCATCAAGATATGATATTATTGGATATCATTATCTTCTCTAGACCTAGTTTTCCTTTTCTTAGTAAATTTGAAGAGTTTTTACTCTCTCCCAAATTAAATTGGTTTCTCTATAGTATTCACTGTCATTATTCTAAGTATTTTCAATTTTTTATAGGTCTCATTAAATTTTATAGTCAATTTTGGTTCCTCTATAATAACTAAGTCTTATCTAGATGACTAGTCTACCTACATCTATTTTATCCATGAGGGATTTACTATAAAGTCTCAAGAAGATATCTAAATGGAAGAGTGAGTGGTAAGGTATATGAAGATTTATGGTGGATGAATTAGGGTGGAAGGGTCAAGTGAGGGAGATGAACTGGGAGATGTGTATAGTGAAGAAAAAGGTGGAATGACTATCTTATATTCAAAAAATTTAGTCTATGGAGGAGTCTTAATGACATATGTATAATATTATAAGCCTCTTAGACTAAGACTTTTTATGATTTTATTTGATCACCTTTTATCATTGACCATCCTAATTAGGTAGAAAGGTGTATATGTATTAAATGTGTGCCAAAAATAGAATGAGGTACTAAATACTCAAAGTGCAACCTTTGAAAAGAAATAAGATATTGTGGAATTGCCACATTTATAGGTTGTGTAATGGTAACATGGGTAGGTTCTTCCAAAATTATCCAATTCATGTATATGTAATAGTCATGAGGTTAGTGGGAGAAATAGTGCTAGCCAAAGAATCCAAAAGAGTAGTACTTTTAGTAGTAAGAACACTGGTGGTAGAAATAGATGCATAATCTAATATATTTATAGTAATGAGAGGTATAAAAAAAGTATTTGTGATAACATGAAAGGTAAGATAAAAGGTGACCTATGTTGATCCATGTGTCGGTGTCATTTAGATAACCATAGGAGTAACACAGGGACATAGTAGAAGTGGAAGTGGTAGGTAGAGGATATTAGTCTACAACATGTTCCCTATTGTCAACAAGATATATATCCTTCATTCCAATTGGTTCCTATTCTATTTCTTCAATACGTGTAAGACTAAGAGTACCTTATATAATTTATTTTTTAGAAACAACAAGACGTGTTCTTTATACATTTGTAGTAACTTTTTATTAATTATTAACATGATGATGGCTTAGGCTATGATCTCCAAAGGTTCATTATGGAGGTACCTTTTTTTAAATATCAATTACAACCTCTCATTTTGGTTCATATTCATATTTTTCCTCTAAATCCTCCTCTTCTATAGACTCATCTAGATGTTCTTATAATAGACATTATTATACATACTCTTCTTCTTTATTAGAGTAGGTGATTCCTAGTGATTCACATGAGTATTAAGGTGGCATATCCTCTTCTCATGTAGCCTTAGGATTTTTTTAATAATTATAGGAGAATACCTTGTCACATAAGTTTTGACAATGGCTGTTATTTTCATGTCTAGTAGAGGAGGAGTAGGAGAATCACTAATCATTGGACCCTAAGGTGATAGATTATGGAAATCGCTATAGTGGAGGGAAATGTGACTTTTTATACCAATTGTGTCCATATATCTAGAGTATGTTTCCATGCATCCTTTAGATTTGAGACTTTCTTTAGGACCATTGCTTTGAGTTATTCATCGATGTCTAATTTTGTTTCTTCCTCTACCTATTATTTCTCAAAATTCTTAGGAGATTTTCACTCATCTTATTGATCTATCCTAATTTCATTATCCATTAAAATGGATGGATCATCTTGTATCATTTAAGAAATCCTTACATAAATCTCAACCTTACTCATCCTTATGTAGACTTCAAAGTCATTATCAGGATTCAAAAAGATCAACTCATGTTTATATTCATAAATTCCATACCTTTACTTGAATTATAGCTAAAGCTTACTTATCTATTGCATTATTAACTTCTTGGGGTCAAAAAATATTAATTTATCTAGTCTAAACCTAAAATAACCTCTATTTTTTGAGGTCTTGACCAACTATTCTTAATTTTGTAACTCTTGCCTCATAATGTTGAGTGATGTCTTATGATATTTAGCCAATCTTTCCCTCCTCAAGCTCTCATCCTCATTATTAGATATTTGATAAGATATATCCTACTTGGCTATTTTTTCAAGCACATTTCTAGGTAGATATAAAGGGGAAACCATTGTACCCTCTAATATAATTATTGAAGGGTATAGATGGAACTAATATTCACCCAATGACTTGAGTGATCTCTTGATATCTGTAGACAATATTTACATTGGTCATCCATTTATTTATTTATAGACCAAGTGATAGAATTTGTATGCTATACTCTTCATTTGGTCCCTATAATTTTATATGTGGGATATGATAAAATTTATAAAAAATTCTTATTTTTCCATTTGGTTCATAAGGAAGGATCCCAGTAAGGCTTATAGTCCCATAGATAGCATCTACCAAGTATGAAAACGTGTAAAAGTTATTGTTTATTCAGTCATGCGTTTATGATTTACCCCAATGATGGAATTCACTTGCCTTCAAAATTTATAGATAGCAATTAGACCTAAACTTCATCAACATAATATATGGAAGGGGCCCTATTGAGTCTATTCAACAGGGCCATAAAATTATAGACACTGGGTATGAATTGTCTAATTGGGATCCTCTTACTTATATAAAACTTCTTGGGATTTTGAGCCATTATTATCAGGTTACCCTTAACACTATTATATTTGAACCACTCATTGATTGATTTCTAGCTATAAGGGATGTCTATTTTTTATATTCTATAGAACTTATCAAATGATAGATCGACCATAAATGACACTAGTTGTGTACCATGGCTTTTATGGATAATTTCATTTTTACATTTGACTACTATAAATAAACTATAGAATAGGTCAGTGTAAGGAAATACCTTAGGCTTGGCCATCACTTTCTGAATCCCAATAACTTTGATTGATAGCATGTCATCTCTATATTCTCTCTTATTGAGAGTTAGATTGTGTTAATCCTTGTATGTTCAAATGGCTTATAACTTTGAATAAATTAACCAAATAATACTTGAATACATTATTTAGAGAATCCCAATCAAATTTTATATCCATGAATTTTTATCTAGTCCCAAATCTAAATATTGAGGGAGAAGGTTATTGGTTTTTAACTCTATTATCATGTTAATTGAGCTATATGTTTAACTTGATAATTAGGTATTTTAGTCAATATGGATAATAATTCATAGGCTAGTATATTGGAAAATGTAATTTTATTTGATTTGGGAATATGGCATACAGTCCATTTTCTAGTAGCAGATTCACTCCTAGAATCCTCCACTCATGAAAATTAACTACAATATAATAATATCTATCACAAACCCATCCAATTTGATTTTGATTTTATGTTTTAAGATTTCATAGGGCTTGATTTGACATGTGATGCTTTGTCATTGCTTTACACTTTATTAAATAACTCTTTAATTTTTAAAGTAACCATTTATCTTTTATAGTTGTCAATATGTTGATCAATCATGATCTTTGCATTTTTTATTTTCAATGAATTATGTCTATAACCTCTGACTCTATTAGTTTAGGACACATGGAATTTTTTAAATTTGTCATTTTGTTTATACCTATCATTGAGTTTTTAGTTCATGCTAGTGTATGGAGTAGGGAGGTGATAACATGTGCTAGATGTCTGTGTACCAAGTAGACATGTGGAAAAATAAATGAATGACACATGGAATTTAACTATGCAAATATTGACATGTGATAGTCTATCATTATATTTATTGGTGTGTATCTTTTATCTCTATCATTCTATAATTTCATTCTCTTTGTATTGATATGATGACACATGGAACAATCTCGCTCTATTGACTAGATGCATGTATTTTTAACTTATATTTTTTCCCCAAAGCCCACGATAAATTGATAATGATACACATGGAATGATTTTTATCAATTGTGTGGTCACCAATTTTCATTACTTATTTTTGTCTCCAAATACTAATGAGTGGTTGATATGGTGACACTTGGTAGAATCTATTCCAATCAATTAATCTAGACTCTATAAGACTTTTAGTATCAAATTGTTTGACTTGTAAGACTTGATGAAGATGTGACATGTAGAGTGACTCACTTAGTTGAAATAACAAATTAATTTAGAGTGTGGTCTATCAAATAGACATTGATATTTTATGAGATTTTGATGAATAAATGACTTCCATAAATATTAAGTTTACCTATAAATTTTATAACTGATAAACATAGAAAGCAATAATTAGCTCGGTTAGTTCAATAAGTCAAAAAATAAATGAAAAATGATATTTTATTTAAATAATACTTTATTTTAAGCCAAATTTTATAAATTAATTCATGAATAACATACCTATACTTTGGTATGTTTGGGTCTAAATTAGGGTCAATTTATGTCTGGATAAGAAACAAACTTAGGACTTTGAAAAACTAAAGGGTCTCTATTTGGTTTTTATTAAATGGGGTGTGTTAGTAAAAAAATTGCATCACAACATATATATAGATGTATCAACATTTACATAATGCGTAACATTTGTGGTTATAATGTTGATTTTGAGATGAAAATGACTATGTATATTCATTTTGTGGTAATTATAGGAGCGTCTACCTATCATTATAGCCCAAGAGCATAGATTAATAGTGTTATAATTTCTAAGGAAGATAAATCTGGATGAGTACATATTGTTATAGGTAGTTAGCCTTACCATGTAACACTAATGCCTAAGATTATTATAGATTGAGATCCTCTAAATACATTGGTTGAGCATTAACATTTAAAGGACTACATGTTTCACTTGTCAGTGATTGAGATGACTATGAATTTTAAGGATGTCTATAGGATCTTGTGGAATGATAAGAGAGGATCTACTATAGGTGAATGGACAAAAGTAAAAATGCAAAGGATGAAAGATAAGGTAGACATCCTACTACATGGTTGGGGTCTAGACATAGATACATGCCTAGTAGGGGATTGGATACATTAATTACCCTTGTCTCCAATGGATATTGTCAGTGACATTATTCTCTTTAATAATATGGGTTGATTCTGCTATATGGGATTCATAGATGTGATCTAAAATATGATAGAAGATTCTTTACGATTCACTTGGGGCTCTACAAAATTATCCCATTTATACATGGATCTACATTTGATTGTATATTAGAGAATAATTATTATTGGTACTTCCAATTTGCTACAAGTCTAGGTGTGTAAGCACATTACCATGGAGTGGTAAGTGGGTACACAATGATAGTGGGGTAGTGATGAGTTATCATATGGATGGGCCATAGTTTTTACAACACATCATCATCATCATCATCACCTAATTGATCTATCCTATTATAGATGAGTGATAAATGAGTTATAACAAAATAAATATTCTAGAGTCTATACATGGGGATCCACCTCTATTAGATGGATGATTTTGGTTACTGGGATTTTGCCATGATAGTGTTATATCACTAGGATCAAAGATTATATCATACAACACTATAACCCAGATAGGTTTCTACATTAGTTTGGTATTTAATAGGGTGTTTTATAAATCCTCATGTATTTTGTCATGTATCCAGGGAGGTTTGATAATTGGGGCCTTAAGTATACCATGGAGTTGTTACTAGTGATTAGATACTCCTATAGGGTGTGCACTAGGTTTGTAGGTCAACTTTAAAATATGCCAGTGTAGTAAATGAATATGATGCCTAGTGGGCATAGCTAAGGCTTGAAATATTAACAATGCTAGATTGGAGGACAAGGATACTACAAAAGAGGATTACAGCTATCATTTAGACCATGACATGATGAAGGTAACATCAAAGGGAGAGGTGAAGTGTTATTAAAATTTAGGTAGGTGGGGATGGAGAGGGAGGTGGATCCATAATATATATTATTTATTATATAGTTTGGATTATTAGTTCACATGTAGGTTGTCTAATGGTATAGGTAGTGATAGATACATGTGTGAAAGTAGTATTACCTAAACCTACAAGAGGTGATGGGGTAGGGATATCATAGCCACCATAAAAACTAAAAGATTCTACCTTGAAAAATAGTATTAGACAAGAGATGAATACAAGAGATGCAAATATTATCGATTTGAATAGCACCACAGGAGTATCTCAGACACAAATGGCATCATGATATGTAGATGTTATGTAATTGATATGTGAGGTGACTTGGATGAAAACACAAAGGATGAAAGGATAGATGGTGAAACTATGAGGAGACATTCAGATATTTATGAGTGTATGAGATGTAGCTCACTCATCATTGATAACTCAGGGCCTAGTTAAGGCCATTTCAAATACATTGAGTGTGATGAGGGAGGCTTACTATTATTGAAATATCTATGAGGGCTTAATACATAATTACTAGAGAGCACCATATTATGTTGAGTAATTGGGGAGGTGGTCAAGAGTGTCACAATTGGATCCATCATCTTGAATATCTCCATTAGCATTCTTAGTGTATGCCCTACCTTGGAGGAGTCCACCCTAAGGGATCCCTCCACTGAGTATCATACTACCTAAGAGTCTGTCTACAAAGGGACATAGTGAGAGTTGATCTCTATTGTGTACACATGATTTAGATACAAATTTGGATATGATTTTTGAGGGATGTAATGGTCATATTCACATATAGATTACATGGATATTGTAGACATGGATATTAATGTATATATGATGATTTTATTTTTATTTGGCTCATTGTCTCCTTTTTATTATGATGTGATGTGATGGTATTTGATTATATGCCTATGTTTTATTTCAAGTTATGGATGGACATGATCTTACATATATTATGATATGGATTATATGTTATTGGTGCTATATTATGATACATGTCGATGGTTTAGATGAGGTCACAGTATGCTATGGTATGGTTAATGTTTTTATGTTTATGTTTTTGATGCACACTTAGGCATTTCACAAGGATATTAATGTATAATCAGACATGGATAGTGTGATAGGATGATAGGTATGGATGATAATTTAGAGATCATGCTACTAGTATTACATGTAGTTTCACCTATTTAAGCAACATGATTTTTGATATAACACACAATAATATTCACCACAATATGGAAAATAATGATGAATTTGTTGTAGTATTCCTTAGGTTTGACATAGACACAAAAAACAAGAAACACATAGATACAAATAAATAAATCAATAAAAACACACTCAAGCATAAAATATAAAATTAAAGCAAATGTTTTTTCTTTAAATCAGGTGAAAACCACAATGTTGTACTAGTGATGATACTGCTAACTTTGATTTTACCCAAGTAGCAATATATGTGAGTGAGGTTGATTGGGAATGATATATCTTGGTTAAGCATGCAATGACTTATTCAAAAGTGATCAAGGGTTTTCAACCATAATAAGGACAAGACACAAATTATTTTAATTTTTCTTTTCTTTTGTATTTTTAAGAATTTTATAATTTTTAATATTTTTAGGGCTTTTCTACAATCACTAGTATTAAATTACAAACTATATCTAGTAATTAGGGAGGGAGGCTATATGGAATGGAAATATCAAAGGATTTAGGATGATATATATAATAAATATTGTTGACCAAATTTAACCCTACAGGTCAAATTGGGGCACCTATAGGTAAAAACTTGATTTTTAAGTTTTATTTTTGGTATAATATTATTTAATAGGTTTATTATAGGTCATTTAATGTGATTCCATGTTATAGTATCCTTGTTCATTAGTCATTTTAGTCATTTTATCATTTTGAGTCATTTTGAGGTCAAAAGGGGGGCATTTAATGACTTTTAAAGCCTTTTTAAGAAATGTGAAGGTTTAAAAATGTTATTTAATGCCCAATGTGTCCTCATATGTCTTAATTAACTATTGGTAACTAAAAGTGGTAGGTTCTTTAGAAAAAATAGTAGTTTTCTTCGGAAAAGAGAAGAATTTGGTACTTATACGACCCATGGGGAAGTGTGCCACATGGGATAAGATCATGGAATGTCTCTTCAGCTTATTCAAGATCAAATACATGTTTTAAATGATTTTTAAGTGATATTTTAGAGTTAAAACTATTCTGCTCCTTCTTCACCCTTCTAGACACATAGAACTAGTTTTTAGGTTTCTACTTGGTATGGTCAACAGGAGAACTTCTAGGTCAAACACATTTTGGAGGTGAAATTAAACACAGAATTTAATTAAAAATATTTATAATAATGGTGGATTTTTATTTATGAACCATCTTTGTGAAGTTGACTATGTTTTTATGCTTGCTAATCTATGCACCTTATAGGTTTTGCTCTTGTTTAGATGATTTCATACACTTCATTTGATAATATTGGTTATAGATGATTTTTAATCACTTATATAATGTTATCCATGATTTTTTACAAATTTTTAAAGGATTTATTAGCTCAAACAACTTAGTTTACAAGGAGTGAAGGAGTGGAGTTGCAGTCATTTCCTCTAGTTATAAGAGTATTCTTATGTGTTATGGTTCCAAAATGAAGTGAAGTGATGTATTATTGTCCGTAGATGTATTTTATTAATCTTTAATTACAAATAAAACATAAATAATCATTAAAAGAGACAAGAGATCAATTAAATGCACAAAATAACCTTCTACAATAGTTGTATGACCTGCCACTTCTTGGAGAAACATGAAAAGTGTGCTTGAGCATCCTATGATGTTTGAAGGGTATGAACATGATTTTTCATCATTTTGAAGAACTTTGAGGCAACTAGATACACAAAAATATATCTGGAACAAGATTAGAGCATTTTGGGACAATTTCCTAAAACTATCAAAATAAAGGTCTAGGCCCTTTTTTAGGTGTTTTTATATAGTGTTACATTGGTCTCTAGAGCCTCCAAGTACATTTATTTTCAAACTATCACATAGGTGTATAATTTTTAAAAATAAGAGAGTCTTTTTAGTTTATGAATATGGTTTTATTAAGCCCTCAAGTTACTCTTTAGGACACTAAAATCACTCAGTGTTATCTACAGCCAATAGAAGACTTGTCAAACATTGAAATCACAAGGAAGGTTTTAAGGTATTTATGAAGTCTCCAATTGATTTAGGTAAACCATCCACTCCAAAATTATTTCATAAGCCATAAAAGACAATCAATTAATTTTAATTCTAAGTGAGACTAAAAATAACACCTATAGCCAATATACATAGTTGTAGAGGTTGAGGAGATGCATTGAATAATCAAGGTGAGGTTGAAAGTCTTGTTGATGCACTTCTTACTTTTACTCAAGGATAAAGTGAGTCTATTTTTTTTTAATATATCAAGGAGACAAGAAGATAAATTTGATGTCAAATTACATCTTAAACCTTCTAAATACACCTACAACCAAGCCTAAAAGAGGAAAGCATAGTCTTGTAAGTCAAGAAAGGTAAGACGACCTAAAACCATATTTTGGAGAAGTTTTGAGCATGGATATAAAACTTATTGGTTGATATAATTTATATTAAAATACCTTATATGGTTCTCATATAACTTTTGATTCAGGTTTCAAGGATGAAAGGCACCTATAGGCTCCACATAGTCAACTGTAGTTGACTGTGAGGGGCAAAAAGAAGGTTAAGTTTATTGACATGGACTTAACTCAACATGGAATGATTAGGTAAAAATACATACCAAATGATCTTCAGATATTTAAATATGCTCATGAAACCATAAAAAAATAAAAACACCTAAGAAAACACCACCTATAGGAATCAAGAAAACAATGTATCACAATCAAGAAAGGAAACTTAATCTTGTGAGCTCAAGGTGCAGGTAAAGAGTAGAGGAAGAGTTAGAATGATGGAAAAAACATGTGATAAGATTAAATAGGAATATTATTATCTTAAAAATATCTGTATGGTTGGAAATTATGCAAAATGGGAGTCCTAAACAAGCAAAACATAGTCAAAAGAAGCAAATAGTCTAGACCATATACTGAGCATAAAGGAGTATGTCTATGTGTTGGTAAAGCATAAATATGAATAAAATAAACCTAAAAGTTTTAAAAATAAATATAAGGGAAGTATAGGAGGTTTTTTAAAGTGTATTTTGTTCCAAACCACGTAATTCCACCTACAAGAGTGGTGTCTTGAGGCCAACACAATCAGGTTTTATACATACAGTCTTGAAAATTCAAGGATGGCAAGGGGTATATAGTGAATTAAAGTGATGAATAACCCTAAGACATATTAATAATGAACATAAATTTATCTATAATATATATATAATTAATATTTATAAAATTAAGGGCTCAAACGATGCACATTACAGTCCACATGCCTTTTTTGCACATAGTTAATGCTTGGAAAGATTGCCTTGGGGTTTTAGACGTTTGAAGGTGTTAGAGAGTTAATTTTGACCTAAATTTTTTTATATAGTTTAATCATGACCTAAGTAATACCCTCATGTATTTTATTTTCATAAAAACGTATGGAACATATCCTATATTTTGTCTTAGAGGTAGGCCACTTTTAGGCATGCACAGAGGTAAGGAATGGAGAAAATGTGACCTAAATGAGTCTTGGGTGCCTTGGAAACATAATTTGATGATTTTTTATGATGTATTAACATTTATTTATCTGTAAAAAACATTAATTTATCGAAAAATTGATGATAAAACACTAATAAGTATTTTTGGATAACCATATGCAGTCAAACCCCATGGGTCTCAACTAGGCCTAGTTAGTGATTGAGAAGAAGATATGAGGAGTACTTGGAAGGTTTTAAGGTTAATTGTTAAGTTTAAACATGTAAAAGGAAAAATTAAAATCATATAATAGAGGGGAGAAGCCTTATAGGGATGTCTAAATCCTCAAACGTGTAGATAGGCCTAATAGGCAAGGTTCAAGCCTAAGGCCAAATGGGAAGTCACTTACACTTATAGCATGAGATATGATTTATATAATATTTTAAAATGTTTTTAGTGTAATAATATAAATTTTAAAGCTCTTTTTATGTAGGTAAGTTATAAGTAAATCTATTTTTGAGCTCAAAACTAACTTAGACCTACAAGTATTGGAAAGAAGAGCTCAATAGGCTAGTTTTGAATACTCACATCTTTCATGAGACTATGCATGGATTAAAAATGGGTTTATAGGTGTTATCATGGGTCCTAAAAATCATTATTGTGGATTTTTTTTTCAATTTGAACATCAAGTTTTTATGAACAATGCTTAAGAAGTCAAACTATCTAAAACCCTTGTTAAACCCTTATAAGGACCTAAGTGGGAAGATGAGTATTGTAAGCTAATATAATGGAATATTTTATCTATAATTATGATTTGAAGATGTATAATACTCTCTCAGGATATTCCCCATCAAGATTAGTTGTATTTAACTATATATATGGAGTAAAAAATAGGCTTTTCTTGATAATTTTATGTATTGTATAGGTTGTAGGAGGTTTCAAGAGATGTCAATCATATGGGATAAAATATTAGAAATTAATATAACACCCAATTTAAATTTAATTCCTTATAATAAATACTGAGTTCCTCAGCTAGATGCTTCATCTCAGCCAGTCAAATCTAGCATAGTGACCAAGCTAGTGAGAAGGGTAGAAAACTTCAAGTGAGTTGATTTTAAGGTGTGACTGATGCCTTTAAGGTAATGAAAGGTATTTAAAAATGTAATAAAATATATCCCATATATTTTCATGGAAAAATTATGCTTTTTTGGAGGCCAAGTGTGCATGGTGCATGAAGAAAGAGTTTTTTGGACTACAAATGTTGATGGCTCATTCCCAGTTAATTCTAGATGACCAAGCCTATAACCAATTCATGTAAAGGCATGTATAAAATACTTATAATTTATTCCAATCATCATACATATCCGTAATTAGGTTTTATATTTTCAAATAGGTAAAAACCATGAATGTAGTTTTTTGAGCCAAAATGAGAACTTTCATGCCACTTTGCAAGAGTTTCATGACTTGGAGAGCCACTTGTTCCTTATAACCTTGAATGTTTCATAAAAATTCCTCTTATCATGCATAATTAACTCCTCTTATAATTTTTAAAAGTGTCCTTGTGACCCATAGACTTCTCTCATCTCCTTTCTATCTCTCAAGTTCTATAAGAACTAGCCATTTTGGCCATTATAACTTATGCTCCACATGAGTATGGCAAAGCCCTGATCATTTACATACCATTTTATCAATAAAAATACTAAGTTTTACCTTTTACATGAATTTTCATAGTGTTTTTCACTCATATGATTGTTTTTGATTAAGTGATAACTCTTGTTTGCTTAGCATGTTTCATTCTCTCACTTATTTACAGTTGGAAAGCTTCTTCTTGCAAGGCATGTGAAGTGTTCTAGGAAGTGTCAAGGTTGAGTTAGTTATTCTATTGACTAGTGCCATTAAATTCCTCTTATTTAGTCCTCTTATCCTAAACATTTTTTCATAACCTCATCATCTAATATTGATGTGAGAAGATGCAGATTAGAGATGTGTATGTTTGGTTAGTCTCTTGGTTTCATGTGTAACATGTAGCTGGTTGGAAGTCATCAAATTATTTTTTGTATCACCTCCCTTAGGATATTTTTCTTTTTTTCTTCTCTCTCCCTTCCCCCCACAAATTTTAGGTGTAGTCATGATCCAAAGTGGTACATCAAAGGAGCTAGCCCTACTTAGAGATTCACCTCATCCTTAGGCTACCCACAAGCTTATAGGTGTTTCAATTGTACCACTTGGATGAGGAGTGTTGAGACATCTCCTCAAAGGGTGAAAATCCAAGTGAAAAAAAATACCTCACAAGTTCTTGATTATCCATGAGTTATTCTAATTTTATTTAATAGAAAAGCAATCATCCTCAAGTACAATCATAACAGGTTTTCCAAAGTTCATCCATGTCCTCATCAAAGTCAAAATGTGAAGTAGTTTAAGCATGATAGGATGGATATGAGGATGTATGAATACTATTAGGATGGAATGGAATGAACTTGACCCTAATTGTAAGGTAATTGTAAACAATAAATGATCCTATAGGAATGAAAATGCTTCATGTGCATGATGCACATGGGCATTTTATATTCCTATCAATATTGTGTGGCTATTATTTAAGATCTTGAACCAAAATTGGAAATGATGAAATAATAAACTAGGCAATTAGGCTCAAATTTTCCCTTCTTTTCTCAATCTTGATTGGTGTTTTATTGATTTTCCTTTAGAACAAGGTCCCCAATTTCAAATTATTTAGATCTGATGTGCTTATTTTAAATATGAAAAATCCTATTCTAATATGCCTTTATTTATTTAATCACATTAAGCACTTTATCATCAAAAAAATTCATCTTAGCAAGCCATGCTACTCTATAGTCCTCATCACTGATCAGATTCTGAAAAGAGATGCATAGAGAGGGTATCTCAATTTGAATGTGAAAGATAAATTTAGATCCAAAGACCAAACAATATGGTGTGGCTTTTGTGAGTGTATAAATTCTTTTATGGTAAGCCCATAAGGCAAGATAAAGATTCATGTACAAATCATAACCTAATCATGGAAGGTTTTATTGAGGACTTTAATAAGGGTTTTATTAGGTGATTTGGTTTGGCCATTTCATTATGGATAACAAGGTGTGTACCACCTATGTTTTATATTTAATTAAGTATATAAGGATTTAAATTCATTATTCTTAAAATACTTACCATTGATGGTGAGGATGGTGGATGGCATTTTGTAACAACATATGATATAATTAAGGATGAATTTTGAGATTTGATATCATGTTACATATGTACGAAGTATGGATTCAATGTACTTGGTGAAGTATTTAGTAGTAATGATCATGTTTTTATCTCCATTAGAAAATGAGGGTTTTATCTTCCTAGTGAGATCGATCCCTCAAGTAGAGAAGGGCCTAAAAGTTGGGATTGGTTGTAGATCTTGAGATGATAAGTGAATTATATATTCATGTTTATAACTAGGTACACACTTCCTAGCATACTATGAATCATTTTTGTCTATGGTTGACCAATACTTCCTTATTTTTATTAGTTTATTGGTAAGGAATAAACTACTCAAGTATGTGCTCCACATATTACTTCATGGACATCTTTAATTTCTATGTTAGCCTTTTTTAAATTTAAAAACCTCAATAATTCCCATCACAACATATATTATAGAGTGTGATGACAAGGTAAAATAGGAGGCATGTTGGATAAAGGAGTTACATTGGTTACATGAAAGATCAAAAAGAAGGATATGGTCATGAAGGTAACTGATAATATCATGGCACTAGGAAATGTTGGAACCAATGGTCTCAAATACCATTTATGATAAAAGGATATAATACGCTAGGAACATGAGTTATTTGACCAAGAAATAGAACTATGGAGTGTCCCCTAATATCTCAAGGAGAAAACCAATACTAACCTTTGCATCTACAAATTTATTATTTGTGTGAGGGATTTATTCAAACTAGATGTGTGTGATGTAATAATTTAGGTTATCAACTAAGATTTTATAGGGTATAATATTTTCATGCTTTTTTTGAGTCATTTCATCGACATATTTGATGATAATTTTGTTATAAAAAATACAAACAAATTTTAAATGTTTGATGGAATATATAATTGAATACCTGCAATGAGTGCTTTATACTTTGCAATTTTATTAGTGTAAGTAAATATGATTCTAAAATCCTTAGAAATGTTTACATTTTTGTTTTATAAATATAATCATTTCCCCAAGTCATGTGTAGTGAAGGTTACATTTAAATAAATATTCCATTATTTTAATTCATAGAAAAATAAAATTGATTCATAAAGAAACCCAGTGGTCAAAAATTGTTTATCTAATAGTGAAGCTTCTACCAACTGATTGGCAAGGACATGTCCTTTGATTGAATTATGATTCATATATTCAATGTCAAATTCATTGAGTAACATAGACAAATTTTCCATCCTTCATGTAAGAGCTGATTTGAACAAAATATATTTAAGAAGATCAACTCTGGATATGAGTTTGGTTTATTTGTTAAGTATGTAGTACCATAACTTTTGAGATTTGAATATGATAGTTAAGCATGAATTTTCAATGGGGGTGTAGTTTATTTCATATGATACCAAATTAATTATTATGTAATATACAAACCTTTATATCTTATGGTAATCATTTTGGGCCAAGAGGGCCCCCAAGGTGAGTTAATGTGAAGAGATTTAAATTAGTATTCATTACCCTGAGTAAGGGGTACCATCAATTGTGGCCTTGTAGTTTATATCATAATCTATTCAAAGACTTGTTGAAAATAGTTTTTATATTGAAATATAATATCCTTATTTAATATATGTGTCAATGGATGACATTTATCAACTAAATGTGAGATAAAGTGTATGATTTATTAGACTTTCCCTTTATACCATGAAACTAATTGACATTGGATGGAAGAGGCATATATGTGATGGCCTTGACCTTTTCTAGGTTAATTTTGATACCTCTTATAGAAAACATAAAAACCAAGATTTTTGATGATGTAACACCAAACACACATTTCTTAAAATTAAGGCAAACCTTGTATTCAATGAGTCTCTCAAATATTATGTTCAACTTAACTTGATGTTCTACTATAATTTTTAGTTTACCTAATATGCCATCCATGTAATCCTCAACTATGTCATGCATCATATAATGTAATATGACCATAATGGCTTGTTGATAAGTCACACATAGATTATTTAAGATAAAATGCATGACTTGGTATCAAAAGGTTTCTTAAGGTGTGGTTAATGTTTTTTTGTGTTGATCTTCAAGTGCAATCTTGGTTTGATTACAACCAAAGAAACCATCCATGAGTGATAATTTCATAACCTACTATTGAATTGATTGTCATGTTGATATTAGGTAACAATATGTCATCCTCTGGTCAATCTTTGTTGTTGTCCCTAAATTTTGTGTAAACTTTGATCCATGTTGGCTTCTTATTGATGATAGAATGTTGTATATCAATGTATAGTAATTGATCATTACAATGAATCCTACAACCCAAAGCCTTCAGAGTTCATCTTTGATAAGGAGAGCCACCTTGGGGTGCATTTTTTTTAATCTATATTTAATGGGATTAACATCAGCATGAAAAATGAGATGGTGCATAATAATTGATAGATCTAACCCATGCATATTAAGGTATGACTACATAAAGATGTCAATAAATTCCTTCAAAAGTGTGATCATATGTCCTATTCCTAAAGAGAGAGAATGGTTCCTTGTTTGATTATTTTGATATTATCCTTTGTTCCTATGTTTACATCAATAGCTTCCTCAATAATAAATTTCAAACAATCTTCTAACTATTTTGGTGTAGGTGGAAGGTTAAGTTCATGATCTGTCAGGTCCTTAATAGATTCATATGTATTCCCAACCAAAGGTGGATCCAATTTTAGGATGTTATTCGGTGATCATATGAAGACATCAAAGAATTCCATTAAGATTCCAATGAAGGTTTCTTGTTTAGAGCTAAGAGGAACTTCTAATTTTATGATATTCTCTTCGGCTCTGATGGGGTATTTAATAGGTAATCAAGATAGGTTTTCATGAATATACATGTTTTTTTTTTTTTTTTGTTTTTTTTGTTTTTTTGTGATTTTTTAATAACACCTTAGATATTTTTTCACTAAGGGAATTGAATGTTATATTTTTTAATTTCTTTGATTTTTCATGATTGATGAACTATTCCTTCTCCCTAAAGTAAGAAATTTTTTCAAGGTTGATTTTAAATCCATTATTATGATCCCTTGATGATATTTCATCATTAATTCCCATGATTTCAATAGTGGCTTCATTATTTTCAAATAAGTCCAATTGTATATGATCGTGTTAGTCCCAATCGATGAGGTTAGGGTATTTGAGTTCAAGATCATTGGTAAGGATGGTGGTATCATAAAATATGGTTGTCATTAAACTCATTATAGATGATATAAAATGTCTTTATTTCAATGTTATATAAGTATTCCTTAGAAACTATAGAATAATGAATGACATATTCATATGGATAACCACTAGAAAGTTTTTAACCAACACCACAATATTTCTTATTTTTAAAATAAGCTAGGGGTTATAGGATTCTCTACTCATGGATACCCAATCCTTTTTATTTTTATTTCATTAATTCCACATGTGGTTTACTATAGGTCATTACTTATTTTGAAAATAAGATACAAAACCTTCACTGCACAACTAGGAGAATTTAGAGCCTTACGATCTTTTCCTCTAAAATAAGTCATGTTTTAACAAAAGATGTTTTTCCAAAATGATAGTTTATTTGTTCTATTTTCTTATTAAAGGTGGGAATGCCAAATATTTTAGGGGAAATATTCAACCACATGGAAGGAATTTTGAAATTTTTATTCCTTGTAGTCTTTACCAATGATATTGAAGTTGGATGTAGGAGGTGGACTTTTAAATGTGGATGGGAGATTACCAAGATGGATGTATCGCAAAGACTATAACATTTTTAGTCACACTAGTTTGTCTATGTTATAAATAAATTCAGTAATGAGACAATATTTTGCCTTATGATATTACTTTTTCAACATATTGAAATATTTAAAGGTTTATATATTAGTAATTATAGTTACTTTCATACCTTCATTTTAAAAACTTATGCACTATTAGAAAGTGGATGGGGCAACCTGCATGGTGAGAATCAATGATCAACTGAAGAGGATATTATATGGGAGATCAAGGTCAATAAAATGGAGTAGTGTCTAATTCATGAAAGGACTCAACATGAAATTAAATTTTATGGCTCAAATGGATTCATTTTTAGTGCTATCATATGACTTGATGGTAATGATGCTCAAATCCAACATTGTTCCTAGATGTTTGACCAACTTCAACATGTAGATATCTATCTACTTGAGTTATTGTCTAAAAGTACCACTTAAAATTGTGCTTAGTAATGTAAGATTTAATTTATAGTGTAATATTATGTGATGGGACAACAAGAGGGATCTCATGTTGGTAAAAAATGAGTTGATTGTGATTCAAATAAAAATGTCCAACAAGGGCTTGGAGTTGTGATGGGTCAATGTTGTTTTGGAATCTTGACTCCTTAATGACCTTGTTTAATATATATTTATGAAAATTGGATTTTATAATAATATCTAACATATATATCTAAGTTTTGGTCTTTTCAATCTATTCAATGAGACCACATCATCTTTTAGGTGTAGGTAGAGGATCTCTTGGGACACTAATTTTTTCACTCCTAGTGAAAACATCACAATAGTATAATTTGATCTTGATGGTGGAAACATGATGATTTTTAATGATACCAATGATAAAATAATACATATAATTATTTGTGTGGTAATTGACATGGTTGGTCTAGGTGTTGTAACCTTAGTTTTATTGAGGATGATTTAAACCATGTTTAGGAAATGGATCCTTAGATATCCACTACTATTGATTCTTAGATGTTGGTTCAATCTTTTCCAACTAAATATTAATGAAGTTAATAAAATATTGGACATACTTATTTAGTTTCATTTATGAATTAGTGGAACATCCCTTGATCTTATGAAACTTGAAATACTCATTTTCCTTATACTATGCAAGTTTTGTTTGATTCTCATTGAAGGGCTTAGTTTGTGGATATACAATCATGTTTGTGGTGAGAAAATTATGGAAGACACATTTGAAGGTGTTATTCACTAACACACAAACACACCCCATTTTCAAAATTTAAAAAAAAGGGACCCATTTTTAAAAAACCGCTACCTAGGGAACTATAAGCCAAAAGAGCTATGACTATGGTATGACACATTTGTCATAAGGTTTATTTCTAAAAAATACACCACTAACCAAATAATGTTTTTAATAATCTAATATTATACTACTATCTTAAGTCATATCAAACCTCATATTGTACATAGTATTTACTTTAATGTTATTTTCACACTAAAATATCTAATCTTTCTTGTCTTAGTATGTATATCTAGATCACATGATTAAGAGATAAAGGCCATTGATTTCCTCTAGTCAGACCCTAATAAATATTTCACATAGTTGTGATATGTGTCACTATTGTATCATTCAATATTTTGGATGAATACAAAAGGTTAAGTATTTTAGGTCCCCTAAGCCTCTCGAGCTTTGCCACATGGCATATTCACACTAAAACAAAACTATAGGAACTTTTATTCTTTATCAAAAAAATTAAAAATTTTGTATTCCCATAAGCCTCTAAGATTTGTATTTATTGAGTATTTGGGATTTTGATATCAATCCATGTCTCTGAATCATATCAACTCACCACTATGATAAGGTTAAATGGTTCTTCTATCTATAGCCTACTTTACTGAGCTCCCTAAATTTTGAGGTTTTGAGTGGATGCCACATGGCATATTTACATTAATCCACATAGTCAAAGGTTAATCAATTTTTTGGTTTCTAATCTCATGCTCTTGTTTCTTGATTATATTAGTTTTCAAGATCACTCCATGTGTCTTGATCATTTTGGATCACGAAAATATAAATGTTTTCACCAAAAGGAATACCAATTTAAAGACCTAATCTTTTGTGCTTCTAGGTCACGTGGATTAATCACATTAACTCACCACTATGGGCCCTCCCAAACATAGCTAAGAAATTCAAAAGTCAAAATTAATGAGAGCATGACACATTGTACTATCCAGGGAAAGTGAGGCCAAAACATAAGAGGGAATGTTTGATAGCATGAAAAATAAGCAAGATAATGAATGATGGATAACTATATTAAATCGATGACTAGACATGATGAATTAACAACACTTGGAAAATAAGGGGAACCCACCAAAGCTAACTGACATATTCAAATCAAAATGGGAATTAAAGGTGAGATTATCAACATTCAAGGTGCATGAATATAATATATACACAATCTTTTGAATGATATATATGAAATTTGTGAACATTGGATTCACTTCTCTATTTTTTTATCATTAAATGATTATGTTTTTTATCTTTTTAAGTGTTCAACGAGCCCTAGATTTATTTAGTCACTAAGTACCTAACAAATTGGTCTAGAACCTTGTAGGAATTGTAATGAATAAATGATAATTATGGATTATTCATCAAAATAAGGTAAGTCCTTAGTCCCCTCCCCTTTCTAATTTTCAAGATAATTAGATTAGAGGGACAGTATTTGAAAAGAGCACTTTAAATTTCATGTTTCCTCACTATTCAACACTATGGCAATAGGTTGAGTCAATTTACTCCATAGAGGATGAACTTGCCCTTGAATCCAAATAGTACATTGATGATTTAATCCTAATCAAGGAATATATCCTCCACGAGGATGTGGCCAAACTAGACGTTATGCCATGCATTGACCTCTTAAAGGTTTTATTCATAAATGGAACCACTGTACAAATGGAAACCAACAATAGAGTATTTAGGGAACAAGGTCAAAAGATTTCTCATTCATGTTTATTCACAAGTATATAAATTATATGAAAATAATAATCAATAAGGTATACCAACATATATAGGGCATGACAATGCATAAACTTCAAGAAAATATAAAAGGACACTCACCAAAATGGGTGACTACTAGTTATACCTGAATGTGATTATCCTCTGATTAGAGGGTACTAAAACTACCCCTTTATTGATATCTCATCATGTTCCTAATCACATAGTAGGATAATAGATATATTACCATGTTTTAAATATAATTTATGAAAAATTAGGCCAAATACACCTAGATTACTACTTAAAAACACCCTTCAACATTGGGCAACACTAGTATGTGACTAGGTCACAATTTATATTAGCTGGTAAACCCATGACAACTTATAACTTGTTGTTGGAACCATTCAAGGAATGGGACCCTAGAAAAAGAATAAGGGGTTACCTGAAGACCATCTTGGAAAAGAAGAAAGCTCATGTTTCTTATGGTCAAAACTTATGACTATGATCAAGTTTTCTTAAATGCCTTAGATGACTCCCATATATGGATAAGGATGAAGGATAATAATAGATAAATGATATTGGTATAATATCTAAAATATAATCTAGATACTATATAATAAGAAGGTCAGAATCCATGGAGTCAACAATTGCCTCCATCTCCACCATAAGGATCTCAATAACTAGACAAGCCTCCATCCCCAGAAGTAGAAGCCATAAAAGAAGGGGTGGATCAATCTAGAGGTTAAATGGAGTTAAATATCTATCTTGGTAAGGAAATTTTTAGAGGACTTCTTAGTCCTTATATTCCTTCCACTTCTATATCCTTTTGCAATCAATACTTGGGGACAACAACAATAATGGTTACCTCTATCGATCAAAGGAAGAGCAATTTTATGATGAATCCTTTGCCTTCTCTCACCTCAATTACTTAATTAAGTCTTCTAGAGTTCTTAAAATCATATTTCATTTCATTTAAAACTCCCCAAGGCTCTCCTAAATCTTTTAGGTCTCCTCAAGGACCCCTTGTGCTCTCCACACCTTCTACTTAATCATATTCTACTCCACCTCCTACCCAAGTTGTTCTCACAACCATTTCACCATTTCATCCACACTCCACTCCACCTATCTTTAGATATCAGAGGAAGCAAAATGATTCCCTTGATCTTTACTTGGGTAGAAAGTTGGAAGAGAGGCCATATCTTTGTCTCCAAGTCATTTAAGAATCTACTAAGGAGGATGAGAAAGATACAAAGGATGCCATGGAACTAGACTAAGAAGAGGAAATAGAGAAATTAATATCTCTAGTTGATTATCCATCAAAAGAAGAATCCAAATAGATATGGATAACATAACTATATGATAAATAAACTGAGTTAGAGAAAGCAAAAGCTTTGAGTCTGAGAGCACAAGAAGGAGGAGACAACTTGGTCTAGCTCATCCTAGAGTAAACCCAAATGATTTTAGAGGTAGTTTATTCCATTATTTATTATGTACCTATTGTATAAATTACAATTGTAAGTTTACCTACAATAATGCCTACTATTACATTTTTCACTTCGATTGTCATTAGTATAGATTCTAATATTATTTCCACACAAAAATTAATAAGGCCTCCTAGGAAAGTCAATTTTGGGAATTTGATTATAGTGTTCATTTTTAATAAGCCACCAACCCCAAGATAAAATTTAACCTAATTAGAGATTCCCATGTCCTAGCCACTAGATTTTCCAAAAATAACCATGACTATGGAAATAACCCCAGTATTGACCAAATTCTTAGCTAAGGTGACACTAATGAAAGAAACCTCTCCTTGGAAAGTGGTAGGCCAAAATCTTCCCCAAGTTACTATACAAATAAGTGCCTCATTGCCAACCATATCTCTTCTAGTAACCACATCCCCTCCTATGACCTCTCAACCCTCTACATATTCATAACTTATCTAAGGAGAATAAACAAGTGAATTAATAGTTCCTTAATGGGTAAGGGAGATGTAAAATGTGTAAGATGAAAGGAAAAATATAGTTATGGTAAAGCTTGCCATATTTTATATAAGGTTTGAAAAATAAAGTGGGACCATACAAAGGGTGAGGAAGATTAAAATGATTAATACACAAATAAAAAAAGAGAGAATTTGAATAGAGAGAGAATTTGTTTTCACTAGCCCAAATACCCAAGAGGAACCCTAATGATCATATAAATTACATTATGAATTTTTAAATTTTGGCTGATTCTACTAGGTCAGCACTAAAAGAGATCCACCAAAGCACTGGGGAAGCCTTGTAGAGGTGATAACAGATGAATATTATATAGTTTCCTCATGAGGTAATTAATGAGGGATAAAGTATATATGCAACACTATAAAATCTTTTTCAATATTAGAGTATCTAGGTAATCTAGTCATGCCCATAGAGCATAGATTATTAGATTATGAATAGGATGAAGGATAAAGAAAGGAGGTTGATCTTCCTAGTCTATTATTCTATTAATAATAACTTTGATTAGCTTAATCTAATGACCATAATAGACACTTCTTGTGCCTAAACTATGTGATTTCCAAAAGGGATGCCTCCCTAAATTAGCAAAGATCAATGAAGAAGTTGTTGAGTCTTTTTGTAAATCATGGGGATGAATCATTATAAATTTTGGTTGATATGAGGATAACTACGGTGATCACCTAGATAGGGGAGTTGGTGAATAGACCCAATTTTGACAACCTTATCCATTTAGCTATGAAATATTTAAAACAAGAAGTGGAAGGTGTAGTGTATAAAACCAACAAAAAATTATTATAATTGGTGAGTTTCACAAATGACATGGTGAAAATGGTTGAAGACTTAGTGGTTGAGTTTAAAAAATTAGATGCAAAATAAGATAGGTTAATTACTAAAGCAATCAAGATTTTGAATCCTTCACTACTGAATATTTAAGAAATAGATAAATAATTTGATATATCATATACAATGGGTGAAGTGATAAAGTTTAATGATGCAACTTATGTGTCTATAATGAATTCATTGGTAGTTAGTGCCCCCAACTTCATAGATCTCTCATCTTACACCACAGTTTCAACTATTAGGTCTTCATCAGCTCACTCAACTAGTAGCATGGTGTTAGTATTCTAATTTTAAAATAGTTATTATTTACATGATTGTCATCAAAGTGGCACTTTGGCTCCCATTATTGTATAGGCATAATGAATTTTGGGTTGGAAATTCTATTTTGACTATTATCATTGTCACATGAATCCTTGCATCATTTTTGATTAAATAGGTTATATTTTTGGACTTGTAAAATTAGGAGAAGATTGAAGAGATGAGGCCTTCCCCATCCCAAGCTTATAAATACATGTAACCTCTTGATCACAAAGATAAGATAATTTTGGATATTAAGATTAATAAGAAATTTAAATAATTTTTATTTGAATTGATCTTGATGTGTAAGTCTCAATCCTTATCCAATCCTTCAATTTTTTGGGACATTTCATCATGATAGTATATTAGTTCTTAAAATTGTGTATGAGGTACATATTTTAAGTACAATCTTTCATTTTTTTATCTATAACTGATTTGAAAATATTTTACATGCTTATCATAATCCTATTATAAATTTGAAATAATAATTAGGCAATTAGGCAAGCTTTGATTTCTACAAGTTTTAGTATATTGTATTCTTTTTACCTTTAACTCTAACTTTATTTGATTTTTTCTATGCTAAGTAATCTTAAAACAAGTATTGATCTAGGGATATTGTCCTACTTGAGCTCAAATACTAGTCTTGAAAGGCTTTATCCTTGGATTTTTAAAAAACCTTTCTTTTATGTCTTACGTTTCCTTATTTTTTTAGTTTTTTTTAAAATCCTACCCACCTCAGTTATAAATTATCATCCTTCCACCCAATCTAAGTAAATTTAAGTTTACCCATATCCATTTCACCCATGGTAAACAATATGTGTTGCTCAATCACTATTCCACCAATAGGTTGTTATAAGATTGAATACCATGCAACTCATGCCTTAGAGTGATTCTATTCACTAATCCTAAAATTTTAGATGCAACCTTGTAAGAAAATCTATGGGTGTGTACCGATATCAACAAAAGTTTTCAAATTGGTACTAAAAGAAGGGACTCCATATTTTGCCTATATCCTGAGGAGTAAAATCACTTAAATTATGATGGATACACCCAGATGACTAACAAGGTCAACCTCATATAGTAACATGTTACAACCACCTTTAGAGATATGTAAAAAGGTTACGTATGATAGAGGTATTTATAGGAGATCCAAGGTATATTAATTATCTCTCAAAAGAGAAAATCATCTAACAATAGGTTCAATGGCCCATCGCTAGACCCACCTCTTAATCCTCCACTTCATCCTAATCCCCCACCTTAAGCCCTAACTTGGTTGAATGGATTAGCCATAAATGTCATAGGACCACTACATGGTTTGCCTATAAAATTAGAGAAATATCTCCCCTCTTTCTCCCCCTCAAGAGGAAGGATTATGGAATAACACATAAAAACTTTCAAATCCGCCTTAGGAATATTTAATGTAACTCATGATGACATAGCTTATAGACTATTCCCTTTTAATTTGTAATAAGTAACCTATGAATAGTTTATAAATATTTTTTACAAGTCAATCTTAACCTAGACAAAATGTCAAGATACCTTCTTATCTTAGTTTTCCCAAGTTACCAATGTAAGTGTTATCTATCAACACTTTACTATTATGAGAAGAGAGCCCAACAAGCAAATCCAAGCTTTCAATACTCAATTTTAAAATATATATATAATATTAGAGTCTACCTATTATCCTAATGATCCACTGGCCTTAGAAATGTATAAAAATGCCCTAAATTCCATGATGATTATATTTCTATGTAGGGATGTTGGTATTGATACTTTACCCCTGGATTACACATAAGCAATTAATATAGATAAATAGTTGTATCCTCAGTTGAAATCATTACCTCCACTTAGTATTGGTTCTATTTTCCTACATTTTAACCTAATCCCTAATGTAACCTAGAATGAAGTGGCATAAAACTTGACCTTCGTCCTTAATCAATTGCTATTATCCAATTTCAACCAAAATAAACAGTTGATTTTCTTGAAAAAAATTACTTCTAACCAATAGGGATATAGTTATCCTTTTATACTAATTAATAACACTTACACATAGTAAAATTCTCCCAACTTAACCAAGACTGAGATGAAATCCATCTAGAGGATGGTATGTAAATTGATTAATGAATTCATTAGTATGTAAAAACATATGGTTAATACATGTGGATCAAAATTTAACAAAAATAATTAGGGTTATGGGTTCCAAAGGTACAATATGAATTTAAATAGGTCTATTAATAATTAATAACATTAGGTTCCTTCTAACATGTTGCCATAGATCAATATTATGGATGTAGTTCTTCCAAACTAGTGCCAGTCCACAAAACCATGCAATATGAGGAACTATATTATATCAAGTTCTTAACTACTTTTGAAATATTCTATCAAGAAGATAAAAGATATAAAAATTATGATAATAAAAAATATCCATCTTCATCAAGTTTTACAAGTAACCTTACCTAGATATGATATTTGAGACTTATGACTTCCCCTTTCAAATGGAAGATGACAATAAATATGAGTAAAACATAGAAGAGGATCATGATTTACATTAGTGTCATTAGGTATGGGAAAATTACAACTTCATAATTAATAAACCTATGACTTCTTCAACACCTCCAAATAATAATTCCACTATTCTTCCTGATTTGAATGCTAATAACAATCCATCACTGCCATAGAGAGATAATCAGCTTCCACCCAAGAGGGATAATCAATCTCCTCCTAATACAAAATATCAGTCATAGATATTCAAATATCAATCAAGGAAAAGGAGGATATAATATTTTTGAAGACATGAAAATTATTAAATCCAATATTAGTCTTCATGAGCTAACTCAGATCACTAAATATAAATATTTACTGCTCAAGCGCCTAACAGGGAGAACTTTTGATAAATCCAAAACTACCCATGCAAATTTAATGATTTAAAAGAATAAACCTAAGTTACTATCATTCCTAGTGAAAATTTTAATGTTATACAAAAATTTAAATAACTTATTGGTTTATTCTATGGCATCAACCAATGTGATGCATGCGACTATTTTCCAAAAGTTAGGTTTGACTCCTGATAAGTCAAAAAGAGTGGTATTATAGTTGGATAAATCATTAGTAATATGCGTTAGATAAATAAATGATGTGTGAATATATATTTAATTAGATCCATGTGTATATTAGACTATTGACATCATAGTCATTGATATCCTAGAAGCATATTAATTATTATTAAGCTAAGACCAGTCTAAAATGCTAAATAAGTACATCACCATAAATTTGACCCACATATGGCTAACTTAGAAGGGGTTACTATTGGAATAATAATTACTAATATTGGGGATGGGGGTTGAATCAGTCTTCAAAACTTTTTTAACTTTACTTTATCATTCATTAACTATCAAAATAATAAAGTGAACTATCAACACATTAAGAGCCATGAGCATGAAATAAAATCATAACACATGGAATACTTATTTGAGTGGGAAACACTCAAGGGGAATAAAAAACACTGATGATGAAAATTTACTACAATCCTATAAGACAAACATCAATATTTATTCAAGCACAAACTTCACTCAGAGCACCAACCTCAACTAGCCAATCACCAACTCAACTAGACTTTAGCAAGCACCCACTTCGAAAGAGGCACCAACCACCTAGATAACTCAAAACTAATGCATCAAACTCAAACCCTTAATAACCTAAATAAAAAAATATTCTCATAAAATTTATGATGTTATCCTTCTTCATCTCTTCATACACTCCTATCTTTCTCAAAATGGTCTCTAGCCTTCTTCGCTCAATTAACCCTCTTCTTGACTTGGTTAGGCCATATAACCTTGATAATAATTTTCTTTCCCCATATTGGATATTAATTATGGTTTATATAAACCCTCTTGATGGTCTAAAAGGCATCCTTTATCTCTTAAAATTTATATCTCATTCTCCTCAACTTTTTCTATCTCTTTTTCTAGACAATTAGACATATTAGGCCTTATTATTATATTGAGTTCTTGCCCATACACTCCTTGGTCAGAAATAGACACTTGTAAATCTATATTAAAAAAATAACATTCCTTATTACATGCCCAAAAAATTAAAAAAATTAATTTATAGTATATAGGACTAAAACCCCCTTTAGGCCATAAGGAGACCTAATTCAATTAGGCCTTCATTAGCACATGTTACCCTTGAACACATTGAGACACTCTCAAACTTATCATTAGTAATAAAATATAATATTCAACTTAAATAGACCCATACCAATCTCATATTAGGTCCATGACACATTTTAGCTTCAACCACCACTTGAAGCATTTCATTAGCACTGTTCACAATTAGGCATGTGCATACTAGAAAGTCTATCTTGAATAACTAAAGAAAAAACATAACATTATAAAAAAACCAAGGGAAAAAATCATATACATATAACCTTAAAGACATAAAAAACTTCACCAAGTTCATTATACTTCATTATATAGGGAAAAAGGACTCAAACCCTCTTTTGCAAGTACCCCACTCATAATTGCCAACTAGCCTCAAAACACAATAATGGAAACAAAGACCTAAAACACTTGTATAACCACTTTTAGAGACTTCCAATTCATGAATATGATCTTATGAGTTCATTAGACCATTATTATATATACACACACACAGATATATATAATATTTGGATATCATGGTATATGATGTAAATGTTGCTCATAAGTTGATCTGTCTAGTTCAGACGAGATAGTGAGGTACAACACTGATGAGATTGGTCTGCAAGACCAATACAAACATTTAATTATATATATATATATATATATATATATATATATATATATAAAATTAAATGTTTGTATTGGTCTTGCAGACCAATCTCATTAGTGTTGTACCTCACTATCTCATCTGAACTAGACAGATCAACTTATGAGCAACATTTACATCATATACCATGATATCCAAATATTATATAAAATATGAAAATGTATTATAGGTATTTAAAAACATTTCGATGCACTTGGATTCATCCCTAATCTATGATAACACATTCCTAATCACCTTCTCATTTTTCCCTCATTTTCTCAAGTTTACCTCATTAGACCTTTAAGAGATATCAACTTGTATGACTAGTTTAGCACACTTGAGGGATAGAGACTTCTCAAAAACTACCCCAGACATCAATTACAAATCTCAATATTCAATCTTAATCCATTATCAACTTTGACTTGGTCAAATTTGACAATTATAACAAATCTATGAGAAACAAGGTTTTTCTTGTAGGGTCCACTCACTCACTTGACCAACCAATCACAACTAAAGGTGCACCTCCAATCACTTAACTATCCATAATACATAATTTTAAGCACTTTATAACAAGATCATTCATATTGGGTCAATATTAGGGTTCTTTGAGGGTTTAAATAATATTACAGTCTTAATGATTATTTATAAAGCTTATCCCCTCATTATAGAAACCAATGCTCAAAAATTTGAGCTAGGACCCTTCCCCATCTATCATGAATAGTTTATATTCTCATGCAGAGGTTACATGTTCCAATGAACACTTGGAAGTTGTTATCAGGTTGAGAACCCTCCATTTTATGCACTTGAGAGACCTTAAAGCACTTTTTCTTGCCTCAACCTTCTAAATTTGACCTAAAAATTAGCCAACATATTTGAAGAAACATGAAACACATTTAAAAATTCTCTTTTGTCTATACTTATCTTGAAATCTAAAACTCATACCTCATTTGGCCACCATCTCTCTCTTTGCTTGTATGGACCTTGACCCACAAACCACATTAGGTCTTGAAACTAACCTTTTATCCTCTTTTCATGTGTTATCCACCTCATATACATCCTAAATCAACATATATCATTCTAAAACACTATTTTACATCCTTCATAAACCCTATCAACTCTTCATGACACCTTATTAGGTCAAGCAAGATCTAGAGGTGGTCTAGTTGCATACCAGGTTTGTAGGTCCTACCCCTATAGGATCACTCTAATAATATCATGAGTACTCCAATGAAAAATATGCATGATAAAAAAACCTTATATAACCTCTTATTCCTCTATGAATTTGTCTCACTAGGCTACCAATCTCATATCTTCTCACAAGGTATCTTCATGCAATGACCAATGTTATGACTAGGATTCTCGAGATCTTAAATCTTGACAACTCACTTTGAAGATTGTCCTTGATGATTCTACACCTTGATCACATTCCTTTCATGTTCCTTAGATAATATAATACCTCTCAATGATGCTATCAAATAATAACATTCTGTAATGACCTCATGAAAACCTTTCTTAAGAACCTTTGACATCAATGCCAAACTTCAACAGTAGGAATAATGCTCAAAAATATCTCCCTTTGTCATTGATGCCAAAACATACTTTACATTGATCATTCTTATCTCCTTATTTTATTATTTATACCCCTTTGACATAAATGATAAAGTGATATTTGTAACTCCTTGGATCACACTCCTTGTAACCAAAATACTAACATACAAGACTTATGAGATTATGAGACATAACACAAACATGATTCCCCTATCTCTATGCATACCTTCTTTGAAAAACTCACTTGTTATTGAATCTAATGATCATGATTATCTCCCCCTAATTACTTGAGTTTTTGAATGATTTCTAAGGGCAAGAATTACACCCAATTCCTATCGTAGGTGTTCAAAAGTTACCTTTGGAAGTGGTTTGGTCAAGATGTCTACAATATGATCTTGTGTAGAAACATATTCAAGTTTGAAACTTTTTTCACTTACCTAATTTCTTATAAAATGATACTTGATGGGAATGTGTTTGGTCCTTGAGTGCATGGTAGGGATATTTGAGACACTTATAACACTTGTATTATCACAATAGATAGATTTAGGACCATCATACTCTAGCTTGTAGTCTTTTAGGGTCTGTCTCATCCATATGACCTAAGTACAACATGAAGATGATGCAATGCACTCAGCTTCATAAGTGAACAAATCTATTGAAGGTTTATTTTCCCTTATACATGAAACTAGGCACCCACCTAGGAAGAAGGCTCCTCAACTAGTACTCTTCATTTTTTCTATACTTCCTACCCAATATACATCTATGTAGACTATCAAATTTAACTCCTTGATTCTAGGATAACACAATCCATACTCCATAATCCCCTTGAGATACTTGAGTATATTTTTAACTACTTGTAGATTATTCTCCTTTGGATCTTCTTTAAAACTTACCACAAGACCTACTACTCACATGATGTGATGGAAGGGCATCTTGGAATGTTCATACAAGTTCTATAATATGTCTCAAGAACGAGCAAATTTTAATTAGATTTTAAATTTATTTTTCCCTCCAAAAGTGAATTTCGATTTTTTATAATGTCTTAGTGGGTTTAAGTGAGTGGAAAGAGGTGTAAATGATAATTCAACATTTTAATAGAATTTTTATGGTCTCATTATGTTCTTATAATTAAAATAAATTTAATTTTCAAGTTTGTGTGAGGTGGTAGTCCACCACCCCATGTAGGTTTAGGAATTTGCTTAATAAATCTTATTAAAGAATCAGTTATAGTCTTGTTTTATGAGTATTTGTTTTAAATATGATTTTTAGTTAGCATGAGAATCAAGTATTGAGAGGACATATCATTCCTTTTTAATAGTACCAATAATTTACATGTAAATAATTAAATCTTGATTAATGTAGAAGAACAATGATGGTGCAAATTCTAAGTGCATTAAATTTGCATGGTTGTAACTAAGCATTTATGTGTTGAATATTCAAAATGGTAAGAAGTTTTAATTGAATATTGATATATTATATTATGTATGATCATATCATATTTGATAATATAAATTCAAGAATGATAGTTTTTAAGTAAAGGTTGTTACTTTTGTAGATATTGTTCAGTCTGCTACATAGGGAATGTATGACACAATTTGATCCAAGCAAATGTTCTAGGCATTGATCCTTTTCTCATTGGTTTTATTGGAAGGAATTATTAAATTATGTATTAAGAATTTATTATATATATATATATATATACAAAATATAATTTCTAGAGTCTATGAGTATGCTTTGATCTATATTCTTGCTCATTGAAAATATACTGACTACAAACCCTGAATTTTGCACATTGTGGATTCTAGCATTGTATCTTGTATTGCAATCCAAAAGGGGATGGAGAGGAATGAGTATTATAATTTAAGTTATTAATATTATAGTATTTTTATATTTATATTTATATATTAATAACAATAAAAACATTATATACCCTTTGTACCCTATTTACAAAATATAGTGACAACCCTATTTGGAAGAAGGCAGAATACCATCTTAAGGACTAAGATGTGTTGCATATAATAATTTTTGGATTAAATGGTGATTTAGAAAGGTTTATATTTATATTATAAGGTATATATAACTTATTTATAGGTTTTAATGACTTTAGGTTCTAAAAAGTTAATGAAACTTAGACTACCATGTTTACTATTAGTAGAATACAGTGAAATGAACTGAGATTTGGTGTTTGTGAGAGCATTGTGGGTTATGAGAGTTTTCACATTGAATGGAAAAGTTTAAAATAAATTATAAATACATTTAGTAATTTATTATACCTTTTTAAACCATATAAAATGATCATAATAAATTTTTATGTAGTTTCAGCCTATGATAGTGTCTTAAAAACCCTAGATTAGGGTTTGAGCATTTAGGAGTGTTTCCACTAGAAAAAAAGGCCAAAACTTGGTAATTAGGTATAAATTATCCATTTATAAGATGTTTTTATGGTTTAAATTTGTTACCCTCACTATTATATACATTAATGAGATTGTATTTGAATGTTAGCCCTATAGAAGCGCTAAAGGAGAAGGGGTGATATAGAAACAGTAAATTTGTCCAAAGAAGGGGGTCAAAAAATGATTATTTCACCTAGAGGATACTAATGGGTATTTTATAGTATAAGTATTTTTCATATAAAGTCCATACATGGTTCAGGAGAAGGATATTTGCTCATATGAAGGGTTAATTAATGAAAGACTTATAGAAGGAAGTATAATTTTCCTTGAGAATTATGTCAAAATATTTAAGTGGGATTTGTATGGACAAAATGGGTCCTTGAATATATATTCATTTTATTGTGGAGGTTTTTCAAGTTTTCCCAACAAGGATTTTTTCCCCAAAAATGGGCTAGTAGAAGGTAAATCTAAGAAAGAGTTTGGTTGAAGAAGATTGAATAGAAGAATTGAATTAGTGACCTAATTAGGGTTAGATAGGATTGAGATAAGAATAGAGGAATGACTTGATATGTTTTAGACCATCATTTTTATTTTCTTACTCATGCAAAGGTAGTTTTGATAACCAAGGCTTGTGAGAATGACATAAAGTTAAGAGTGAATATATGAATAAATATTGATTTAGTTTATTGAATAATGATTTGTTGATGGTTTAAAGGTTAATTGAAATTATTGTATATATCTGAAACATTGTGAAGGTAAATTATAACCATATATTTCATGATTTCCCTATGGGAATGAATGAATGAGCAAAAGAGATTTATTGAATGGAAGGAAAAGGCAAAGTTTGGTTAAGAAGTGGATTTAGATCTACATCATTTGGTATTAGAGCCACCTTGATGATATAAAAAGGTAAATATAGGTATATATATTTATTATTATATGGTTTATGTTGCATAAAGTTTTAGGTGAGCAAGCAAGGAATCTTATTATAGGACATAGTAATAAGGCATATTGAGGAGGTATGATCTATTTTGTGATTGATTTTTGATTTGAATCCCTTACTGATAGTATGTGATAGAAAAAATAAGAATTATGGTGGTAGCCCTAATATATAAGAGCTATTAACAAGCTCAAAAGAGAGAGGGACAAGATCATAAAGAGAGCTTGAGAAGGAGAAGATAGTCCTAGTGTAAAGCACAAGAATTAAAAGGCCAAAGTGTAGTAATAAATAGAAGGTTATAAGTGTGAGCCAAATGGAATGGTCCAAGTGAGACCAAAATAAGGAGAAGATGAAAGAAGAGGTAGAGAGGAAAATGAAAGATAGGGTTAAGCATGAAACCCACAAGGAAAATATGGTGTATGAAGACACCAAGAAGAAGATTGAGATGGATAGAGAAATGGAAGAGATAAGGAATAAAATTAATGAGATGATGATCAAGATTGAGTAGATGAAAGATTTAGTGAGCCCACATTTTGTATGGGTCATAAAAAGAAAGTCAATCAAATGTCCAATCAATTAAATAATGGAAAAGAGGAGAAGATAAAAGAGGAAGGACAAGGAGGCAATAAAGCCTCATTATTTGAAATCTAATGTTACATTGATATGTTTGAATGCAGGTATGAGAAATGAAGAGAAGGAAGAGATAGTTGAGCCCATTCATAGGCTCAAAGAATAATAAGAAGAGGCATATGACCAAGTAGTGATCAAAGGAATTCAAGATGAAGAAGAGATTCCATGTAGAGTCATATTGATGGAACAAGAATAAACAGGAAAGCCTTGTTGGAAGCAAGATAACATAAAGAAGAAAGAGATCATCACTCAAGAGGAAGCTAGTGAAGCCAAAGGAGAAATGGGACAACAACATAAGGTGACATATGAGGTATATTCTATCTTGTATGAGTCTTTAAAGTAAGAGTATGGATTTGATCCTCACTAAATGTATAGAGAAATGGTTAAAGAGGTTACCAAGGAGAACATAGACATGTATAATACATAAGTATTATCCAAGATAAAGGTATTAATGAAGTTAAAGAGGATTGAAGCATATGGAATCACTCCCCAAGATGAAGTTTTAGATATTGAAATTGAGGTACATGTGGAAGAAGAATGAGCAGTCATGAAAGGAGAGAAGAAAAATGCATTGGTAGTTGATGGAAAGAGGAAGAGTGAAGTATGCAAAGCACATGAAGGTGCTTGGAAGCAAGTAAGAAAAGAGATAATATTTATAATGACTCAAGGGTATAAGAAAGAATATTTTTTCTTTAATTAGTTGTTTTATTTTGCAAGTATAACATGGAAGAAGATGGCAAGAGTCAAGACAAAGTACAAGTGTGGTAATCAAGAGAGCACACACCTATATGAGTATTTGAAGGAAGAAGAAGAACATGGATGGAAATATTTTTATCCCCTTGGGAGTATGATGTAGGGTCATCTTGGAATGTTAAAACAAGGTCTAGAAGATGTCTCAATAAGGAGAACATTTTAATTTGAGTTTAAACTTGTTTTTCCCTCCAAAAGATAATTTCAAATTTTTATAATGTATTAGTGGGTCTAAGTGAGTATAAAGAGGTGTAAATGATAATTAAATGTTTTAATAGAAATTTTATGGTATAATTATGGTCTTATAATTAAAATAAATGAATTTTTCAAGTTTGTGTGATGTTGCAATCCACCACCCCACGTAAGTTTAGGAGTTTACTTAACAAATCTTGTTCAAGAATCAATTATAGTCTTGTTTTGAGAGTCTTTATTTTAAATAGTAGTTTTAGTTATCATAAGAAGTAAGTATTAAAATTATTACCTCTCATTCCATTCAAATATGACCGACAATGGACATTTAAATAGTGAAATCTTGATGAATGTAGAAGAAGAGTGATGGTGCAAATTTTGAGTGCATTAAACTTGCATGGCCGTAACTGAGTGTTTGTGTGTTGAATCTTTAACATGATAAGAATTTTTCATATAATGTTGATAGATGTTATTTTTTATTATCATATCATATTTTTTAATTTTAATTAAATAATGATATTTTTGAAGTAAAGGTTGTTACTTTTGTAGAGACTGTCTAGTCTGCTAAATAGGGAATGTATGACACTATTTGATCCAAGAAAATATTCTGGGTATTGATCCTTTTCTCATAGGAGTTATTATAAGGAATTAGGAAATGTATTATATATTAATAATTTATAATATATATATATAAAACATATAAGTTCAAGATTCTATGAGTATGCTTTGATCTCTATTCTTACTCATTGAAAATATACTGATCACAAACCTTAAATTTTGTACATTGTGGATTCTAGCATTGTATCTTGTATTATGATCCAAAAGGGGATGAAGAGGAGTGATATGTTCATTTAAGGAAGTAATATTATATGATTTTTACTCTTTATATATGAATAATAATAAAAACTTTATATACCTTGTGTACCCTATTTACAGAATATAGTGACAACCCTATTTGGAAGAACGCAAAATACCATCTTAAGGACTGAGATTTGTTATATGGAATATTTTTTGGAGTAAATGGTGATTTATAAAGGTTTATCATGGTATTATAAGGTATATATAACCTATTTATATATTTTAATGAGTGCAGTTGCCAAAAAATTAATGAAACTTAGACTACCATGTTTATTGTTAGTAGAATATAATCAAATGAACTAAGATTTGGTATTTGTGAGAGCATTGTGGGTTATGGGAGTTTTAAAATTGAATGGAAAATTTTAAATTCCCTTATATATAATTTTAGGAATATATTATACATTTTTAAACCATATGAAATGATCACAATGAATTTTTATGCAGTTTTAGCCTGTGACAATGTCTTAAACTAGATTAGGGTTTGAGCATTTGGGAGTGTTTCCACTATCCAAAAGGCCAAAAATTGGTAAATAGTTATAATTTATCCATGTATAAAATATTTGTGTGGTTTTAAATTTTTAACCTCACTATTACATATAGTAATGAGATTGTATATTAATGATAGGCCTATAGAAGGGCTAAGGGAGAAGGGGTGATATAGAAACAATATATTTGTCCAAAGAAGGAGGTCAAAAAATTATTTATTAACATATAGGAGCCTATTAGGTATCTAAAAATATCAATGGTTTTCATATAAAGTCTATACATGGTTTAGGAGAAGGATATTTGCTCATATGAAGTGCTAATTTGTGAGAGGCTTAAAGAAGGAAATACAATTTACCTTGAGAATTATGTCAAAATATTTAGGTGGGAATTGCATGGCCCAAATGGGTCCTTTAATATAAATTAGTTTTATTTTTGAGGTTTTTAAAGTGACCCCAATAGGAAAGTTTACCCGAAAAATAGGGTTAGTAGAAGGTAAAGCTAAGAAAGAGTTTGGTTGAAGAAGAGTGAATAAAGGAATTGAATTAGTGACATAATTAGGGTCAAATAAGATTGAGATAATAATAGAGGAATGTATTGATACTATTTAGACCATAATTGCGATTTTCTTACTCATGCAAAGATATTTTTCATAATGAAGGCTTGTGAGAATGCCATAAAGGTAAGAGTGAGTATATGAACAAATACTGATCTAGTTTGTTGAATGATGATTTGATGATG
>JARHVA010005285.1:215000-337500 GCA_037957365.1 Torreya grandis
AAAAGAGATTTCTTGAATGGAAGGAAAAGGTAGAGTTTGGTAAAAAAGTGGATTTAGCTCTGCATCATGATGTTAGGTCTCGAGGTATTGGTGGTGTACATCAAACTTCAAATCATTGATCCATATGACATCTAATTCACCTTTTAAGACTCATATTCCTTGATCAACTTACATCCTATAATCATGGGTATACTAACTGCCTTGCAATCCTCCATCTCAAACTTCTTCAACATCTCTCTTATGTACTTGGCTTGTGAGATGGAAATACTTTTCTTAGATTGAGGTATTTGAAACCCAAGAAAGAATTATAGTTATCCTATCATGAACGTCTCAAACTATTTATTCATCATCTCTACAAAGGCCTTTGTCATGTTTTCATTATTTCCACAAAATATGATGTCATTCACCTATAAAACTACTATCAATTGATGGTCATCTTCTTTCTTGATGTATAGATTACTATCCACAACTCCTGTTTTGAATCCTTGATCTAATATATACTTAGCCAATCTAGTACACCAAGATCTAGGATATTTCTTTAGACCGTAGGGAGCCTTTTTTCAATCCAAAAACATATTATGTGTCATATGATAGTGATAACCATTCAAGTTTCTCAATGTAACTTCTTCTTCCAAATTCCCATTCAAAAAGGAAGATTTGACATCTGTCTAGTATACCTTGAATCATTTGAATCCTACATAAGCTAGAAATAATATGTTGGCATCCAATCTTGATACTGGTGTAGAGGTCTCCTCAAATTCTAGCCATTTAACTTGTGCATATCTATTGCATACAAATCTATCCTTATTCCTAGTGACTTTTCCACCTTCATTCAAATTGTTTTTAAACACTTATTTTTTGCTAATGACATTCTTGTATTTAGGCCTAAGAACTAGTTCCCAAGTCTCATTTTTCTCTATTTGTTATAACTCCTAATTCATAACACCTATCCAAAATTTATCCTTTCTTGCTTCTATAAGACTCTTAGTTTTTATCTTGGATAATAGGAAAATATTCTCTTGATTTACACTACTTACCAGGCTTCTCCTTATTTGCATACATGCATTCTTGTTTCTAATGATTTGAGATTTAGGGTGATTTCTTTGAATCTATCTTGAGGTTTTGAGTCCTATCTCTCTTCAACTTTTTATACTTAATCATAAACCTATATAGTATCATCTTCATTTTTTAAGTCTAGATTCTCTAAAGTGTTCTTTGACTAAGAGTGATATTTCCTTGTCTCATCAATCTTCACATTGGTGCTTTCCACTATCTTTATTAGTCTCTTGTTATAACATATATAGGTTGAGATAATGGATGAGTATCCTATTAAAATGCCTTCATAATATATGGAATAAAAATTTCCCAAGTATTCATCATCTCTTTTGATGAAACATTTTCTTCCAAGCAATCTAAAGTGTTCCACATTGGTAGGTCAGCGCTTTAATAGTTTATAAGGGGTCTTATTGCTATTATTCCTTATCTATTCTCTCTTCAAAATGTAGATAGTAGTGCTTAATTCATTTATCAAATATTCATCAGGTAATATAGACTCATTTACCATAGTTATAACCATATCTTGAATTGTCCTATTCTTCCTTTCCACTACCCCATTCTGTTAAGGTGTCCTAGCTACTGAGAATTGTCTCCTTATTCCATGAACCTCACATAATTCATCAAACTCATTGGAAAAAAATTATGATCCTTTATTAGATCTTAGGCACTTTATATTCTCATTCTTATCATTCTCAAAAATATCCTTAAATGCCTTGAAATTTTCAAGAGCTTCTAATTTCTATTTCAGGAATGCAACCCAAGTCATTCTTATGTAATAATTAATGAGTAACATGATATAGTTATCTCCTTGATTGATTTGAATTCTTGTAGGCCCATAGAGATCATTACGTATTAACTCTAAGGGTCTTATAGTAGATTAATCTTTGGAATTGAACCTTATTTTAGTCTACTTATCATGTTGACATGCCTTGTAAAGTATGTTTGTAGGTTTGATGATCTTAGGTATGTTCTTCATAGAATTATTAGTGATAATCCTGACCAGGTTGTCAAAGTTTAGGTGACCAATACTTATATTACATAGACAACTTTCATCTATCTTGATCATGAAACATCTCTAATTTATCTCATTCAATACATATAGGTTATTCTCAGTCCTCTTGACATTGGCAATTAGCCTTCCTAATTTGGATCTTCTTATCTCACACCCTCTGTCATGAAATGTTAGTGTGTGTCCTTGATTTCACATTTTAATCACACTAATTAGGTTATGTTTCAAACATTCCACATACAACACATTTTGTGTCTTGTTCTTTCCATTGTCCAAACTCAAGACACACTTGCCAACTATAGTGGCAGTTGTATTGTCTCCAAACCTCACTATTATTGCAACATTATTCTTTAATGAGATGAACTTGTTTCCATATCCTATAATGTGGCTTGATAAACAATTATATATATACCATTTCATGCCTTCATCTTGAATGTGAAAGGCAATATGATATAACATATAATCCTCTTTGGTATTTTGTTCCTCCTTGGAAAATAATATATCTTACTACTTGAGCTCAATATGATCCATCATAGTTTTCTTTAGATTCCATACCAAAGTTTTATCCTTTTTATGTATTTTAATATCTTAATATTTCTTACTTAATCTTGTGGACCTTCTAACTCTATTAGATCATAATCTTACAATGTGTCATATTTTGTGATAGATGTAACAAGTAACATGTTTGTACTTACCATGGTTCCATGATGAATTATCCTTTATAGAATTATATTATTTTATTGGAATGTTCATGTTATTAATATTTAATTATTCTTACTTCTCATTCTCTCTTTAAAACTTTCTCACTTTGTCTATGAGTTGTTCATGTTCAACCTTCAAGGAATCTAGCTTTGTCTTCAATTGGTCATTGCCCACTTCCTTTAACCTAATCCTTCTATTTAACTCTTCTAACTGACTCTTGAGATCCTTGATAGTCTTATTTTTATGTTTTAAATCATCAAATCTACTTATGATCTTAGATTCAAGGTCTGCTTTAGCATTTCCTTCTTCATTTTCATAGTAGACTTATTCATCATACATGTTATCTTCTTCCTATTGATCACAATATATTCTTGTGCTTATTATGACCACCTTTAAGTTTTTACACTTGCCTCAAAGTACAAATATATGATACCAATTATTATAATCACAATGATTGAGGGTGGGGGTGTGAATTAGTCTTCAAAATGTTTGCAACTTTACTTTATCATTCATGAACTATCAAAATAATAGAGTGAACTAGGAACACATTAAGAGCCATGAACATGAAACAAAATCATAACACATATAATTTATTTGAGTGGGAAAAACTCAAGGGAAATAAAATCCACTAATGATGAAAATTGACTATAGTTATATAATACAAAAATCAATATTTAGTGAAGCACCAACTTCACTTGGAGCACCAACCCCAACTAGCCAAGAACCACCTCAACCAAACTTTAGAAAGAACCCAATTTAAAGGAGGCACCAAACACCAAGATAAATAAGCACCAGCTCATCCAAGTCAAACCCTTGATCACCATATTAAATCTTTATTTATCATATAACATATGATGATATCCTTCTTCAGCTCTTCATACACTCCTATCTTTCTCAAATTGGTTAAGTATATGACCTTGATAATCATCTATGGTACCAATTTTGGATTTTCATGATGGTTTATTTTCATCATTATGATGGTATTCAAGGCCTCCTTTAAATCTTCAAATTTCTATCTCATTTTCCTCAACTCTCTCTATCTCTTTTTTTAGACAATTAGGCCTAGTAGGCCTTGTTCTTATACTGGGTTCTTGCTCATACACTCCTTGGTTAGACATACACAATTGAAAATTTATATTTAAAAAATGATAGTCCTTATTACATTCCATAAAAAATAATAAAAAATTAAAATAGGTTGGTCATATTATATAGGACCAAAACCCCTTTTAGTCCTTCAGGAGACCTAATTCAATTAGGCCTTCCTTAGCACATGTTACCCTTGAACACCTTGAAACACTCTAAAACTTATCATAAAAAGGAAATATCATATTAAAATTAAATATATTCCTAAAAAAATCACCATATTTCCATGATACCTTTTATCACCAACCACCACTTGAAGCATGCCATTAGCATTGTTCACAATTAGACCTGTGCATGCCCAAAAAGTCTATTTTGAATAACTAAATAAAAAACACAATATTATAAAACAACCAAGGAAAAAATCATAAAACTAGAAACTTAAATAAATCCATAACTTCACCAAGTTCATTATATTTCATTACATTGGTAAAAAGGACTCAAATCCTCTTCTGCAAGTACCCCACTCAAAACTGCCAACTAGCCTTAAAACGCAATCATGGAAACAAAGACCTAAATCACCTATAAAATCACTTTAAAATACATATAATTAATGTATATGATCTTATTATGTCATTATACCATTATTAGATAGATATATAATATGTTCAAAAGGCAATTCTAGTCTTGCAGACTAATTTCATAGTCTTATGCCTCATTGTCTCATCTGAATTCGATAGGTCAACTTATGAGCAAAATTTTCATCATATAAAATGATATAAAAATATTATATCTAATATTAAAATATATTAAATTTATTTTTAAAAATATCCATGCACTTGGATTCATCCCTAATCCATGATAACACATCCATAATCAGCTTCTCATTTCTACCTGGTTTTCTCACTATTTGTACCATTAGGCCTTTTAGCAATAGGTCAACTTATATGATTGTTTTAACACACTTTACAGATATAAAATAGTTATAAACCACTATTTATATAAATTAAAATTCTAAATCTTAAATATTCATCCATCTAACAACTTTGACTAGACCAACTCTGACAACTACAACAAATCTTTAAGAAATAAGGTTTTTCCTGTAGGGTCCACATCACAACTTAACCATCCAATCACACCTAGAGGTTCCTAGGAGAGTTTAATACAACCTAAATCACTTAAATATAAATACCGAACCATTATAATAACTTTATAACAATATCATTCATATTGGACCATTATTAGGGTTCTTTAAGGGTTTAAACCATCTTACAGTCTTAACGATCATTCATAAAGATTGGCCCCTAATTAAAAAAATAATGCTTGTAAATTTTATCTAGGACCATTTTAAATATACCATTAATATATTAGGTTATAATTTATATGTTACACATTCCAATTAACACTTTAAATTTCTTCTTAGGTTGAGAACACTCCATTTTGTGCACTCGAGAGACCTTAAAGCTCTTTTTCTTTCCCTAACCTTAAAAATTTGAATTAAAAATTGGTTATAATATTTAAAAAAACATGAAATAACCATAAAAATTATCATTTTTAAAATATGAAACTCATACCTCATCTGGCCACCATCTCTCTCTTTGCTTACTTGGACCTTGACCTCCGAACCATAATAGGTCTTGAAACTAACCTTCAAGACTCTTTTAATGTGCTCTCCACCTAATATAAATTCTCAAGAAACCTCTATCATGATCAAACACTATTTTACATCCTTCATAGACCATGACACCTCAATAGGTTAGGTAGGATCTAGAGGTGGTTTAGTTGCCTACTAGGTCTATAGGTCATACCCCTATAGGTTCACTCTAAGACTCTCATGAGTGATTTCATGACTCATATGCATTATCAAACAAACTTAAAAATCCTCTTATTCCTCTATTCATCTATCTTACTAAGACACCAATCTCATATCTTCTCACAAGGTCTCTTCATGTAATGATCAATATCATGACTAGGATTCTCAAGCTCTTCAAGCTTGACAATTGACTTTGAAAAAACTCCTTGATGATTATACACATTTATCACATGATTTTCATCCTCCTAATATAATTTAAAACCTATCAATTATGATATCAAAAAATAACATTTTTCAATGACCTCATGAACACCTTTGTTAAGAGCCTTTGACATCAATGACAACATCAATGCCAAAATTCAATAGTAGGAACAATGTTCAACATGTAACAAATAAAAGAAGAGTAAACAAAGATCCTAAAATGAATTAATTGAATACTATGTAAAACACTAAAAATGATCAAGATAATTTTTTATCAACACATGCAGGTGTGTACACATTCACGACCAAACAACAATTATATGAACAAGAATTTGAAGGTCCTCAATTATGGACTCTAAATTTTTATGGAGCTCATTCAAAGCAAGGTTATAGAATAGGCATGGACTTAACAGACCCAAAAAGTAAGCAATACCTTGCTTCTTACATGTTTCAATTCCCCTGTACCAATAAATGAGCCAAATATGAAGCCCTATTGTTAGGCTTACAATTCATGTTAAATCAAAATTCCAAACAACTAGTAGTATTTAGTGATTCAAAGTTGGTTGTAAACTAGATCATAAATAATTACTAGTGTAAGCTTGCATACCTAGAGAATTAAAAACACTGACCTTAGGAGTTGATTAAATCTTTATAAAAGAATCAGATAGTTAATTCATTATCAGCCTCCGTTACCAATCTGACACCACTTTAGGAATAAAAAATGTAGAAACTTTCAGTGGAGATATTCCCATACCCTTTTGTCCTTGACAATGTGGATAAATTCTATGTATTTGATGATGATCAATAAATCATATAGTTGTTGAACAATTCAATATCTTATGAATCCTAAATATTAGATGAAGGGGATATTCAACCTATACAAACTAAAGCTATGGGCAAGGAAGGTGTTCTATAGTTGAAATAAAATTAAATTCCATTATTGGTTTTCTTGGAATGGGATTTTGACATTAACCCTCAGGCCCAAAAGTAGAAACAACTAAAATCAATTGATTTTGAATTCACCAAGGAAAACTTGAGGACTAACCAAGCTCCCCAGCTAGTTTATATAGGTCCAAGATATTTTGAAAGTGAACAAAAAGATGAAGGGATTGTTTATAAAATAATAGGATGTCATTTCTTAGACATATGAAGACCTAAATATCTTTTATCCTAGGTTCAATACCCATACCTTCCCTTTAAGACCCAAACACAAATAATTTAGGTAAAGGTAGAAGCCAATAAATATGGTCCTAAAACATCTCATAGAGACTATGGTACATAAGCTCTTGGATGCCAAGATTATTTTCCCAATTAGGAACTCAAACTAGGTAGCTAATCTAGTATGAGTCAATAATAAGAATGGATAAATCAGTTTGTGTGTGGATTTAAGGAACTTAAAAAGAGCCTTAGAAAAGTAAAATCATCCTCTACCTTCCCTGGATGAAGTAATACATATGGTAAGTGACTAAGAGATGATGTCTTTCTTAGATGGATTCTCATGATACTATTAGGTATTGATTAAGGTAAAATATATGATGAATACCTCTTTCATCACCAAATGGGGGACCATTGTGTATACAAGGATGACATTTAGCCTAATCAATGTAGTGGCCACTTTCAAAAGAGAGATGGATTTTTCCTTTTAGGCATTGGTGGGAAAGTGTATCATTATCTACATGGATTATCTTATAATATTTTAAAATAATAGGGATGACCATGTAAGCCACCTACATAAAGTATTAGATGGGTGTAATAGATATGGAGTTTATCTGAACCCAAGAAATACATTTTTGAGGTAACTAAAGGGAAACTATTGCGCCATATTATCAACAAAGAAGGGATCTCCATCGACCTGGATTGTATCCAGGCCATCTTCAAGGTAAGTCTTCCCAACAATAGGAAAGAGTTGAATTTTTTATTTGGTAAGATTAACTTTGTGATATATTTTATTTATAGTTTAGCATATATCATCAAACCATTAAATGCCATGATAAAGTGGATGCCAAGACTGAGTGGACAAGGAAGCCAAGATATCATTTCATGATATTAAAATGGTGATTAATCAATCCCCCGTCCTAATTAACCCAAATTTTAGTAAAGATTTCTATCTTTATTCATTCACTTCAAAACATACCATTGATATGGTATTGACACAAAGGTATAAGATAATGAGTACCCCATTGCCTTCATTAGTATCAACTTGAAGGATGTAGAGCTAAATTACTCTATGATTGATAAAAGCATATATGCCTTGATTAAGTCAATAAAAAAATTTAGACATTATATTATATGAAATAAAACATATTTTATTGTCCCCAACCCATATGTCAAACTCACACTCAGCCAAAACAAACTGAGAGAAAAGAGAGGGAAATGGATGGACATGCTTTAACAATTTGACCATGAAATTAGACTTGCTAAAATGTAAAGAGTTAAGGGTCTCATCCAAATGATGACTCAAATTGACCCATGCATCCACATTAAATAAATTAATGTAGCCTATGTGATAAGATTAGAATGGTATTCACATATAATTCATTACTTCTTTATAGGGACATGCTCTCTAGAGTTGAATAGAAAGTAAAAGTGAGATATCAGGATCAAATCGACTCACTTCATGATCAAGAAAGGGGTCCTTTATATAAATAATTATGAAATAATCTACCTAAGGTGAATTTTCAAAGATGAATATAATGAAATCTTAGATAACCTACATCAAAACAATAGTATCAATCACCCCTCTGATAATACTACAACCCATAAGATTATGGGGATGGGCTATTATAGGCCTAAAATCTTCAAGGATGCCCATAACCACATCATAATCTACCATGAGTGCCAAGTGTTTTCAAAGAGATAAGTGAATGATGTTTTTCCTTTACATATAGTCATTTAAGGACACTCTTTCACCCAATGGGACTTGGACTTTGTTGAGGTAATAAATCCAAATTCTTTAGCAACACACAAGTTCATCCTCATTACTACTGATTATTGTAGTAGGTGGACAAAGGTTATTGCTATCGAAAATTCATGAGCCATAGATTTCATTTATTTATTAGAGGGAAATATAGTCACCTCATTTGGAACACCCATTTCATTGGTTTGTGATAATGGTCTAGTGTTATAATCTATTGAATTCACATAATGGGCCTACCACAGTAAAATCACCTTCAAATTCTTTTCAAACCATTACTCATAAGGAAATGGCATAGCTGAATCAATTAATAAGAACCTAATGAATTCCATAAATAAATATACATATAATAAACCATGAGAATGACATCTCTTATTGAAATATGCACTATGGGAACACCAAACTAGGCACAAGAAATCTCTCAAGGCTTCACCTTTTCTGCTAGTGTATGGATGATAGCCAGTCTTCCCCATCACTCTCAAGCTACCAAATTACCAATTCATAAAATAATATATGGCTAAAGAATAGAATATATCTTCAAGACTACTTGAGATAATCCAACTAAAAGACATAAGAGCTAAAGCATTGCATAGCTTCAACAAACATCATGTTATTATCAAAAACTAGTTTGATAAAAGATCTAAGATCAAGGATTTCAGAATTTTAGACCTAGTGTTCCTCTATGATAAAGCACATGAAAATAAAGGATGACATGAAAAGTTCACTCCATTTTGGACTATAATTTATTAGGTATTTAAAATCTTAGGAAATAATGCCTCTAAGTTAAAAGACCTCCAAGATAAGGACCTCACCTTTACAAATAATAAACAATTTTTGAAGCATTACTTCATAGCTACTCCAACTAGAAATGCATTAGATTTAACTATAAATAGAGATTTAGAGTAGGATTAGATTATATTAGATTTATTTCTTTATAGATCATTTTTCTTTCTTTATAGTTTAATTTTCCTACTTTCTATACTTGTTTTCCTTTAGATTAGTTTTGTTGCTTTTGATAGCTTAGTTTTATGCTTTCTAGTTTAGTTTCTTAAGTTATAAAACTATCTCAAACAATTTACTGAACTGAATCCAAAATTAAATACCAAAAATAAAGGGGATAATACTAAAATAGAACACAATTGGTACTCATATAAATTTATTCTAATAGTATTAAAATTTTTGGAGTTGACTTATGTATTATGACTAAATTTTATCTTTATTAAGATTGAATAAGCCTAGTCAACTTTAGGCACTTACTATGATATACTCATGAAAATTATAGAAAAAATTCCCATTTCCAAAGATGCACTACACTCTCATATGTTGAAATTTGGATAGAATATGATAGACATATGGTTGAATATACACTAACAAGGACATATTGACATATAAATTTTCATACATCTAGCCAAGAGTGGTTCCCAACCTTATTCTATCTATGACAAAAAAATTGGAAAAATGATAGAGGGTAGGTGATTAAAGTAAAATATATTGGGGATATGGATGTCTAGATGGCAGTAAAGAAAGGATTCATGTGGAACAAATGGTATCTATATTGGGGCTATGGATGCTTGGCTAGTAGCAGAGCAATGCCCAAGGATTTTTTTCATTGGTTGTAAAGTCAAAAGTTAAAATGAAACCTACAGTGTTTATTTTGGCCTTTGTAAAAATATTCATGACCAATGGGAATTAATTTAACAAGATCACACACTCATCCAAGGACTGGGAAGGTTAGTATGTTACATTGGGAAGTAAGAATGTTTTTTATAAGTTGGACTTCCTCATTCTTTCTTTATTAAAATTTATGTTCTATAATAATATGTTTTTAAAATGTTGGATTCTCAAAATATTTAGGAGTATTTTACAATGTGAGTCACCATTCATTTTTCCCTAACACATACACACCATTTTTAAAATTTAAAAAAATTGGGACCTATTATTGAAAAACCCCTACCTAGGAAAATATAAGCCTAAAAAGTTATGACTAAGATATCACACATTTGTCATAAGGGTTATTCCTACAAAATCCAACATTACACAAATAAACATTATATAATTTTAATCTTAAACTAGTATCTTAAGTCATATTGAACCTTGGATTTCCATAATTTTTACTTTAATGTGATTTTTAGACTAACAGATCTAATCTTTCTTATCTTAGTATGTATATGTTGATCATAGGATTAAAATCTTAAGACTATCAATTTCCTCCAATCAAGCCCATGATAAATATTTCATGTACTTGAAACACATGTATCTGTTTAATTATTAGGTATTTTGGATGATTAATAAAGGTTAAGTATTTTAAGCTCAATGAGCCTCTTGAACTCTACAAATAGGCCATGTATCATATTCATGCTAAAATGGTACTAATGGAATTTTTCTTGTTTCTCAATAAAATTAATAATTTTGTGTTCTTATGAGCCTCCAATATTTTGAGTTACAAAGTATCCATGCTTATAATATCACTCCATGTGTCTCGATCATGTTAACTCACCCTTGTGAGAAGGTTAAATGGTTATTTGATCTACATCCTAATATTTTGAGCTCTTGAGATTTTGGGTTTCTGAGTGGATGACACATTGCATACTTATGTTAATCCACATATACATAGGTTAAGAATTATTTTATTTAAAATTCCAATAATCCAAGTTCTTGAGTCTCCAAGATTTTGAGATCACTCCACATGTCTCACTCATGTTATCCTATAACTACAGAAAGATTTTCATTGAAAATAATACCAATCTAATTCCATGAGCTTCCATGCTTCCAATATTTTTAGATCACACTACATAGCTTATTCATGTTAACTCGATGATATGGGACCTCCCAAAAATAATGAAAATTTTCAAAAGCTTTATTTATTGAGAGCATGACATGTGGTACTATTTGGGGAAAGTGAGGCTAGAACATTGGAGAAAATGTTTGATAGCATGGCAAAGAATCAAGTTAAAGGATGGTAGAAAAATGTCTTAAAGTGATTAATAGACATGAATAATTAATAAAATACCTCTACTTAGAAAATAAGGGGTGCCTACCAAAGTTAACTGGCATATTCAAATAAATATGGGCATTAAAGGTGAGAGTTCATTATTAGCATTCAAGGTGCATCAATTCAATCAATACACAATCCTGCAAATGATATATAAAAAATTTATGAACATTAGATTAAATTTTTTATTTCTCTAATCATTAAAAGATTGTGTTTTTTGAGTTTTCTAAGCATCTAATGAACCTTAGATTTCTTTATTCACCAAGCATCAAATTAACTAGTCCAAAACCTCATAAGAGTTGCAGTGGCTAAAAGATAACAATGGATTCTTCATCAAAACAAGGTAAGCCCCTAGTCCCATCCCCATTTTCATTTAAATGATCAAAAAATTATAGGGATGCATTATTTTAAAATATAAATTTTATTTTAAAGTTTCATCACTATTCAAAACTTTGGAAAGAGGTCGAGACAATTTAGTCTTACCCCACAAAGGACAAACTTTCCCTTCAAGCCAAATAGTAAATTTATAATTTACTCTCAATCAAGGACTAAGGCCTCTACTAGACTACAACCAAACTAGATTTAATGCCATGAATTGACATCTTAAAGGTTATATTAATAAATTAAACCATTATAGGTGATATTTTACATGTGAGGAAGTCTAGACTGCCTCTGCCTACAATCAAAGAGGGTGTTTGAAAAGTACCTTAGGCTTCCTCTCCTCAAAACTTCCTATAATCAAGTCTCAACAAAAGTGTGGCTTGAGCACAATATTTTGGATGGGAAATTGAATAAGTGGCTTTAAAAAGGATAAATATTAAATCCCAAGAAGGTAATTTTCACCAATTGCATTATTAAGTTTAGAACTAGAATTACCATTGCAATGGTACTATTGAACAAATTATATGGATTATTGAGTATTGCTTATGTCTAGGTTGAATGGGTACCACTACTAGACATATCATTGACCACTAACAAATTTTAATCCCTAGGAGATATTATAAGTGCAAGCCTAAAAACAAAAATACTCTACCGTGACATGATGCCTGAAGATGGAAACTTTTACATGATTTCTTATTTACTGGATGTGATCATGGCTATTGTATACAAGCCCTATGGCAAAGAATAACAACCATAAATAGAGTATTTGGGTAATAGGTTTAGATAAGATTTCTACTTCATCTCTATTCATAGGTATAGAAATTATATTAAAATAATAAGCAATGAGATAGACCCTTGTATATACTAAGCTATGTAAGGACCCTAATGCCTAGATTGTCTGAGAATATAATAATGAAACTCACCAAACTATATGATTACTAGTTATATTTGGATGTGACTATCATCTAAGTAGAGGGTACTATGACTACCCCTTTATTTGTACCTCATCATATTCCTGATCACATTACAAAACAAGAGATAACTTACCAAGTTTTGAACAACATTGATGAAGAATTAGGCCATAGACACTTGGCTTACTACTTCAAAACACTCTTGATCATTAGGTAATACCAATATGTAACTAGGTCACATTTTATACTAGTTGGTAAACCCCAAGATAACTTAGAACTTGTAGTTGACACTATTCAATGAATGGGACTCCTCTAAAAGGATAAGAGGTTACCTCAAGACCATCTTGGAAAAGAATAAAGTTCATATTTCTTATGGTCAACAAACTTATGACAATGATTAGTTTTCTTGAATGCATTGGATGACTCCCATATATCGATAAATATGAAGGATAAAAATATATAAATGATATTTTCACAAGATTTGCAATATAATATAGAGGCCATAGATGAGGAATCTTATAATGCATGGAGTTAATAGTGGCCTCCATTTCCACCACATGTCTCTTAGTAACTAGATTATCCTCTATCCCTAGAAGTGAAATCCACAAAAGAAGGGGTAGATCAATATATAACTCAAATAGTGTCAAATATCCATCTTATGAAGAAAATTTTGAGAGGACTTCCTAGTCCTCAAATTCCTTCCACTTCTATAGCATCATACGAGCAAGTCTTTGGGACAACAACAACCACAGATAAAGTAGTAGTTATTTCTTCTAGTTAAAGGAAGAGAAAAATTTTGATGACTCATTTTCCTCCTCTCACATTGGTTGCTCAAATGAGTCTTACATATTTCATAAAATCATCTTTTACTTCAGTTCTAACTACCCCTATCTCTCCTAAATCTCATATGTCTCCTAAAGGAACCCCTGTACTCTCCACACCTTCCACTTCATCACATTCTACTCTAGCTCCTACCATAGTTATTATCATAACCCCTATACCTTCTCATCCACCCTCCACTCCACCTATATTCAAATAGCAAACAAAGCAAAAACACTATCTTGATCCTTTCCTAGGTATAAATATGGAAGAGATGTCATATCTTGGTCCCCCTATCATTAAAGAAGATATTGTGTAAGAGGAGAAAGATATAGAGGATGCCATAGATTTGGAAGAAGAAGAGGAGATACAATAATTAATATCTTTGGTTTCTTATCCATTGGAAGAAGAGGACTAAGTGATAGGGATAGCATAGCCAGATGATAAAGAAGGTGACCTAGAAAAAGAAAAAGTTTTGATTTTGGGAGGATAGGAAGGAGGAGACACCTTGGTTGGGCTCATCTAATAACAAACCCAAAAGATTTTTGAGGTAGTTTCTTACCTTATTTATTCATTACCTACTATACAAATTCCAATTATAAGTTTACCTAAAATAATTCCTATTATTACATCTTCCACTTCCAATATCACTAGTATATATTCTAACATTCTTTATACACCAAAATTAATAACAACTCTTAAGAAAGTCCATTTTGAGAATTTGGTTATAGTGTCCATTTTTAATAATCTACCAAACCTAGGAAAGAAGGTAACCCAATAAGATATTTCCATTCCCCAACTATTTGCTTTTCCAAAAGTAACCATGACTATGGAAGTAACCTTAGGGTTGACCAAATTCTTAGCTAAAATGACACCAATGAAGAAAGCCTGTCCTTGACAAGTGGTAAGCTAAAAGATTCCCCAATTTCCCATATAAATAAGTGCCTCATTTCAAACCATATCTCTTCCAATAACCATATCCCTTCTTATGACCTCTCAACCCTCTACATCTTCAGAATTTGCCCAAGTTGAAGAAATAGGTGAATTAATTGTTACTTAATGGGTAAGGGAGATACAAAATGTACAAGATGAAAGGTAAAATCTAGTTATGGTATATCTTCCCATAGTTTTAGTAAGAATAGAGTGGGACCATACATCGAGTGAGGAAGATGAAAATGATAAAAACATAGAAAAAGATAGAGATAGAATTTGAATAAAGAGAATTTGTTTTCTCTAGCCAAAATACCAAAGAAGACCCTGAATGACCTTATAGAGTACATTAAGGATTTAAAGACTTTGGTTTATTCTAATGGGTCATCACTAAAAGAGATCCACCAAAGCACTAATAAATCATTGAAGAGGTGGAAATAGATGAATATTATATAGGGTCCTTAGGAGGTAATTGCTTAAGTACTTAGTGTAGTTGTAAAGTTGTATAACATCTTACTCAATATTAGAGTATCTAGGGTAGCAAGTCAAGACCATAGTGTGTATATTATTGCATTATAGAATAGTATGAAAGATAAGTAAAGGCTATTAAACTTCCTAATATAGTGTTCCCAAATTAGTGCCTTTGATCAGATTAATATTATGACCAACATGGATGCTTCTTGGTGCCTAAACTATGTGATTTCTAAAAATAATGCCTCCTTGAGTTGGTAAAAATCAATGAGTAAGCTAATAATTATTTTTTTAAATCAAGAGGATGAATCATTACAATTTTGGCTAATATGTGAGTAATCAGGGTGATCACCTAGACATAAGAGCTAGTGAATCAACCCAATTTTTACAACCTTATCCACTTAGCTGTGGAAGTATTCAAATAATAAGTGGAATGTGAAGTGTATAAAACCAATGAATAAGTGATATAGTTGGTGTGTTTTTCAAAACATAGGCTAACAAGGGATGAAGCCTTAGTGGTTGAGTTTAAAAGCTTGGAGATAGATAAAGATAGGTTAATGACTAAAGTATTCAAGATTTTAAAGCCTTCATTATTGAATATTGAGGTAATAGATAAAGAATTAGATATAACATATGCATTGGGTGAACTAAAAAAAGGATAAAGAGGTATATTATGGGTCTACAATGCATAAAACTAGTAATTAGTGACCCCAACTTCATAGAGCTATCAACCTACACCATAATTACAACTGCAGTGTCTTCATCAACTAATTCAAGTAGTGGGATGGCATTAGTATTCAAATTTTAGATTAATTATTTATTTTCATGATTGTCATCAAAGTGGGACTTTTGTTCCCCATATATTATTATACATGAATCATTTATTTTTCTTTGAAAAGTCTATTTTGAATTTTATCATTGTAACATGCATCTTTACATGAGTTTTAAACAAAGAGGTTCTATTTTTGGACTTGTAAAATTAGGCAAAGCTTGAAGAGATGAGGCCTTCCCCATCCTAAGATTATAAATACATGTAACCTCATAGTTATAAAGAGAGGATAATTTGGCTATTAATATTAATAAGACATTACAATAAGTTCTATTTCACTTGGTCTTGGTGTGTAAATATTTATTATTTTCCAATACTATGGATTGTTTTAGACGTTCCATCATTTCAGTATATTATTTATTAAAATTATGGATGAGGTATCTATTTTAAATATAGTCTTTCATTTCCTAACTATAACTGATTTGAAAATATTTTGCATTCTTATCATAATCCTCTTGTAGATGTGTAATAACAATCTGGAAACTAGGCAACCTTTGATTTATGCATGTTTGAGTATATTATTTTCTTGTTCCCTTTGACTCTTTAGTTGTATTTGATTTTGTGTGTGATACAATATCTTGCAATAGGCATTGGTCTAGATATATTATCCTAAATGAGCTCAAATACTAGTTATGAAATGCTTTATCCTTTGGTTTTCCATAGATCTTATTTTTGTGTGTTACTTTTCCCTATTTTTAAATTTATTTGACAATCCTACCCACCTCAGTTAGAAATCATCATCCTTTCACACACTCTAAGTAGATTGAATTTCATCAATAACCAGTTCACCCATGGTAAACAATCTATGTTACTCAACCACTATTCCACCAGCTCGTTATTATAAAACTGAATACTCTATAAATCCTATCTTGGAATGATTCTATTTACCAATCCTAAAACATTAGAGGTAACCTCATAAAAGAAGCTCAGGGTGTGTATAAGACCCATATCAACATAAGGGTTATCCTTAAGGAGTATACTATCTTAGTTTGAAATCTAGTTTGGGTTAGACCCAAAGACTAATGATGCTATAAGTATTGTGTACAACTTAGATGTGATTAGTATATGTAACCTACCACCAATAATGTTTTTATTATTTCTAAATAACTTTGTTTTTTCATATTTGTGATCAAGTTTTTTAATTTTTATAGAGTATTTTGACTAATCCATTAGAAACGAGAGGCATCTCAATTTGTAAACTCTTCTTAATGATCTCATTAAATGTTGTGGTAAAATGTACCTTAAGATGGAATGATTTTTCCCAATTGATATTGGTGATGGAGATGTTGATTGACTATTTCTATGGGATTGAATAGGAGAAATGGCTTACAAAACTCATCCATCTCTGTAGGAATGAATAGAAGCTCTCTCTATTTTTTAGTTTTGTGTTGCAAAGATCCATCATGGTAAGTTCATGATCTAATTTATAGGATAAATGTTGTACAACTATTTTATATAAGTTTACAAGTGTGGTTATGGATACTTTTGGTGGATATATAAACCATTATATGCCTTATCCTTCTAAGATCTTATGGAAAAATCTCAATAGATAGACATAATTTTACATGACATCTTAACATGACATGAAAAAATCCTTGACATGTTCACATATGTCACCCTTTCCCATGTACCTATTGAATTAGGGTCGCTCAAAGTAGGAAGGAAATGAAACTTATAACATGACATGATAAATGGATAAGGGAACAACTCTTCATATTTATATTTCTTATTCTTATTCCCAGCCTATAGTCCTTGGAGTAAATATTTCATATCTTTGCACACTTGAGTAAATGGCATGCCTTGAAGTGACATCATCTTGGTTTGATTAGATTGGGGTGGTACAAAGCATTGCTTATTTATACTTATTTATTATTGAATGTTTGATTTTGGATTCTTATGTGAAGGATTGGATGATGTAGGAATGTTGTGGGAGGCTATATTGACCAAATTTTGAGGGAACTATTAGATTTATTAAATCATGACACCATTTTGATCTTGTTGGACTTGGTTTTCTAGAGATGATTTCCATTTTATAGGGGTGTCATAGATGACATTGTAATTTTGATTTTTATAATTGGATTCAACATTGGTCTGATTCTGATCTATATGATGGCTAGAGGTATCCCGATGTAGATTTGGGATCTTATTGTTTTTACAATGTATGATGTGGGTCAAATTATCAATATTTTAGTCAATAAGAAGTCAAGTACCTGTCTCTAAAATATAAAAGAGTTCATCATTATTTTCATATAAATATTGGTTAAATTGGGATCTACCTTGATAATATTTAAAGAGTCATTACCTTCATTGTTATATTAGCTTTGATTGACTAAGATAGTCGTATAATTATCATGAAATCAATCATTATTAAAGTGAAATAGATTATGACTAAAATGATATAATGTATTTGGATTTGAAATTAATATGTTTTGAAGTCTCATTTTAGGAGCCATGAATGTATGTTGATTTTGGTTTTGCCTTAGGTTTGATATTATTTTATTTTATTTTCTATGAATTGGTTTGGTTTGAAATTTGCTAAGCACAAAATAGAATGTAATCAAAACACACATGTATGCACCAAATATTGTAGGCAAGTATGATTACATCCATGAAAGTTTAAAAAGATGGTGGATAAAAAGGGACCTACCCATGGACATGTTTTTCATAATTGATATAATGATGCAATTTTGGTGCATTTTCATCCACAAACATAATTTCAACTATATAGAATAAAATTTATGGTTTAAGCAAGCCCAATTTCATTAAAAATTGAATTAAGGTGTCAATTATTTCAATGGTGAAGGCAATTAGGGCCAATTTGGACCTTTTGCATGTAACTATGATTGTAGGATGTGATTTAGGGTTAAACCATCATAGATTTATTGACATATGTAGTGACTGAGTGAATTATTTCAATCTATTATATAGTTTGAGTGAAATTGTGCCTTGTGAACACAATTTTTACTATAAAGGATGTAATGTGGTGGTCTTTACCCCACTATCATACCAAAATAAACCAAATAGTCCATTAGTTCAACTTAAAGGCAATTAGGGGTAATTTGAGTCCCTTCAACCTAATTGTGACTATAAAATGTTATTTTCACCTTAATCAAATCCAAATTTACTAGAGAATGATACAAATAATCATTTATTTCAATGATAGATGCAAATTTTTCATGTATATGATGTGGTTTAAGGTTTAAAAAATTCCCGTCTCATCATAAAGGAATAAAACAGTCAATTGGTTCAATTATTGAGGAAATTAAGGTCAATACAAGCCCTCTAAACCTAATTGAAACTATACAATATGATTTGAGGATAAATTGGTTTTTATTTCATCATACATTAAGCCCATTAGTCAAATGGTGCAATCAATGACATGATTCTATAAAAATTAAGCCACATTCAAATGTAGTTTGAATTATATATAATGTGATTTTGATTGAGATTGACCATAAAAGAAATATTTTGAATAATTTGGACATATACCCATGGAGAAAATTTTCTCCAAAAATATTTTTTCTATATTATAAATAAATTGGGATATTTTAAATAATTTAGACTTATACCCACTAAAGTGGAGTGGAGAATTTTTTTTCCAAATTTTTTTCTATATTTTAAATAAATTGTACTATTTCAAACCATTTGGGAATAGATCATTTTGAATAAAATGGACTATTTATAAAAAATGGCCTTATACCCACTAAAGTGGAATGGAGAAAATTTTCTCCAAAAACAAGTTTTCTATATTTGAAATAAATTGGACTATTTTAAACCATTTGGATTAGATAAAATAAAACACAGATTTATCTACAAATCACATACAAGAGAAACTATGAAATGAATCAATCAACATATAAAAAATAATCATAAACATGCACAAAATAGGAGACACCAGATTTAACATGGTTCACCCAATATGGGATACATCCACCAAACTTGTCAAGTATATTATTTCCATCAATACAAGGGAGAAATAAATCCTACATAAAAACCTGTTACACCTCTCTATCTTCTCTGCATCCTCTCTATGTACCATCTATTTTTTTTTCATCTTAGCCATGTATCAAAACATTTTAGGGAAAAAAAGACCTAAACATAACCTCTACCATCAAATCTAGAAACCTTTAATCAATGGCCCAGATTGACTACAAAATTATAATTTTACAACGTAATTTTAATAAATTTTTTGCTTTGGGGGCATTTTCCTTAAACCCCCATCAGGGTACATAGCCCATGGACCCCCCATCGGGGGGATCATTCCCCCTAGACCCCACAAGGGGTGTTCTCCCCCTTGCAACCCCCTGTGCCATTGGGAATATAAAGAATGGGATCCAAAACTCAGCTAAAATAACATCAAAATTTGAACCTCTAATCTTGGAAGACAATCAGGCTCCAGACCTAACAATTTGGACACATATCATTTCAAATAAATTGGACTATTCTTAATAATTTATACTTATACACATTTAAGTGGACTGGATAAATTTTATCTAATAATAATTTTTCTATATTCCATATAAATTGGACTATTTCAACTAATTTGGACTATTTCTAATATTTTGGACTTATACCCACTAAAGTGGAATGGAAAAAAATTTATCCAAAAATATTTTTTATATATTCTAAATAAATTAGACTATTAAAAACCATTTGGATAGAGATCATTTCAAATAATTTAGACTATTATGCATAATTTGTACTTATACCTACTAAAGTTGAGTGGAGAAAATTTTCTCCAATTTTTTTCTATATTCCAAATAAATTGGAGTATTTCAAACCATTTAGGAAAAAATAATTTTGAATAAATTGGACTATACTTATCTGATATGATGCTAATTATCATCATTATGACAGTTCCTACATCCAAAATGCAAGTCCCAAAAGGGAGAGCAATAAAAACTAAGGGATAACCTCAAAGATAAAACAAAAACATGCAACATACATCAAAAATAACAATCTAGAAAAACATTACATATCAGGGATGAATTTAGATCATGTTACTTTGGAAATAAGTTTAGGTTTTCTAGTCATTAAGCCATTATGTTTACCAGTTCTATATACATTGTCCAACCCAGCATAGTCCACCATAGATTGAATATGATTATGAATCATTATAGAATCCCTACAATGACCACCACCCTATGCCTTAGCATTTTTCACATCGAAGAATCCACCATAACCTATATTGAATAGAAGTTGACCAAATGATGGGTTTTTGATACAAGGGCATCCAAGTGAAATTTACTAATGAAGGGGAATAAAGATGGTAATTGTTCCATCTAGGAACACATAAAAGGGGTAGTAGCCTATGTGCCCTCCACCATAGCCATGTAATAAGCATGTAGTTGAACATAACGAGATTTCAAATCTAAAAAGACACTAAGAGGAATCAAACCAAGGCAATGTGAACAAGAAAAAGGTAGATAATGTTGATTTACTACCTCAAAGTTAGTCAACCAACTAATGAGGCCACCCTAAAATTCCTTCCATATAAAGGCATCTACCACTCGATGAGCTTCCTCCCTATTTTGGACCACCTGAAGAAGGTTACTAGAAAAACACGATGCCACATCCACATTAGTTTTTTTATGATAAACAACATGAAGGTAATCTTCACCAATAATAGTTTTAATTTCCTCTTAAACCTCCACATTGGGATGCCAAAATATTAGATGGAGTCTAATATCTAAGAAATTATCTCAAAAATCCATCTCAAGACACTCTACATAGAGCAACAAATAGGGGTAGTAATGATAAAGTGTGACACAATAGAATACATCTTCATAACAAAGACAATCTAAATAGGGGAGAAAGTCAAGAGTGAATGTGACAAGAAGAGACAAATTCTAGTAGTTAATCACTTCAAGTGAGTTACCACCTATCATGACAAAACACTTCATACCTGAGGGATTAATGTCTAACAATAAATTCAAAATCCATTTACACATGTTGAATCTCTAATATACCTAAAATTGAATGCAATAAGTATAAAAAATTATTGAAAATCCCATCAATCATAGGTGATGTCACAGGTCCACCAAATCAAGTCCATCACTACCAATCTTATATATTATCCATCACTACATCAATCACTTGGTCCACCCCCTAATTTATAAGGAAATATTCTTGTTTATTAGCTTCCTTGAAGCAATGTAACACTAACCAAGATTACATTTCATCTAGGAGAGGCCAAATTAGGTGGAGTATGTTGTTGAGTCAAAAATCCTTAACATGTCAATTACAAATCATCTCCACTATGATATTGTAATCTCCTTCAATTATCAAGTATTTAATTTCACATTGCCTTAAAACTTGTATTTCCAAGATAACTGCTTCAACTTATTGGTTCTATCCAGGAGGTTTACTCAGGTGACATAAATGAAATAACCAAAGCAATCCCAAATACTACATCATAATTTTGAGGCTATTGGATTTCCCCATGCTATTCTATCAAAATTTAATTTAAAGAAACCATTAGGTGGGATTCCAAAGACACCTATAATGTGGATGAGATAAACCACTATATACCATTGACCCATTGATGGTGCATCAACAAAAAAAATTAATAAGACAAAGATTTGAGAATTATTTATCATTCATTGGGAAGATCTTCATGAGCAGGTGTCAATATACTAATGGATCAAGCCAAGTAATTTCAATTTATATTGATGGAGTATCCAATTATAAGGTGATTAACTTTCAAACTTGGACCTGATTCAATACTTTCAAGTTATCTCCAACTATAATCCAAATTGTATAAATTGAGACCAAAGTATTACTAAATTAAAATCCTTAAATGTGAAAAAAATGGATTACATTTCAAATAATTTAGAATTTATTTGTATGAAATTGATGATAATATTAATAAAATTATATTTTAAATCAATAAATACAATTGAAAAAAACATATTTCAAAGTTATATCCATCCAAACAATGTTTCCTAGTTGTTGGCATGGATTTTTTGGTTTCTCCCAAGAATGTGATGATAGACGTCATTTTGATTCTCTAATCCTTTTCATATTTTTGAATTCTATTTTAAATATATCTACTTGATGTAACATAACTCATTTGCAATTTTTATTTTGTAACACAATTTCAATAATCACAATCAATGAACACCGTGTTGGCAATTGAAAAATCATCTCCAAAGGTCCCTTTAAAAATTTTCAATTTTTGACATGCCAAATTTATAATAATTGGAATAATACTATATCATTATAATCCATCTCCATATTTACAAAATCAAGGGATGTCATTCAACAACCATATCAAGAGAAATTATAATAAAATCTGAGCATTTTTAAAAAAATGCATGATTTATCCTACCTTCATAAAGTAGGGATCATACTCTAAATCTTTGAGAAGATCAACATTTCTATAAAATTGAATCAAACATAAAGGAACTATGTAGTAAATAGAGAAGAAAAATCCAAGGAAAATACAAATAAATTTAACATACTCTCAAACATTTCATACATATTTCCATGTATCAAATGATATTGACTTATCCTTTCCCTCAAATACCGTTTGATTAATTGGGTCTTTCCAATCCAAAATATTCCAATAGGATAAAAAAATATTCAATTTTAGGATAAATTTCACTCTAACTTCTCATTCTATAAGTTTCTGAAATTGATGAGAGAGTGCCCACAAAATATTCAAAGTATGATTCCAATTATCCATAATATCATGTAAAATGATATTGAATTGATCACTAATACTTATTATTATTTGTGGAAAAGTAATAGAAAATAAATTGTCAATATACTTCTACATAACTTTATCCAATTTCCTTATATATTTTTTTAAGGGCTTAGATTATTTTCCCCCAAATAAACATCAAATTTAAACTTGAGCAATCTGTGGCTTTAAGGAGTAGCCTCAAATGATTGTCCTTTATCATTGACCAAAGGCCAACATGAGAAAAACATTGTAGTACCACCTTCACAATTTCTTTGGAAAGATATCAAATGTAGTATAACATATTTTATATTATATAATATTATTTTCTTCTTGTGACATTCATTTTCATATCTTTTTTTTTTGTGTACAAAAAATAATAAGTCATCCAACCCAAAAATCAATAGTTTTTTAGAAGTTGGTTTTAGCTCCTACATTGAAATGTCTACAATTTTTAAAAAAGAAAGCAATCATTTATTAAAAATATTATGTTATAAAAAATATAACATGAAAAGTTTCTAAGAAAATGTTTTACGTATGTAAGATTGATTATTTATGCACTTTTGATTTTCATTTTATATTGTAACATATAAACATATTGTATTTCATTTTATGTATTTTTTATTTGCATTTTCATAAATATTATAAAGATTCATATAAACATATACAAAAATATATACATGCTCAAGCACATGTAACTATACTCATTATACATGGACATACAATTTCTATTGCTAATTTTGTAACATACATATGCATACACTTTTTAATAATCAATCCTTATAACTTGAATATAACATACACTTCTTATGCATTTGTTAAAATAGATGTAACTCATCATATTCTGAAACAAAAAAATATATAATTACTTATACAATGTACTTATGTCATTTAACATATGCACACATATATTCCATTATGTGTGTGTGTGTGGCCTTTTTCATCAAAATATTCTTAATAAGAAATCTTTTCTTCATTGAATTTATCATAATCATAATATTTTTGTGCATTTAGACAAATAATTTTTATATTGATAAAGATCATGTATACTCTTAAGACAATTTATTGTCTTCAAGACACAATATAACACATATTGAGTTATTTTAAACTGGATGAATTCAACATTTGAACAAAATTTAAATGGGTAAATACAACCAAATTCAAGTTGACACAATAATAAAATGAACCCACACTTCCAAATCCCAAGCCAATGCACTATATTTTATTGTCTTTTATACTCTCTTGTCGATAAATAAAAATTAAATTATAATGTGTTTAAATAAATAAAGATAATTTATATTTTTTAGTATATAAAATTATATAATTACAAATTAATTGAAAGGGTTTCTTCACCTTTTTTTAGTTTGTACAATTGTACTCTTTCATTGAACCTTTTGTTCTTTATTCCTTGTAAAGTATTATATAATGTAGTAACTAAAAATTCTTATCAATGTTTGATTTGATATTTGTATTAAAAAAATGTCTTATTGTAGATTTTTACCTTTTGTTATTTTCATGGAGGCTTCAAGTTGCAGAGCTATGTCTTGGGTTAATTTTTTGGAGACACAAAGTTTTAGAGATATGTTGTGAATTATTTTAATTGAGACATAAATAAATAAATAAAAAATTTCAATATTATAAATAATTGATAAATAAAAAATTCTATAATTTTAAAAATATGCATGATCTTATTTTACATTCTTCAACTTGAAATTTGTTATGTTCATTGATTTGATTTTCCATTTTTATTATTTTTTCACTTTCATTCAATGCCATTATTGATATACAATGAAATATTACTAATTTGTTAGGTTTGAAAAATAAATCACACATAAAAATATTTTTAAGACGTTTTATTTGAAAAAAAATGATTACAAAATAAATTAAAAATATTATGCACCTGGTAGTGATTGAATTAGTTGTTCTAGTGTTGGTTACCATGAATCTATCAAACATTTTTCAAATTGAACATTAAAAATTATTTGTTCTTTAGTTTTTGTAATGCAGTATAAATTATTTTTTATTTTCATACAAGCACATACAAATCCAACTCTTGTATATACCCAAGAAAATCACATGTATCTAAAATGTTGAAATAAGAGAAAGTCTCTCCCAAGATAAGTTATCTAATTCATTTTTAAATGGCTTTCCTATTTTGTGTGAATCAATCATTTGAAATGTTGGTACATATTTACTTTATCAATCAATGCCTAAAGAAATAGGAAAAAAAATTCTTCCTTAAAATCTTCAATGACATTCAAAAGATCAATAATTATCAAATAAACATTCAGACCAACAATGAACATTATATTAAAATCTTCTAAAATGGATGGCCAAAGACATGTGGGATAATGGAAACTAAACATTTTTGTATCTATCTCAAGAATATGACCTCCATTACTATATATACATTTTCTCAATACACTTATTGAATTTGGATATAATGCTTCCCATATTATTTTAATTTTTGAAATACTTTTATTTAGGACACACAAATATTCAAATCTTTTCATATAAATTGTATAACACTTCATTACTTCTTTAGGTGTGATTATTTTTTCTACTAGAAGTGTCAAATCATGATTGGTGAAATAGTCTATAATTTTTGATAATAAGTTACTTTCCATATTCACAATTTTTTCACCAAGAGGCCATGTTGTTACACACAGGGGTTTTAAGAATGAAATATACCATTTTTATAAGAAATCTGCTAGTTCTATTTTTTAATCTAAAATCCCTTAAATATTTTTATGTACATTATTATACCAATCAAATTTAAATCTTGTTTATTTGAACTAGGTAAAGTACCAATTTTAAACAAATCAAATTCCTTATCAAAACAATCCCAAATGGTTTGTTCCATTAAAATAAAGTATTTTCTCTCTTGTAGTTGTTACACTAAGGAGTTCATTTGTGTGAACAAGTATCTATCTTGTTTATGTATTTCTTCTATTTTTTTCTTGTTTCAATATTCTTCTAACTTCTTAGTTGGATAAGGTCACATGCAGATCAAACTTTTTGTACAAATGAAGCCTTATAAATTTATTTATTTACTTCATTATATTGGTTACATATTTTGTCAACAATATGGAATAGAGTAAATGTTTTCAAAAATATTCCCCTTCTAACAAAATATTTTTCTCAATGATAGTGAATTATATTCCTCAACTGAAAGAATTATTTGTTGTGATGTAATTGTGTGTTTGCCATCTATAATTTTGAACCTTACAGTTTTTTCTCCATCATATATTCAAGGAATTCTTTTGATTAGATAATACATTTAGTGCTATTTTGATCAAACAAAATTAAGAAATCATCCTTCATTAGAACCTTATTATATTTTACAAATGAAAAAATTATAAGATCTACCCCTCTTTCATTCAATTTTATTATTTTGATATTAGCATCCCCCAATTCTCAAATCTTTATAGGAATGTTCAAGGCATAATTTCTAGAGGAAATATACCATGTAGAGAATTCATTATGTGTCAGATCATAATTTTATGCCAATAAAAGTGTATCAAACTTTTGTTTGATCTTATATTTATCCATTGGTGTGCGTACTTGTATAGTCTTTTTCAAATATGCATACAAATATGTTTCCCTTGTCTTGTTTTCTTTAATGTTTTTTCTATCACGATTGTAGGGTATCTTAAATGGATATTTACATCATGGCAAGTAGAATAAGTTTGTGCCCCTTCTTCATGTTTTTCTTTCAACATAATTTGTATTTTAAGGACCTAATTATCTCTATCTATCATCACAGGCATTTGAAATTTGTCATAGCTATTCAAATGAAACACACATCTTTCAAAAGAAAGAGAAACATTAATTTTTGTCAATTTCATTTTATTGGGTCTAAATTTATTGAAATTAGTTGTAATATGATGGAGAATTTTCACTTCTCTTCTCCATACTTTCAATTGGAATTGAATGGCATATTCAAGTTTTTTTTTTAATAAAAAGGGGTAAAAACTTTATTAAACTTAAAACAACATATTACAAAAGCTTCCAAATAGCCCAAAAGACAAGAAAACCAAGAATAACAGCCTCAAAACTCAACTCCACCAATATCTCCACCAAGAATGTGTTCCAGTTCCTGACGTAAATCACCAGGTAGCTACTCCCATTCATCTACCTTGTGGCCTTCTCCCTCTTCCAATGCCCATATCACCAAACAATCAGCTGCCCTATTCCACTCTCGTGGAATGTGGGCATAGGATACTGACTTCATGCAAGAACTCACCTGTAAAATTTGCTGCACTATTGTGGCCAAGTGCCAGCTCACATCATAAATTTTCCTTTCCATGATCAAGTTAATCAGGATCTGAGAATCAACTTCATAGATCACCCTCCTCCAACCCAAAGTAAAAGCTCTCCTCAAAGCATATATGATAGCCAAACCTTCCATCTTATTAACTGTCTGCACTCCCTCATATGCTGAGAAAATAAAAACTATCAATTCCAAAAAATCTCTAGTAATCCCCCCAATCCCAGCCACCCCTGGGTTGCCCCTAGATGGCCCATCCATATTAATTTTCAAAAGCCCAGCAAGTGGAGGCGTCCACTTCCCCAACCGTTAAACTTTCCTCCACCCCTGTGTACCATGTCTGACACAAGCCAAAATCAGAGATAACTCCCTTATGCCAAATCATTCTAGCACCTCAGCATCCCCTTTCTTTAATGGAAGCATAACATCATTCTTCGCTTTAATAAATTCTTGGATCATTCCCTTAATTCTGCTCTAGACTTGCTATGTTGCTAATCTTTCTTCCTTAAAAATCCTCTGGTTTCTTTCTAGCCAAACTTGCCAAAGTAGGAACACAGGGCTAGCATACCATGCATCCTGCAAGAAGGAAGTCAAAGAAGGGGATGGCCCACTCTAGACCAAAAATTTGCCAAAGAGACAGCATGGATGCACTGACACCGCCACGCGTCCCACCAAAAATGCCACAAATAAAGAGTGAAGGGATATCGAAATAAAATGTGAGAGGAGTCTTCCTCCTCTCTACTATAGGGCACACACCTCGAATGACTAGCAAATACCTGCTTCCAAATATTGTCCCATGTCAAACATCTATTCCACACTAAAATCCATGTAAAACAATTACACTTTGGCCACAAGAAACCATTCCAAACTTTCTTCCACCACTAAACTTCCCCTCTATCCTCATACTACTAGGAAATCAACTCTTGATAGCCATAGGACACCGTATACTTCCCCTTGGGGTTTGGGGACTAGGCTAACACATTGCTATCCATAAGTGCATTGTAACTATGTTGGGATAGAATATTCTATAGGTCTGCACACTCTACCTCCAAACCAAGAATTAGCCACTCTTCTGGGGACTTCCATCTGGCAAATGCCACCTGCCCTTAAAAGGAAACGGATTTAAAGTCACACACCCTTTTCCAGCCAGGTTCATAAAACCTCTAGGCCAGAGTACTCAGTTGAGGATATTGGCAAATTATAGGAGGGAAACCATCCCATGAGTCATGCTAAAACTAGACCTCCACCCCACTCTTGCATATCCAAAAAAGACCCCTCTTAATTAGTGTGGCTCCTTTCTTGAGAGTCACCCAAATCATCGAGTATTTATCAACCAAATCATACCATGGAATATCCCTCTGGGGAATCCCCAAAAAATACTTATAGGATAACACTCTAGCCCATAGCTGATCTTGCTCCATACACCAGTGCCAGTATATTTTGGCAGCCAAAGCAATACCAGATAGCACAGACTGCTGTAATCTCAGCCTGCCAAACCTCTTTGGGTTGCACACTGTCTCCCACTTAATTAAGCTCCACTTTATCAAAGATAAATTCCTAGGCCATAAAAACTATCTTGTTAAGGAGTCCAAGTCCTTAACAAAGCTCATTGACACCACTTGGACCATACACCTATAGATAGGGAGAGCCTACACGACTGATTGAATCAGTTGAACCTGACCTACAAAGGATAACCAATAGTGGGTCCAATGATTCACCTTGTCCCAAAATTTGTCTAGGATCACCTGCCATGACTCCTTAGCTAGTCGACCAATAGAGATAGGAATCCCAAGATAAAGTAGTGGGAGACTCCCAATTTAGAACCTAAGGATAAAAGCCACTCTTTGCTGTATGGCTGGAGGAATGTTAAAGAAAAAAATTAATGATTTGCCCTCATTAATTACCTATCTAGAGGTAACAAGGTAAAAATCTAGGCTCTTGCATATGTTAGATGCCTCCCTAATAGTAGCCCTACCCATCAAAGCCACATCATCCACAAATTAGAGATGGGATTATACAGGGATTTACGTTCCCCACTACCAACCCTGAATAACATCATCATCCACATTTCTTTTGATCAATCAACCCAAGCCTTTTACCAATAGAAGAAATAAGTAAGGAGAGAGAGCATCGGCTTGCCTCAATCCACGAGAAGCCCCAAAAAGATTAGATTGCTCACCATTGATCAGAACTGAAAAGAAGGTCAAGTTCACACAACTCAAAACCTAATGAATCCAATCCTCTAGAAAACCAAAGGCACCCAAGACCTTCTAGAGGAAGGACCACCAAACTCTATCATATGCCTTTGACATATCTAGCTTGATAAACATTGCCTTCTCATTAGATTGGGCCATGGAATGTATAGTCTCAGTAGTCATCACCACCCCATCCAAAATCTGTTGGCCCTCCATAAAGCCACCTTGCTCCTTTGAGATAAGCGCAAGCATCCACTTTTTTAACCTCTCAATGATCGGCTTAGAAATAATTTTATAAGTGACATTACAGAGAGAAATGGACCTAAAAGGACTCAGCCTATCAGCCCCAACACCCTTAGGAATGAGAGCCAGGAAGGTGGAGTTCAAAGCCCAAAGAATTTGCTTGTTCCTCTGGGATTCTTGAACAACAGCCAAGAGGTCAAATTTAATAATTTCCCATAATTCCTAGAAGAACTCAATTGGGAAGCCATCTAGACCAGGTGCCTTTCCTTTCTGCATCATAAAGACTATCTTCCTTAACTCCTCCAAGGATATATCCCTCATCAAATGCTCATTCATATCCCTGGTCACCAAAGAGGGAATACAAGACAAGATCTGGATCGCTTCAGCCAAGTCCTCCTGTGCTTTCTCCCTGAATAATGAAGCAAAATACTGCACTACCTCATTAATGATACCCTGCATAGAATAAATAGTCTCACCGTTGTCCAACACCAAAGAAGTAATCCCCATGCCATGTTGTCTAGCCCAAACTAAATTAAAGAAGAAGGTTGTGTTCTTATCCCCTTCTCTAAGCCATTCAATCTGGGCCTTTTGTTTCCAAAAGATTTCTTCCTTTAGTCCCCATTCTTCTAAAGCTTTTAAGGCCCTGGCTTCCTCCCTCAACAAAACCTCAGTCATTCCCACATCCTGAATGGTTCTGGTAATGACATTCAGCTCCATCTATGCCTCATTTTTCTTTTAGAAAATGTTCCCAAAAACTTTTCAGTTCCACTTTTTGAGTTGGTACTTGATGAATTGGAGAAGCTTAATAAAAGTATACATTGTTATTCCTATAGCATGCTTGCCCCTCCTCCACTAATCCGCCACTCATCCAAATAGGTTCGGGTCCCTAAACCACATAAGCTAAAACTTGAAAGGCACCTTCAGAGGCTCACGGGCAGAATAAATGACCAATTTTATTGGCCAATGGTCCGAGCCCCTCCAATTAAGAATCTCAAGGCAAGAAGACCATGAACCCCCCACCCAGTAACAGGATGTCATGAATCTATCTATACGCTCCACAATGCACCTATCCCCCACTCTTCGATTGTTCTAGGTAAAGAATCCATTAACTGAATTGATATCCACTAAATTGAGTGCCTCAATATTATCCCAAAGTAGGAGAGAATAAGGTTTCAGTTGTGCATTGCCTCCTCTCTTCTCTGTTAAATATAGAATAGCATTAAAGTCTCTCGCCACAATCCAAGGCAAATAGGGAAATAATTGATGAAGAAAGTGGATGTTTTTCTAAACAATAAGTTTATCTTGGAAATCTGTAGGAGCATAAACATTTGAAAAATGGATTGATTCACCCAACTCAAGACATGAAGCCACCATAGATAAAGAGGATTTAAAGGAAATCTAGGACACAGGTTAGATCTTACACAGATTCTAGAAACAAGCCACACCCCTCGAAGATCCATGAGTTCCAATGCACTACCATGAACCATACCTCCATAACTTGGGTGTGATATTCCTCATATCATCCACAAAAACTTTAGTTTCTTGAAGAAAGAGAATATTAGGTACTTGACATCTAACTAATTCCCTAATAGCCTTTTGTTTGGGACCACTGTTTAGTCCCCTTACATTCCATGAGATAATGATCATTTTGGAGGAGTTAAGAAGTGCGAGTCTAAGGTCTTAACTGCACTAGACTCCACCAAGGTCTCCCCAATCATCTTGAGTCTATCTTTGTCCTTCTTGCACCCCACTTTATCACTTTTTTCTGATGTCCCCTTCTTTCCCTCCCTCTGGAGAATACCCAGGTGAGGAGAAGATTTTCCTTTCTTATCTACTTTTGTTCCCACAACCCTTGTCAAAGGGTACAAGTCCTATCCATTTTGTTGTAGGTCCCTATCTATCGCCTCCCCCCCAATTCCTTTTTCTATCCCTCAATAGCCATGGGTAAGGCTAACTCTTCCTGAAGAACCACCAAAAGATTGACTGAATTACTCTCTGGTACTAACCTCCCACGAGCTGCTTCCCACTCATTAATCCTAAGTTTACTTCTAGCTAGCCCAATTTGTCTAAGATTTCAAACTTGTTGAAAGAGTCATCATCCTACCTCTCCCTAAGGGTCCTCTTCTGGCCCCTATTACAGCTTTGAGCTTTCACATGTATAAAACCTTCAGCATCCCTGCTCTCCCCAACCCCCAATTTCTTCCCTTTATTGGCACTGGGAATACTGCTAGGTGGTGGTTGGGGATGTTGCTGCATTCACTTAGCCTTCAGACATCTGTGCACTAGGTGTCCATACTCATGGCAAAGGTGACACCTAAAGAGAAGGGTCTCATAGTCCAATTGTTATACCCAAGAGTATGAACCCACACTCATCTCCAACACATCAAGCAATGGTTTGCTCAAATCAATTTCCACACAAATTTGGGAAAAAGTCATGACTTTCTTACCTAAATTTTGAGTTAAAGACCCCATCAGCCTTCCAAGCATCGAAGCTAACATCAGGAGAACATCCTCATGATAGCATTCAATAAGAAGTCTGGGGAGCCTAACCCATACTGGAACCCAAGTTGTTAATTCCTCAGAAGGATTAAACCCAGCATGCCAAGGTTTAACAAAAAGTCTAACCTGATTGTAAAATTATGGCCCTCCCTCAAAAACCCTGTTGCAGTCAGCTAGGCATACAAATGTGACCATGAAGTAGTTATTTTCCAATAACATGACCTCCATTTCTCCCTCTGGTTCCCACACTCTCCTGGCCCAACCCTCCAGAAATTGAAGGGAAACTTTTAGACCCAAAAACTTGTAATACAAAGAATGCTTGGAATAATATTCCACATCCTCTGAAATCATATCAAAAGGAATTACCAGTTTAGGTCATTCCTTGCATTTCTATAGACATCAATTAATATTCATAATCTTGGATCCCCTGGGCAAGCTCCAATCCATTGCTCCTAAATTTTGGGAAGAAAACTCTTGACCTACTATTTTACCTTGCTGCTCCTACCTGTTCATGCCCACAACTGCACTAAAACTTTTACCAAATGCAATTTTTAAAGGCTCCTATTGAGCCATGATCACACCCTCCTTGGTCCAATGTGACCCTGTGATGCCTCTTCCCAATGCCTTATCCCTTCGCCACTCCCTCGCTCCCCCAAGCTACACCTATGCACACCAACCCACCACTTTGAACAGGCTAGGGCATGGCTGCCCTAGCTCAACCACAACCTACATATGCTGTAGCCTGTCATTCTCTCCTTCCTTTCACTTGGGTTAGAAGAAACTTGTGTTTGAATCAAACCTTCAATGGCATATTCAAGTTCATCCTTATCATGGGTAAGGATTATTCCCATCTAATAATATTATTTTATAGAGAGGGTGATAAAAAAATAAATATTTGCATGCATATTTATTAGAATAAACAACAAAAAATACCAATCAACAAGAGTAATTTTATCACCACCATAAAATGTAAGATGGTAATGCGGATTTAATTTTAGTTTTTGTAGTTTAAATAGTACTATATCCAAATTTATTTTATTGAGTAATTATTCTTCCTTTTAAGTGCTAGAATTTATTTTTGGCCTGAAGACATTCTACAAAGCAATTGAATTGATTTATGTATTGATCTTTTGTAAAATCTAAGTTACATATTATATCACTTAAAAAATTATTTATGATTAACTAGTGATTATTTAAATATCAAAAAATATGAATTATAATCTAAAATGTAAAATTAATAGTAAATATTTGTAATATATACATGAATTCAGACATAGATTAAAAATTTATGACCAAATCAAAAATAAATTATATAGAGAGATGTAAAACTCATACAAATGGGATTACATTCAATTTATGTTGTCACCAAATCTTGAACTTTATATGATTGTGTTCAATCCTCCTCCAAATTTTGGAAACATTGGAATATTCCTAGGTATGTGGGTTTACGTATAGGTATAAGTAGACTTATAGGCTTAAGGGCTAGTTCTGTGAATATACCTTAAAATACTTATCACCTATTTAACTAGTTATTTATAGGAAAAGAGATAGAAGTGTGCATGTAATTAAACTAATCTAAGGAGGTGATACACCAAGATGATTTACACAAGACCATCATACTTCTATCACAATGAAATAATATCTACAAACCAACTTCCAAGTCCTATGGGGTTCTAACATAAGTGTTTCAACATAGAGGTGATGTGCATGAGACAACACAAGGTAAGTGATGTAAAGGGAAGATTGCTCACTATAAGAAAATTTTTACACTTGAAATTATTCTTAAACACTTGAATACATCTATATGATCTGTTAGAATAGGAACTATTGCATAAACATGAGAGGATAAGGATAAGTAAGGATAGGAGGTTATCACTTAAAATCACCATACATAAATTTGACACTTAAAAAAATGTTCATGAAATAAAAACCAGACTTGAATTAATTTTAAAATTCCAAATATAATGTCATTACATTATGTATTTTCCATACATGGTGTGGTATTAGTCTACAAGAGCCAAAATGGCTACTACTTATAAAATTGGAGAGAGAGGAGAAAATAATAAATTCCAATAGTCACTAGGACATGTGTCATGATGAGAAAAGGAGTTAAATATAAAATAATATGAATTTTTAGATATAATATGCAAGGTCTCATTGGGAAAATGACCCTCAAAATCATGAAACTCTTGAAATGTGGTACAAGACTCCTCATTACTTGCTCAAAAAACTGCCTTCATCATCTGGCCTTCTTGGAATGTCCCACAACTAAATAAAGATATATGTGATGATTTAATTGAGATTTAAGGGTTGTATAAATGATCAAACATGCATTGGTTTCATACCTAATAATTAGGATTCTTCTAGAGATGAGTTATCATTGCTTGCAATCTAGATAATTCATCTTTCACTTACCTCTCATACTTAGCACCAAAGTTGATTTCATTTTCCAAATTTGATTGATTAAAAGGAGTGTATAACACCTTATAATACCATTAATTTCATTTAATTCCTTATTAATTCCTTAAAAATCCTCTCACTTGAAGTTATCACTCTCTCACTAGCTTTCTCACTATGCCAATTTTGATTAGCAAAGGTGAAGGCACTTACAGATGCACTTGTGCACTTATATAAGGAAATAAATACAAATAGTGAGTTATATTAAGTCTAAAAATATCTCCCAAAGTGAATTAAATCATTTTAATCTCCCTTGAACCTAAAAAACACTAAAAAATGTCAAAGAAATCCATTTTCTTACATGTATATACAAGTAGGGTAGAAATCAAGTTTATGAGGAGGATCCATATAGATTATTATACAACATAAAATAATCTCCTAATCCATTTTATGTTATATATATACATTTCCTACTCAATATTCCCAATCGGGTCACTACCAAGCGTTTTAGAGGGTTTATAGTAGTTTTACCCTCTAAGGATGTTTCATAAATGTTTGACATCCAATTATCCAAAAAATTATACAAATTTATTTTTTAAGACCTACTTAAACATCCCTAAACTCCTCAAAATCCCATGCACAATATCCAAATAGGTGTGAGCATCTCAAATGAGCCTCTTGAGCTTTGTCTACCATTTTGTGTAGGCTTAATGTTTGTCTAAGCCAAGAAATGGATTCCCTATGGTTTTCTTTATACTCTAATAGATTAAAAATTATAATATATACCTATATACATGTCCCAATACGTTATAATCCTCTAATGTCAAAAGTGCTATTAGACCCCCAAATAGGCAATAGTCCTAATCTAGACCAAGTAGGTATGCCTGCATACTTATGATTCTAAACCATTATAGCATGTTTCCAACATAAATTAGGGTTTACCTATGTTTTTACATGTCTATATAAACCTTATATATATATATATATATATTATTTTAATTTTTTATCAAACCTGAACCTTCCTTCTTTTCTTTTTCATGACCAATCTGTGGGATTTCACCATTGGGGAGTGCCCTTTGTTTAAGATAAAATAGAAGGCACTTATCCTATTACCATAGAATAAAGGATGATATTTTGGGATTATAAAAGTGATGGATATTATTTTTTTTAAATTTCATCTTGTGATCACATCATTAGACCCTCCAATCCTTCAAAACCTTGAAGACAGACTGTGAGAATGTTGACTTTGTATAGGGTCCTAAATATGGACTATGGGTTGCACTATTAGATCCTTTCTCTACATTTTTTATACTATTTGAGGGTCTTCCGAGGCCATTAAAAAAATTATTAAAGTTTTTTAATACTTAATTATCACACAAAATTTTCCAAACACTTCACACATACCTTATTCTTAACTTTGTCTTGACCACTGAATGTGTTTTCTTGTCTGATTAAGACACCTATAAGTGATATTGCATGGTTTATGCCATATATCACTATAAAAATACTTAATTTAAGTCCAAAAAGTTAATTTTAAATAAATATATACTATTCTCATCATTTTCATGCTATGCCAATCATCAATAACACTATCTTTTAGCTCATTATCAACTATAGTCAGTTATAGTTGACTAATCAGGGGTCCTATAGGTGAGTCTCATCCTTGAAACCTATGTCACATACCCTTAAAATAATTTTAAGGTATTTTAAATAATTTTAAACTTTTATGTGTAAGTATCCATTAGGCCTTCATGTGAGGGTTTGTATCATGAGACTGTAGATACCTATAGTCAATTATAGGTGCCCTTTTGGACTAAAGTACACCTATAGGTGTATTTATATACCAAAAAACCTAGTAATCCAACCTTTATTAATGTTATTTTAATCCTAATAGTCCCTATCATAGAACCACTTGTCATGGTGATAGGTTACTTGAAACTCAAAACTTGTAGACATCACTACCAAACTTTAATGAATAAAATTGCAACTTTGAGGCCCCTAAACATCAAGATCTTTTAGTTAAATACCCACTTTATTTTTCAATTTTATACCCCTATGATATGGATAAAATTTATATGCATCAAAACTTGATTAAACACTATGCAACATTGTTATATGACATCATCAAAAGGGCTTAGGCCTTTATTTTGATATTTTTAGGGATTTTGTCCCTAAACACAATCACCAACTTGAAGATGGATTTCAAGAACCTGCCTACTAATATATTAATTTAAACATGACTATTATAGTCTCTTTAACATATTAAGACATTAAATAGGGTATGAAAACATATGACAATACCTTTGAAAATTACTTCTAGGTCTCTATCAATGCCAACTATAGGTGGACATTTCCATGTGTAGGTAGTGAATGTGGATGTAGGTATTATGCATGATTTATGAGCATTAAAAAAGATACAAACCTTCTAAAAGGTATTAAAGTGAATTATAAAAACCTTTAAATGGTTCAAACAAGTTTCAACACCCATTTATACATGATTTCATTTGCATGTACTTGTAGATGCTCATTGATGGTGGATGACTATATATCTAGGTTATACTGACTATCAAAACTCTTTTATGTGAAATTTAGAGGATATAAATTGATTTTTAATTCTTATAAGAAGGTATATAGAATCCTTAAACTATTAATTACCTTTTATTAATGTTTCCACACTTTGATACACCATGGTTGGAGTTGGAAACAAGCAAAAGGTTAACCGTGTTTTCATATAACTATGTCCTTGCTCAATATATGATATTGAGAGACCTAGGTTGGAAATATGTTGATTTATATGACATGAAAACACTAATCATAACATATCACATTCACATGAAACCATTTTAGATAAATAAACCTTCTACAAGTGCTAAAACATGACTACAAACTCACTTGGTGACATCAACCTATAATTTTAACTACTTGACCCATCAAATCACTTCCAATCATGAAACCAAACATGGTAAAAATTATATAAGGAATTACAAATCCTCTATAATTAAATTCATAAATTTATCTATACTAACTAGTTCAAATAGGATCAAAACCTATAGGGTATGGGAAATAACAAGCAAAAATGAACAATCAACTTTTTAAGAATGGTTCATAAGTTATAGGCCACCATTTCTCCAACTCAAAAAATTAAAATGAATCTGATAAATGTTACTATCCACCACCAATATATTTTTAACTAGAACTCCTCCTACTAGTCACATTATCAAAATACTTGTTGACCAATTTTGCTTGCATAGTGGAGTGATAGAGATATAGAATAGTTTTAGCCCATTTTCAGCACTTTAAAAGAAGATAAAACATATAAATGGATTTAATGGATTTGAATGGTCACGTAAAAAGCTTCTCTGATATGCCACTCTCTCCTCTAGCCCATATAACCTTTGGAACTCGCTCTTTTTCACTTGTTTTCTTGATTTTCAATTAAAAGCTGAAAGTTTATATTAGTACTAACATTACCAACAAGAAATCTGATATGGAATGACATGAGGTATGTTTTAATAGATATTATAACACTTTTATACCTAAAAAAACTATACCACTTCATTTAATGACTCATTTATGACCCCTAAGTGACTCAAAATGACATAAAGACTAAATTAGACTATGACCAAGGATAATATGACATTAAATGACATAAAATAAACTATAACAAATCTTATAACATTATACTAGACCCCTATATCATGTTTTTTACTATAGGGGGTTGACCTATTTTGATTTCTGATTAAAAATGGTCAATGAGATGACTATTCAATTCTATCATATTAGGCACTTACTAAGCATATCATAAAAGTATAACACCATACTTACTTAGGGTTCTAACTCAGTGAGATAGATGTAATTTTGAAAAATATGAACTACTGAGCTATCATTTTCATTGATAAGAATGTTTAAGGTATCTCCTAGGAGATACCTTCAATGTCCCTTTTAATTTATGACAAGGCCCATGAAGGAATATCCTAGCCAGAGCAGGACTAACTAGAGGAAAGTGGAGGACATTTTAAATACATGCATTAAATGTGTGAAGGATTATAAGTAATTAAAAACACCATCCAATATAAACTTATAGGCAAAATAATCTATAAACATTTATTATAAAAGAGAAATAAGAGGGGTAAGTCTATTTCAAATATTCAATTTAAGGGGTCCAGGTGAGGTGTTAAAACATTAGAAAATTTGGATGATCTCCCATCCAAGGGTTCATCATTATTTAAAAAATATAATACATCTCTTTCTTGTGGTAGAATTCATCAACACTCCTCACAACCAATAATATAATGTAAAGACCCTGAAGTATGATGTGTATCAATCAACACCAAACTATTACCCACACTACGAATTGTGGGAAGATATAGGCCATTTCATTAAATATTTTCTCAACATTCAAAAAAAAGAGCCAAAAATTTGACTTCATTACATTTTTTCCTAACTTGGCTAAGTTAAAAAAAAAAACCATAGCCACCATCAATACCTAGGGACATAAACACCAAAGAAACAACTATTAATGTATCACACTTTTAGAGAATTTGGTACAGCCTTAAGCCTAGAGTAATTTTATTCTGAGGAAGGATGCTTAGTCAAATCCATTCCTACTACCACTACATAGGAACTACTAAAGTACCTTCAATTCAAACTAGTAAAGGCCCCTTTTATAGAATGGTCTCAATGAGCCACTAAGTGAGGTTCAATGTACCTAGTGAAGGTTAAATAATCCTTAGGGAAGTGTCCTCACCTATTTTTTGTAGAAGTAGGTGTGAAATGTTCCTTTTAGGAGAGTCTTGTGATATAATAAACCTATCTTACCTAGCCTAAAATTAATTTTTTTGTCAAAATTCCCATCAATATGTATCTTTAAGGTATATCCTAGGATATACCTTTTAAACATGCATAAGAGTGAATTTTTACTTTAATTTATGTCCTAAGATATGTTAAATCTATAATCACTAAGAGGGTTGGGGGGGGGGTATGAATTAGAGCCTAGATAGTCCAAATTCAATTTCAATCCTTTCAAACTCTTAATAAATTACCACAAACATTCATGAATCATACACATCATTCATAGCAATGAACAAGAGAGATAATGCAAGATCAAGAACATAACACATGACATATGTGGGAAACCCTCTTGGTGGAGAAAACCCACTAGAACGTATAATTGGAATATTATCCTATAATAATAACCAATTTAAACTAGCTACAACTAATCAAAGAACTACCATTCCTTATTTTAGTGAGACTACAATGCCAAAAGGAGCTACTAGACATGTCTAGCTGAGCTACCACAACAACTAAAACCTTAGCAAGTTTCACCTTAAAAAGGGACTAAAAACCCCTAGATGTTGAGAAAACACAACAAAACCTATGAAAATAACATATCTTGAGCACTAATTTCCTACCAATTTTATGGAGATACAAAGTTTATCATCTCTCTTCAACTCTACACACTTAATGCATCTAAATCCACCTTTTGGATCACTCTTCACTCCGTAACAATAACTCTATCACTAGATCAACAACATGACCAAATGGTCATAAACATAGTCCATACTCTAATCTATCTCTCAAATTATCCACCAATCTCACACATACACCATCTATCCTTTTCTCACTCTCAAGACATCCAAAACAACCTTTTGGATCACTCTAGACCTCTTCGCTCTTTCTCAACCTGCAAGAGCACTATTCTAACATCAAAAACAGGACCTATAGGTCATATACATAGTCCTCAAAATTCTTTCCTCATTAATCCATCCACTAGGCATACCACCCTCTCTTCTTTCCTTCACACCAACACTATCTATACTCACCAAATCCTCTCACTCTTTTCACAAGTCTTGAAACCATCACCTTTGGTTTCACTATTTATAGAGCATTCATGAACATCACTATCTTATTCAGAAATTAGACATACCTTAGCCCTTAATTCTTATATCACATTGAGACACATCTCAATACCATCCTCAAAGGTTTTCCATAACATCTAAGGGTCACTTAAGAAGATACACCTTTCAATTAAGCCCTTGTAGCCCTTATAGGTCTCATAGAGACATATTCATCCATTTAGCACTTCATTGAGAAAAAAATAACATAATACCACTTTAAATTACATAGGTCCAATCCACATGACCCATTTAACATCCTCAAATTATCACAACCATCTCTACTCACCTCTACATGTGCTCAATCAACTCAAACAATGACCTTACACACATGAACACTATGAACGAACACACATCCAACTTATTTAGCATTGTTCATACTAAATATATATTTATTACACCTAAAAAATACATGAATATAAACTTCATATATTTTAAAACATACTTTAATAGATATCTTACCATTAAACATAGAGATACCAACAAGCACAACTCAATTACCCTTCTCGGGTTACTTGTAGAACATACATGAAAACATAGTCAAATTTAAACCTTCATAAATTTGACGATACCCACTTTCAAATATTCAAATCTATATTTTTAGATTCAATTTGGAGTGTTATAAAAATTCACTTCTTACACCATGAGCAAATTTTTCCTATATCAAAAGGTATGGCCCAAAAATTAGGCACTAGTATTTCCTTTGTTAAATTCAAATATTTGAATTCAAACAGTCAAATTTAAACTTAGGTCACATAAATTTCATATCATGCCCTTGCATCTAAGATTAAACATGCACCATATATATTCCTTTAAGTATCTCAACCTCTACCTTTCATTTCTCATTTTTGGATCTTCATTTTGACTATTTGATTTAATGCACTCTGTCGATCTCCTATACATAGCTCAATCTCCTATATGCACCATTGATATGTATATATAAAAACACACACTCACCATTATATATTAGAATAATCTTTGTATTTACCTCTGCTCAAACTTAAACAATGAACACTTTTCCTCATCGCACTACTTCTTGACATCTTAGAACAAACACAGTTCATTGATCTTTTTGTAAGGAGCTCGGTCTTTACCCAGTTTAAGAATGAAACACTTTGAATGGTTTGACTTATTATGTACCCTATATATAGAGTCATCAGCTCATAATAACTATTAAATCTCAATCTGGTCCTGATCTTTAACATCATACAAAATTGAATAAGTATTTGAACCATTATAATCTTTTTGAGAAGCCAACTTTGAACCTCAATAACTTTTGTTGCACTTTGATGCATGATCTGAGATTTGAACCATAAGAAAAATTTTTATAGGTGAATCCAAAAACATATAAAATTAATCCTAAAAACTTAATATATGAGAGATATAATTCCATTAATATGCCTAATATTTTTTCCCATAGAGCCAATTATGCCTAGAAATGCCTAGAAGACCAACTTTACACATCAATATCTTTTGATGAGCTTCATCGTATGCCTTAAAATTTATCACATAGAAACTAAGAAAAAAAAAAAACTAACCCATGTGACCATTTCATCTTGACACCTTCACACATTAAAAATATAACATCATTAAACTATTTACTCAACTCTATTGAGTTCCTTTGAAAATTTGACTGAGTATGGAAACTTAGTGAATTCTATCAAGGACAACTTTACACCCACATATCATTGGTTATGCTTCATCTCATGACATAAAACATGAACCATATATAATTGGGACTAATTTTATCATAACCATATGATCAAATCCCCTTGACTCATTCACACATGTGAATGCTAATATCATCAATCTACTCACTTAGATTTCTCTACCACTAGACTTAAAAGGTCTAAATGAAAATTATGGACTACCAGATGAATTATAATAATGCACACAAGAACTAAAATCATATAATACATATTATGGGACCTATCACACATACTTAAATCATCATATTCATCCCTAATAATCTTTATCCATGTAAAAATTGAAGATTAACTAAGCCTCCTTCTAGCATACTAGGACAAGCACATTACACACTTTGTAATTGTAACTTAAACTATCAAAGAACTTCATCCACTCACATAGACACCTCCATGACATCATTTAAAAATATACAATAATCTCCCCCTTTTTCATTGATGTCAATGACCATGATATAACAATATATAGCTCATCTTCCTTCTCTCTGTTCAAGCGCTCTCACAATAGAAATTTTCTCCCCCTTTGAAAAAATGACAAAGTGGGAATAAAATAATATTTAGGACCTAAAAATACTAAAAATGGAGAATAAAACCTTATAAATATGATACAAACCCCCTCTTACCTTGAGCCTACCTTATCTTTTATTTGACAACTTCCTCTTCCACATGCCAACACTCTATTCAACCAAGCATTGCAGCCAATGAAGAAAGAATACCAAAAAGTAATAAAATATGATGAAACATATCATGAAACATCTGATAGGGACTAACCCTAATATATCTGATCCATTTCACCTTTTGAGCATCTTCAGATCTTTATACACCATGAAAAATCACCACATAGGCTTACTAGTCTCTTCTCTCAAGCCACTTCATGGACCACCAACATAAATTCATGAAACTCATAAAATAGGAAACATGCACTAAAAAAACCTAATAAATCACCTTGAAATACTCATGCCTTTCTAGTTTCTATAATATGATAAAAAATCACTCTTCTTAACACTAGGCCTATCTAGTCTCCTTATAGCCCTAACTGGAACTTGCAGAGCCCATAAATTTTAGTAGACAAACATTCAAGAATTAAAACTTAATATCTATATAAATATAATATTATTACTAAATAACACAAATTTTCATCACCTATATCATCTTTTACAACATATTTTATTTATAAATTTACTAGCTAATTAGGCTTCCATCTTGATAAAAAATTGAATATCTTGAAAACCACAAACCTTTAAATCTATATGAATATTGATTTTAAACCCCATTTTGATCATTAAACCTATTAATAATATTAATAATTCAAACCATATTGCAAATAATTTTTCTAGCATAGCCTAAAATGTTAGATCTTCAAAAGCAAACTTGGTCAATTCAACACCTTCCAGTCAACACACACTTCTAAAACTTCTCTCACACCATTAGGTCATTACCACATACTTCTATACAAATTTTTAAGATTTAAAACCTTTAGGAACCCATAAATAATATAACTCATTTTAGGCATGCTTTCCCTTAAGCTAAAACTAATAAAATTGAGAGCACTCAAAAATCTCTAATTTAACTTCAACATAACTTTAGACCACAAAACCACCTAGAGCATTCTAGAATAAGGTCAATAAACCTTTCTATAAAAAAATACCATCTTTAAAACTCATAAATATATTGGATAATTTTCAATGATGTCATGGAGGTGTCCAAGTGAGTGGATGATGTGCCTTGATAGTCTAAATGACAATGACAAAGTGTGAAATATGCTTATCCTAGTATGTTTGAAGGAGGTTTGGTTGATCTTTAGTTTTGTCCTAGTTAGAGATGATTAGGGATGAATATAATGATTTAAGGATTTGAAATAGGTACTATAACATGTATTCTATGATGATTTAAGTGCTTATGTGCATGAGTGGAATTCATTTTTTAGTCTGTAGTTTTCATCTAGATCTTTTAGGTCCAATGGTAGAGAAATATGAGTGAACAAATTGATGATGTTAGCATTCATACATGTGAATGAGTCAGTGGGAGTTGGTCATATGGTTTTGATCATATTAGTCCCAAGTTTCTATGGTTCAATTTTTAGGTCATGTGTTGAAGGGAAACCAAATATATGTGGGTGAAAGTTGGCTTCTTAGACATAATTCACTAATTTTCCATAATTATCCAAATTTTCAAACGAGCTCAAATAGAGTTGAGTAAGTAGTTTGATGATGTTATATTTCACATGCATGAAGATTCAATAGTAAATTTCCACATGGGTTTATTTATTTTTTTCCTAGTTGTTATGTACTAAATTTCAGGTCATGTGATGAAGTGCATCAAAAGATATGCATGTGCAAAGTTGTCATTCTAGGCATTTCTAGGCATAGTTGGCTCTATGGCAGAGAATATGAGTAGGCATATTAATGGAATTATATCTCACATGTATTAAGGTTTTAAGATAATTTTTATATATGGTTATATTCCCCTATGAAAGGTGATCTTATGGTTTAAATCTCAGATCATGCGTCTTAGTACCTCAAAATTTATTAAGGTTCAAAGTTGGCTTCTTAGAAAGATTTTAACGGTTCCCATAATAAAATTTTCAAGAGATAAAGATCAAGATTATATGGATATATAATGGTTCAAAATATTTCATAAATCTATATCTACAGTGTATAGTAAGTCAAAGTGTTTGATTCTTAAACTAGGTAAAGACTGAGCTCCTTAAAAAAGATTAATGGAGCGTGTTTGTTCCAAGGTATCAAGAAGCAACATGATGAGGACAAGTGTTCATTGTTTAATGTTGAGAAGAGGTAAATAAAATATTCTTATAAGATATAATTTTTAGTGGGTTTTTTTACATATACAGATCAATGGTACATATTGAGTGAGATCATTTCAAGGTGTTCAATGTTTAACACAGATAAAGACTAAGCTACATATAGGAGATCGATGGAGCACATCAAGTCAAATAGTCAAAATGAAGATCCAACAATGAGAAATAAAATTTAAAGGTTGAGATACTTTAATTAATATTTATGGTGCATTTTAAATATAATATGTGATGGTACAATACGTGTTTTAAGTGGCTGAAGATTAACTGTGACTATTTGAATTTGAATATTCAAATTTACAAAGGGAAAAATTAATGCTCTATATTTTCGTCATAACTTTTGATATATGAAAAATTTGAACATTAAATTAAAATAAAAGTTATAGAGGACTTCAAGATGAATATAAAATATATATTTTAAGATCTAAAAGTGTTTACAGTGAAATATATTAAGGTTAAAATTTGATTATGTGTTCGTGCATATTCTGCAAGCAACCCAAGAAGGCTAATTAAGTTGTTCATGATGATATTTAGATGTTTTGAGATTATATATATATATATATATATATATATATATATATATATATATATATATATATATATATATATATATATATATATATATATTGGAGAGTGTTTTAAAATACATGAGGACCATCTCTATGAATATTTTAGGTTTGACCAATCCATAATTAGTATGAATAAAAGCTTAAGAAAATTATTATGTGTTCATTCATGGTGACTTTGTGCACATAATATTGTTTGAGAAAATTATGCTTTAACAAAGAGTGTTTTGGAAACTATGATCTTTTTAGGAGGTCAAATGGGTCATGTGGAATAGGTGCATGCAATCGAAAGTGGTCCAATATTCTTATTTTTCTTGGAGAAGTGTCAAAGAGGTGACTGGATCTTCATAGGACCTAAAAGGTGACTTAGGCCTATTTAAAAGAAGGTTGTGCTTAAAGGTGACTCATGTAGATGCCTTAAGAGTGAAGACATGCGTTTTGGAAAAAAAATAAGGTTTTTAAAATGATGATAAGCAAGAAGGATAAATAAAATGTGAAACTAAATGTGATGGTTTCTAGACCTGTGAAAAGAGTGAGAGGCTTTAGTCAGTATAAATAATATTGGTGTGAAGGAAAGAAGAGAGGGTAGTGTGCACAGTGGATGGATTAATGTGAATAAAAGATTAAGGATTGTGTGTATGACCTATGGGTCATATGTATAATTTCATAATAGTGATCTTGTAGATTGAGGATGAGCAAAGAGTTCTAGGGTGATCCAAAAGGATGTTTTGGATGCTTTGATTATGAGTGAAGGATAGATGTTGTTTGTATGAGCTTGGTGGATGATTTGAGAGGTATGACCATATGTTAATGTTTTTAATTTGGTGATAAAGTTATTGCTAAATATTGAATAGTGATCTAAAAGGTGGATTTGGATGCTTTGAGTGTGAAGAGTGGAAGAGAGTTGATATACTTTGTATCTCCATAAAATTGGTAGATAATCAGTGTTTAGGAGATGTTATATTCATAGATGTTGTTGTGATTTATCAACATATATGTGGTTGTAGCCTCCTTACAAGGTGAAACTCTATAAAGGTATAGTTGTTGTGGCATCTCAACTAGATAGGTGTAGTAGCTCCTTGTGGAGTTGCAGTCTCACTAAAATAAGGGATAATAGTTCCTTGATCAGTTGTAGATAGTCTAAAATGGTTATTTTTATTATAGGATAGTAGTCTAATTTTAGGTTCTAGTGGGTTTTCTCCCCTAAGATGGTTTCCCACATATGTCATGTGTTATGTTCTTTATCTTGCATTATCTCTCTTGTTCATTGCTATGAATGATGTGTATGCTTCATGAATGCTTGTGATAATTGATTAAGAGTTTGAAAAGATTTAAATTAAAGTTGGATTTTCTAGGATCATTGATTTAACCCCCTCTTAAAGATTACACCACTAATAATTGGTATCGTATTAGGTCCTTTGGTTAAGGCTTGACAATTTGAAGGTGATCCAAGGTACCATATGGGTAGTTATCAAGGAGGTTTCTCTACTAAGCAAGCACTAATGTTCAATTGATCAAATTATGATTTTTGGAGTTCAAATATGAGGAACTACATCATTACATAGGGTTTGACATTTGTATATCTATTGTGGATATTTATTCTTCACCTACTATTCCTCCATCCAGTGTTGTAAATAAGAAGTTATTTGAGAACAATTCAAAGGCAATGGATTCTATTACTTATGGTCTTTCAAAGTTTGAATACACCAAGGTAATCCATTGTACATCTAGCAAGGAAATTTGGGATAAATTTAGTACTATTTAGGAAGGATATTCAAGGCTTAGGTTGGAAAAGTTGTAGACTCACTGAAGAAAATTTGATAGTATTAAGATGAAGGAAGAAGATTATATGGCATATTTTTTTATAGAGAGTTGATGAGATTATGAACATCATCAAAGGCATTAGAGAGAAGATTAAAGAAACTAATATAGTTCAAAAGGTATTAAGTTACTATTGTCACTTGGATTTACACCTTTTGAGGAGATGTCTTAGCTCTCCTCATCTAAATATCATAATTGAAACACCTCTAGGCTTGTGGGTAGCCTAAAGATGAGGTGAATCTCTAGATAGGGATATCTCCCTTGATGTAACACTTTGGATTAAAAATAAACCTAAAATTTGGGGGGGAAGGGAGAGAGTTAACTAAAATAAAACTATCCCAAGGGAGGTGATACACTAAATATATTGATGACTTCTAACCAGTTGCATGTTATAGATGAAATCAAGAGACCAACCAAACATACACTTCTCTAATCTACATCTTCTCACATCAATATTAAATTATGAGCTTATGGATGAATGATTATGATAGGAGGAATAGACAAGATGCCTTGAATTTCACTAGTGAATATACTAACTTACTCAACCTTAACACTTCCTAGAACACTTCACATGCCCTATAAGAAGAAGCTTTCCAACTATAAATAGGATGAAAGAATGAGACAACATGCTAAGGAATATATAATATTCACTAATAAGTATAAAAAATTCAAGTAAACACACTATACATAGTCATTAGGAGGTAAAAATCAGTATTCTTATTTATTAAATGGTATGCAAATGAATAGGGCTTCACCATACTCAGGAATGGCCAAAATGGCTAGTTCTTATAGAACTTGAGAGAGAAAGAAGAAGAGAGAAGTACAAGAGTCACAAGGACACTTTTAAATTTGATAAAATATGTTTATTTTGTATGATAAAAAATTTTGGGACAAACCAAGCAATTTAAATAAGTACAAGTGTCTCTCAAAGTTATGAAACTCTTGGAAAGTGGAATAAAAGTTGTCATTCTGGCTCAAAAAACTACCTTCATGACTCATACCTATTTGAAAATCCCAAATATGATTAGGAATATGTCTGATGATTGGAATTAAGGTTAAGTATTTATACATGCCTCTCCATTCATTAGTTTAATTTTTGGTCATTTGGAATCATCTAGAAATGAGCCATCACCATCTAAAGTCTAAGAAACTCCTCTTTCATGCACCTTGTACACTTGGAATCAAAATTAACTTTAGTTTTCAATGAAAATACATGGAAGGGAGTGGATTAAATATTCCAAGACCCTCCATGGCCTTAAAATCAACTCACTTGAAGTTTTTCACCCTTCTCACTAGCTTGTCCAGTATGCCAATTTTGACTGGCTGAGATGAAGTAGTTTATTTGAATCCTTAGGATTTATTATGAGGAATTAAATGAACATGGGGGGTTATAAAAAGTCTCAATATTCATCTTAAATTTTTTTCATCTCTTTTAACCTCTTATAACCTACAAAATACATAAAATAATTAGAAAAACCTATTTTGCACCCCATATATATAATTCCATATAGTCAAAAAGGATGGGGAGGAGCCTGAGAGAGTAATATAAAATTTACAATCACTATTATATAAAAAATATGACATTTTTTTGGATTTCCATCCTCATTTTATCCATTGGGTTGTGACTAAAGGGTTTGCAAGGGTTTTAGGTAGTTTTTGTCCTTAAGGTTTATTCCTAAAGTTTTGACATTGGAGTTGCAAAAAATTCTACAAACATTTTCTCTAAGACCCCTAATAACACCTATAAACACCTTTGGAATCCATACATAGTCTCATTAAATATGTGAGCACTTCAACTTGGCCTATCAAGTTCCTTCCTCCAATTTGCATAGGCCTGAGTTGGTTTTGAGATCAAAATGAAGTTTATCATTCTTACTCTATAGATTGAAAGATATAAAAAACCTGGAATAACCCTATAATAATTCTCTAATAGGATAGTAATCATGTCTTAGGCTAGAAGTGTGAATTATTCCCCATTTGGGTATTAAGCTTGAACCTTACCTAATAGGTTTGAGTTTCCACAAAGCACAAAATGAATTTTGATAGCTTTCCCTAATTATCAATAGCCTATATGCCTCTAATTTAACATCATAAAAATTTCAAAATCCATGAGAATTCTCATCTCATGCTAGGAATGAAAGTGGTTCTCCATTTGGCTTCAGGCCCAAACTATGCTTGATAGGCATGTTTGTGTACTTCGGTATTTTAGACTATCTTGTTGGGTATTCTCATCCTTGTTTGGTTTATCATGCTGGTATATATTATATAAAAATTCCCAAATCTTATTGAAAGGTCTAAACATCTCCTGGTTCATCCATTCCACCATTCTTTTTAAGATTTGTAGGTTTCATGCACAAAGGAGTGCCCTTTGTCTAAGAAAAAATAGAGGGCATACCCTATTTCACCCAAAAATGTGAATATTTTAGGGGCATATATAAGATGCGAGTATTATTTTTATAAAAACTTAGCCTTTTATAAGGTCATTTGATCCTCCAAAATCTTTAAAAATTGAGACAAAGCTGGAAAAGGTAGTCTGTGTTTATGGTTTCCTTGTATGGACTGTGTGATACATATCTAGATTCCTTTCTATACCTATTTAAAACTCATGAGGATTCCATTAGAATATTCTAGTCATTATAAGGTGTTCTAAGCTTTTTCATCACTCCAAACCTCCATGTTCCCTTCCATACATTCTGCCTAGTTAGGATTGAGTGTCACTTCTTTGAATGTGTTTTTTCTTTGGAGGGGATACCTATAGGTATAGATGTCTAATTTGATCTTGAAAGTAAGTATTGTGATACATTAAATTTTTTTTAGGGAAATCTGACATTCATTTAGACCCACTTTTTCACTTTAATTAATTTAGTTCATCACTTAAAACTTGAAACTACTTGTTATTTGTCCAAACTAGTCATAGTCAACTATAGGTCAAAAACTCCTATATGTGTCCTCCATATATTCTAAGCCCTGAATTCAATGAACACAACCCTCCTTAAATCTCCCCAAACCATGTTATACCTAAAATTAATTCTCATGCTTGTAAGTCTATTACCAAAGTTATCAAGCTTATCCTCCATGGTGACCCTACATCTAGCATGTAGATGCATATTCATGGTACAAAGAGGACTATAAGTGTGCTTTAAGGACAAAACACTACATAAAAACTCATCTTGATGGTTACCTATAGATAATACATGTTATATTTCAACCATAAAAACCATTCAAACATGAATGCATTTCTTGGAATTGCAAAATGCCATGAAGAGTCTATTTTAGGAGCTCAAAGCCTATAGGTGAACATTGTTTGAGTTTGGTGTATAAAAAACATAACTTTGGGCCTAAAAAAACTAACCTCCCCTAATAAAATGCCCCTAAAACTATAAAAAGTCCTTTTTATAGATGGAGGCTACAATCTATGGTCATCAAGATGAATAAAAGGTCTTTACAACCCTATTATGAGATATCATCAAAACACTAAGGATCTCTTTTTTTTCATTTTAAGGAAAATGCTCTCAAAACTAAGTCATCATCATTTGAAGTTGATCCCTATATAAATATTAAAATATAACATTATTAACATGTTTTACATGCTCCCCTCAACCTCTTAATACTCCAAGGAAGTTCCATCTTATGATTTAAATGCTCACAATGGCTTTTTAGCTCCTTGTCAAGGTCACTAGTAGGTGGGCATTCCATTGTGTAGGCAGTGAGGATGAAAAGGTAGGTAGTGAGTAGGCTATACATGTTTTTTATAATTTTTATTCCTTCTCAAAAATTTAAAATGTATGCATTTAAACTTAAATGACCTCAACTCAGTACCAAACCTCCTACTTACATGTTTGCTCATGCATGATACCTGTAAGTACACATTTTCAATATGCAGGCAGTAAAAAGAAGTATGAGTAGTGCATTGTATTTATCCCTAAATTAGTATTAATCCTAGTCTAATTAATCAAAATGGATAATCAAAACCCTTGAATGGATTCAAAGATCTTATGTTCCTAATTTCCACATGATTTTCCTTTTTCAAGCACTTATATATGAGTATTTTCATGGAAGACTGAATGACAAGTTGCATATGACTATAATTCCATATATATTTATTTGGTAAAATAGGTTGAAATATTAAGGTGACCAAGATAACATTGGATACATGTAAACTAACCCATCTTCATCTTCCAAAACCACTATCAAAGCAAGAAGATCCTACAAATGGTGAAAAATTACTTAAAGCATAGAATGATGCTTCTATTACAACTTTGATGTACTTGACTTATATCGACACCTTAAAACATGAAACTAAGCATGGGAATAATTTTAGGAGAGATTCAAAATCATCTACAAATATAATTAGGAAGTTAATTGTATTAAATTCCCTAAAATAAGGTAAAACCTATAGGGTACACAAACTAGTAGCCAAACTAGATAGTCCAACTTCTTAGGAATGGTTTATAAAATAGAGTACACCATTCCTTTATAATAAAGAATAAAATATAATATGAATAAGTCTATAATACACCCCCTAGATAATTTTTTTTGAAACCTCTCATGTTGATCATACCAAGTACAAACCTGCAAATTATTTTTGATTGCCAAGCCCAATGGAAGGAGAGATAAGTGATTTTATTCATTTTTTGGAGCTTATAATTAAACTGATCACCTAAAAAAGTGTGTAAAATACCAAGGAACACTCTTTAAATATATTTATTTGTATAAGTCTATAAAACTCAAGAAAACTCTTCTTTTCCTAAGAAAATTTCCTCATTTTTTGAATAACCTACCACTTTTCATTTAGGAATAGTTACTTAAGTCATCAGAGGACATATAGGGTGTGACATCATCCCTTAAAACCTTCACATTTATTTAAGAGGTTGTACAACTCATTTAATGCTCTTTTTTTGACCTCAAAATGATTCAAAATGACTAAAAAGACTAAAATGACTAAGGACCAAGGCTAGTATAACATGAAATAACACTAAATGACCTATAATACACCTTAATACATATGTATTAGACCCATAAAACATGTAAAACTTAGTTTTTTACCTATAGGGGTCCCAATTTGACCTGTAAGGTCAAATTTGGTCAATAAATTAGTGACTCATAGGGGTAGTATGCCTACTATAATAACTAGACTATTAGCCTTATTAGTCCATTAGTATTAGGGAGTCATATAAAGTCTAAAACAAAACAAGGATACCTTTGACCAATTGAAAACCATGCTTTGATCAAGATAAGACCACTTTACTACCTCAACCACACAAAACAAAGGACACACATAAATCAAATCAAACACACTAACAAGACACACATGTGCTCAAATAACTTAGGAAAACCAAGAAGCAAAAAAATGTATACAACTAGAAACTAAGCATACCTCCCTTTCTAGGATCAAAAGGAAGGTTTCTTGTATCTTCTTCTTCATGAGATGAATCATGGTGCCAAGTATGTTTCTCTTTGGATTGAACACTTGATAAATCAGACCTATTTCTTGGCACTTCACTTGTTATGTTTTCAAAATACCATCTTCAAATAGGCCTCCAATGTAAAATTATTCCTCTTATCCTTGTATGCATACCTCGTATTGATGCCTACTCTTCATCTCATGATCAACTTTCATCTTCTTCATAGGGATGGTTTTAAGAGGAATTATTTCTTGTTCCTCATAAGATTGAGGCCAATATAAGATTTTCTTAACCTCCAAAGGCTGATGTGGACTTTTCTCTTTCTCATCTATGACATGTTGGATAATGTCATCTTTCTCATCATCACTTGTAATAAACTCTAATGAAATAGTACACCCCTTGAGAGACTCAAACTCATTGCAAATCTTTTCAAACTACTGCCACATGTCTTCATCCTCTTTTTGATTAACATCATGAAGGGGAACAATAAGAAAAGATCCTTCATCCTCTTCCTTAGAATCCAAAAGGACTTCATCCAAGATTTCCTCTTCAACACAAGAAAGGCATTCTTTATTATCAACCAAACAAGAAGACTCAACACAAGGGCTCACCTCTTCTTCAAGACTTAAGACCTCTTGAGGGATATTAAATTGGATCTCCACTATCATAATCTGATATTGCTTATCAAGGGTTGCAATATATTCAATCTCCTTCTCCTTCTTGGTGATGTAAAGACTAGGCATCTTGAAATTTTATGACCTAGCCTAATGAGGCTCCTAAGGAGTTGCATTTTCCTCAAGTAAGATTTCTAAATTTTGCTTAACCAATTTCTCCTCTTTAATTTCCCATACCATATTTCCATTAAGGCAAAGGTTGATGGGTTGAGAAAAAGATGAACTACTTGGTGGAGGTAGAACATAGGGTTAAAATTTAGATTGGGAATACATAGGAGGGGATTCTTTTGGGAGTTATTGAGGAAGGGGAGGTAGAACTTTAGTTAAGATAACTTGGTTATTTTATTTCCAATTTAAAATCACTTCATTCAAATCTAGTTTACCTTGAAAACTTTTTTGAGGGAGGTTATATGGGGTGTGTTTAGACATAAGATCTTATTTTGGGTCTAATCCTTCCATCACACCTTGAATTATCAATTTCATCCTTACTCTAACTCTTCAATTTACTTGGATGGATTATCTCGGAAAATTATTTCTTGAAGTACATAGGAATATTCATGAGAAGGAGGAGTACAAGAGGGTTGACATGGAAGACAAGGGGTCTCTTGAGGAAGGGTGAAAAGGGATTGCAAAGGATCAACTTCATTCTCAACTTCACACTTCTTATCAATACTTCTATCCTCATTATTTCCCCGCGAATCCACTATATTACTCTATTTTAGGATGTTAGGATTATTAGTATCTTCTTGAGATAATGATTCAACTTGAGGAGTGGGTTTATCAATCAAAGAACTTGGAATCTCCTTAGTCTTGGATTATCCACCTTGTCTCCAACTTGGAATCTCATATCTAGGGGTCACTCCTTGAGATGGGGATGCAATGTGAGAGGGAAATGAGGGATTGAATTCCACTTATTTTGATGCTAACATGGACTAATTCATTTTATTATTATCCAACTAAATTTTCTTATCAATATTAGCTTCAAAAATAGGGTTTCTCTTTTAAACTTTCTCTTTTAACTGATTGGGGAAAAGGTGACATTGATAAGCTTCATTGGGCTCATGAGTAGGGTTGAAATAGGATTGATGGAAATCTTGGGGAAGTGTAGATGAAGGCTAATAGGTTTAGTGAGGCTATCTTTCATGAATATTTAGCATATCTTCTAAGGATGAAACTAGGCCACTCACCTCTAGAATCTCACTTATAAGCCTTTGCCAATTGGCTCTCTCAATAGGTTCCCACTCTTTTTTACCCATATCTAATGCATCTCTCACCTTATGAATAAGATGACTAGGAATATTTATATAATATCCCCTTTGTGTGTCAATATCTATCATGTACCTCTCATAGTGCAAGAGTGTTTACTTGAAGGTGGAAATGGATTGGCTTGAGAAGTGGCTAGGTTAATTAAGAGGACCAATACATTAAGAAGGATGGCTATATGACTAATGCACTTTGTGAATGGGCTGATACACTTCATGTTGGAGCTGGTACACTTCATGATAGGGTTGATAGGGAATGCCATAGGCTTGATAGACCTCACAACTTGTGTAAAACAAAAATCAACACCAAAATTAGACATGGAACCTCATTTAAAGAAAGAACATAAATAAATAATATTAACAAAAATATTCATAAGGAAACCTAGGCTACTTGATCAATTGATGTATCTTCAAAGTCATCATTGATTCTTTGATAGATGTTTTTAAATGCTGATTGTTGAAAGAGAACACCAAATATCTTTCAACCTCTTAGACTAAGATTCCCATCGTGCATGCAAAAAATTGTTTTCACTTGGATTTATACCCTTTGAGGAGATGTTGTAGCTCTCCTCATCCAAGTGACATAATTGAAATACCTCTAGGCTTGTAGGTAGCCTAAGGATGAGGTGAATATCTAGATAGGGATAGCTCCCTTGATGTAAAACTTTATATTACAACTACACCTAAAATTTGGGGGAAAGGGAGAGAGATAATTTAAATAAAACTATCCTAAAGGAGGTGATACACCAAATATATTTATGAATTCCCACTAGATGCATCTTACACATGAAATCAAGAAACTAACCAAACATACACTTCTCTAATCTACATCTTCTCACATCAATATTACATTATGAAGTTATAGATGAATTCTTAGGAGACGAGGAATATACAAGAGGATTTTAATGGAATGAATGAATAGAATAACTCACTCAACCGTGAAAGTTCCTAGAACACTTCAGATGCCCTACAAGAAGAAGCTTTCCAACTGTAAATATGATGAAAGAATGAGACAACATGCTAAGGAATCCATAGTCTTCACTAAGAAAGATCAAACATTGAAGTAAAAAGACTATGAAAATATATGAAGAGGTAAAAATTAGTAGCCTTATTGATCAAATGGTATGTAAATGAGCAATTCTTTTACATACTTAGATGGAGCATGAGTTATAATGGCCAAAATGGGTAGTTCTTCTAGAACTTGAGAGAGAGAGAGAAAAGAAGAGAGAATTCCAAGAGTCATAAGGACACGTATCAAGATAATATAACTATTGAATTATGCATGAGAAAATTATTTATTATGAACCATGGAAGGTTAGGGAGTACAAGTGTCTCTCTAAGTCATTAAACTCTTACAAAGTGGCATGAAATTTCTCATTCTTGCTCAGAAAACTTCCTTCATGATTTGGACCTATTTTAACATCCCAAAAATAATTATGGATATTTTTTATGATTGTAGTGAATGGTATGTATTTAATATATGCCTCTCCATGCATTGGTTGTAGGCTTGGTCATCTAGAATCATCTAGAAATGATCCATCACCATCTATAGTCTAAGAAACTCCTCTTTCATGCAATTTGTACACTTGGACTCAAAATTGTATTTATATTTCCATGAAAATACTTGTTATGGAGTGGATGAAATGTTTAAATACACTCCATGGCCTTAAAATAATTAGGGACACCATAAAATTAGTTCACTTGAAGTTTTCCACCCTTCTCACTAGCTTGTCCACTATGCTAGTTTTGACTGGCTGAGATGAAGTTGTTTATTTGAACACTTATCAATTGTTATAAGGAATTAAATTAACATGGATGGTTATAAAAATTCTTTATGTTTCTCATATATTTGGTTTCATCTCTTATAATATCCTATAACCTACATAATGCATAAAATAGTAATAAAAAACCTCGTTTTGCACCCCATTCATATAATTTAAAATATTCAAATAGTATGTGGAAATTATAATATATTAATATATAATTTAAAATCAATATTATATAAAAAATATTCCATTTTATCATCTTTCCATCTTCATTTTCTCCATCAGGTCTTAAATGAGGGTTTGCAAAGATTTTAGGTAGTTTTTGTCCTTAAGGTTTGTTCATAAATTTTTGCCCTTAGAGTTGTATAAAAATTCCAATTTTTTTTTATAAAAATCCCCTAATAAAACCTATCAAGTCATTTTTCATCCATGCACAACCCCATTAAAAATGTGATCACTTCAACTTGGCCTATCGAGTTCCTTCCTCTAATTTGCACAGGCCTGAGTTGGTTTTGAGATCAAAATTAAGTTTATAATGCTTCCTCTATAGAGTGAAATATTTAATAAACATATAATGACCATTTAATAATTATCTAATATAATATGAATCATGTATAAGGCTACAAGTGTGAATGATTCCCCATTTGGGTACTAGGCTTGATCCTTGCCTAACAGGGCTGAGTTACCTCAAAGTACAAAATGAATTTTGATAAATTTACATAATTATAAATAGCATATATAATTATATTGTGACCTAATAAACATGTATCAATCCATGGTAATTTTCATCTCATGATAGGAGTGAAAGTGGTTCTCCATTTGGCTTTAGGCCCAAACTATGTTTGATAGGCCTGTTTGTGTACTTTGGTATTTTATACTATATTTTTGGGTATTATACTCATTAATTTGTTTTTAATGATATTATATATTATATAAAACTTTAAAAATATTTTATAAATGTCTAGAAATCTCTTGGTTCATCCATTCCACCATTCTTTCCAAGATTTGTAGGTTTCATGCACAAAGGAGTGCCCTCTATCAGATAAAAAATAGAGGGAACTCCCATATTTACATAGACAAATATGAATATTTTATGCGCCTTTATAATCCATGAGGATGATATATACAAAAAATTATCCTTTCATAAGGTCATTTGACCCTTCAAAATCTTTGAAAACTGAGACAAACTTGGAAAAATTAGACTATGCTTATGGTTTCCTCGTATGGACTGTGTGATACCTATCTAGAGCCCTTTCTATGAATGTTTCCAACTCACGAGGGTTCCATGAGACTAATATAATCATGATAATTTTTTATAATCTTTCTCATCACTCCAAACCTCCATGTTCCCTTCCATACATTATGCCTAGTCAGGATTGAGTGTCACTTCCTTAACTATGTTTTTTCCTTAGAAGGGGGATACCTGTAGGTATAGATGTCTAATTTTAGATTGAAAGTAAGGATTTTTATCCATTCATAGTTTATTATAGAAAATTTACATTAATTTTGACCCACTTTTTCACTTTACTTAGTCCAAGCTATCACTTAGAGCTGAAAGCTACTTACTATTTGTCAAAAACCAGTCACAATCAACAATAGGTCAAAAACTCCTATAGATGTCTTTCATATGTTATAATACTTGAATTCAATGAAGTAAACCATCCTTAAATCTACATAAAACATGTTATACCTGAACTTAATTATCATTCTTATATTGATGTCTATTTCCAAAGTTATCAAACTTATCCTCCATGGTGACCCTACAACCAGCCTGTAGGTGCATATTTATGGTGCAAAGAGGCCTGTAGGTGTGATTTAAGGATAAAACCCTACATAATAAATCATATTGATGGTTCCCTATAGATAATACATGTTATTTTTCAACCATTAAAACCATTCAAATATGAATGCATGGCTTGAAATTTTAACATTGGGTGAAGAGTCTATTTTAGGAGCTCAAAGCCTATTGGTGAACATTGCTTGGGTTTAGTGCATTAAAAACACAACTTTGGGCCCAAAAAAACCTAACCTCCCATAATAAATTACCCCTAAAAATATTCAAAGTCCTTTTTCTAGATGGAGGCTATAATCTATGGTCATCAAGATGCATAAAAGTTCCTTACAACCCTATTATGAGATATCATCAAAAAACTAAGGATCTTTATTTTCTCATTTTAGGGAAAATGGTCTCAAAACTCAGTCATCATCATTTGAATTTGATCCCTATCTCAATATGAAAATATAACATTATCAACATGTCTACCATTCTCTCCTCAACATGTTAAAACTCAAAGGAAGTTACATCTTATGATCTAAATGCTCACAATGGCTTTTAGTTCCTTATCAAGGCCACCTATAGGTGGGCATTCCACTGTGCAGGTAGTGAGGATGAAAAGGTAGGCAATGATTAGGATATGCATGTTTTTTTTATAAATTTTATGCCTTCACCAAACATTCAAATGGATGGATTTAAATTTCCATAATCTCAACTCAATACCAAACCTCCTTCTCACATATTTGTTCATGTATGATACTTGTAAGTGCACATTATGAATATGCAAGCAGTGATGAGGAGAATAGGTAATACATTATATTTAGTATTTAATGAGTCTTAATCCTATTAAAATAAATCATGATGGATTATTAAAAATATTTAATGGATTTAAGGAGTTTATTTTCCTAATTTTCACATGATTTTCATTTTCCAAGCACATGTAGATGAGCATTTTCATGGTAGACTGACTAGCAAGTTGCATATGACTATAATTCTATATAGATTACTTATGGAAAAGAGGTTTAAATGTGAAGGTTAACAATATAACATTGGATACATTTAAACCAGCCCATCTTCATCATCCAAAAATACTATCAAATCAAGAGGATCCTGTAAATGGTGAAAAGCTGCTTATAACATAAAATGATACTTCTCTTACAACTTTAATGTACTTGACTTATCCAAAAACACTAAAAAATTAAACTAAGCATATGAATCATTTTATTATGGATTAAACATCATCTAAAAATAAAATCAGCAAGTGAATTGTATGTAATCCCCCAAAATAAAGCAAAACCTATAGGGTACATAGATTAATAGGCAAACTAGATAGTCTAACTTCTTAAGAATGGTTCATAATGCAAAAGACATAATTCCTATGAAATAAATTGTCCAATAGAATTTTAATAATTTTATAATACACCCCCAAGAGATTTTTTCTTGAAACCTCTCATGTTGATCGTACCAAGTACAAACCTAAAGACTGCTTTTGCTTGCCAAGCCTAGTGGAAGGATAAATAAGTGGGTTTCTTCATTTTTTGGAGATTATAATAAAATTTATCACATGAAAAAGTGTGTATAAGACCAAAAGACACTCTTTAAATGTCATTAGCTATAGAAGTCTTTAAAAGTCTGTAAAACTCAAGAAAACTCCTCTTTCTTTAAGAAAACTACCTCTTTTTCTAAATGACCTACCATTTTTTAGTTATGAATAGTTAATTAAGATATAATAATAACATGGGGCATGATATTATCCCTTGAAACCTTCAAATTTCCTTAGTAGTCTATACAACTCATTAAATACCCTTTTTTGACCTAAAAATGACTCAAAATGACTAAAAGGACTAAAATGACTAAGGACCAAGGCTAATATAACATGAAATCACACTAAATGACCTATAATACAACATAATATATATGTATTATACCCATAAAACACCTAAAACCCAATTTTTTACCTATAGGGGTCCCAATTTGACTTGTAGGGTCAAATTTAGTCAACAAGTCCCTCTCTATTAAGTTTGATCCTAAAGTATCTTTTGTAGAAAAAAATCATGATCTTACTCATATGAAGATGGATTAATTTCATGACATCCATAATTCCTATGAGATGAGTAAGAATGATGATATACCACCAAAGAAGGAAGCAATGTTCAAGACATAAATGAAGCCAAAGACGAAATTCCAAGGTTCAAGAAAATATAGGGATAAACTACCCTTCAAATGCTTCAATTATGGAGAAATAAGAAATTTTGATAACAATTTCCATCATAAAAATAAGAATAATTATGATGAAGAGAATGATTATGACCAAGATAAAGACAAGAAGACATACAAGTGTGATAAGAGGAAGAAAGGTTTCATAAAGTATGACAACAAGAAGTTCTTCAAGATTAAGAAGAGTCTCTACACCAATAAAGACTACAACTCATCAGATGAGAGTGAGGATAGTGACTCAGAGTATGATCATGAAGATGATGGTCATGTTTAAGATGAATCTCTATTCATGGATAAGGAAGGAAGTTGCTCATATCAAAAGGAGTCTAATTGAAGTGGTTTAGATGATGATAAGGATGAGGTAGATTGTGAGACTAAATTGATGAATGTTCTTAAAGAAATAAATATTGAGAATGAGATCAATAATAATATGAAATATAAACTCAAGCTGTATGAGGAATAATTTAATGTATTTGAAGCAAGAATGAATCAAGACACCAAGGAGCATGAAGATATGGTCAAACATGTTAGTTGTTAATTGGAAATCCTATCTACAAGCCTGAAAACTAAATAAGATGAATGCTCAAGGTATGTAATTGAAAATGAGTAATTTAAATTTGAGTTAGATAAGACATATATTAAGGTGAAGTCATTTGTGAGATTTGAAAAGAGTTCAGGTGATCTAGACAATATTTTGAATGATCAAAAGCATGCAAGTGATAGAACTATTCATGGATATAAATAACAACCAGAGAATGCAACTCAAGACAAGATGAAGACTAATGTGATCAAGAAAAATATAACTTTGAAGATAAATCATTAGACAAGGAATGAATGTACTGGTAGAATGAAGAAAAACCAGATTAGATAACCAAATTCTATGATGTATGCAAGTTTCAATGGTTACTATTACACATGTAATCAGTTTGGGCATAAAGATAGAGAATGAAAGAGACCTATTAGAAATGAGTTTGCATGGAAATATAATGGGGTTCATTAGCCAAAATTTGTGAACAAAGTTAAGTTTTTCAACTGTCTTGATGGACACTTTGCTAAGCAGTGTACAAATAAGGTAAGGTAAGGTGAGTTTTCTTCAAAAGAAAGAGTTTTTTTAGTTGTTATGACATAAGATGCATTGAAATTTTTTTTACATATCAAGTATATCAAGTTTATTTCACTTCAAAAATAATGGCTTTCTACAACTATGATAAAATTGGTCACATTGCTAGATTCTACAAGTAAAGGCCATCAAGCTAAAATGAGTTCAATCAGGATCTTAAAGTACAAGGAAGAAGGCAAGTTAACTCATGGAAACCAAATTTATTAAGTATGAGTCATGATGGGTCTGATGATACATGTTATCTATTTGATATGGTGGAAAATGATATAGAAGATAAAGAGTGTCAAGGGATCTCATTGTATGCTCATGTTGTGAATGAAGAGATGAAGCTCAAGGAGAAGACCAAGATATTGGTTGAGGCTAGTTCTAAGGTGTGTATGGATTGAAGTGAACATATTTTTTTTTCTAAGCATGTATTATGTAAACAACATCAGCTATTGGTGCCTATTGATGAGGTTACCAACTTCAAGGTGGAATCTTGAAATGAAAAGGTATGTCATGAGTCTATGTTGTTTCCATGTTTTGTCAATCCAATCCTAGAGGAAAAAGAGAATGTTGTAGTGGTTGAGCATGTTGTATTTATTAATCATAATAAAAAGAATAAATATAAGTATCAGATGACAAAGGAAGAAAAGGAATATGAGGAGTTGTGGATAACTCCTAGTTTAACATTGTTCTAAGGCATTATGAAGTAGGGTGTCTCTATCTAGGCTTCAAGGAGACACTTGACAAGGAAGAGGAAGAAAGATATACTTTAGTTGAGTTTTTTTTGATATTTTAGGACAAGAAATGTCATTATAATATGTGATTCATTAAGGAACAACAATTTCATAAGCCTACTTTAGATGTTGTGGTGAATTGTGTGTTCTAGGAGTTTTTAGGTATTTTGGTCCTACAAATGAGTTCTTATCAAATTTTGATGAATGGATTAGAAGGTCAAAAGGTATAAAATGAAGACTAGAATGATATGGTGTATAATAAAAATGTGTTCAAGTTCATGCAAAGTGATTTCAAATGTTTTTTTGGTCAAATAAAGTGTTTTGTAGCCATTTGTCTGAGTTGACCATTTTGGTCAGTAGGATCTACCTAGAAGGAGATTAAAGTGCAAATTTGATGTTTTCAAGGTCTAAGAAGGAAAGAGTTGGGAATTTTTAGTTGTATTAGGTATGTATAGTAAAAGATATGTTGTGGTGGTTTCAAAATGATGTCATAGTATGTTTTGTTCATTTGGCATGATGCTTGATGTGTATGCTCAGTCTACAAGATCAAATTAAAGTTTTCCAAGTGCCAAAGGAGGATTTATGAGCTGTCAAGATGATATTTTTTCATATGAAGGTTTTTTTTACCTTATTATAGTATGATATAGGTGGTTTTATGGTCTAAAGGTATGTTGAAGTCAAATTAGATATTTTGAGTGCTCTTAGTTTTCTCAGTTTTGGCTTAAGAACAACCAGGCCTAAAAATGGGTTATAAGATGTATGGGTTCCCAAAGGTTTGAAAGATAAAAATTGGTAAAAAAGTTATGTGGTAATGACCTAAAAGTATGAGATAATTTTTAAGAGTGTACGTTGACTTAAGGTGATGTGTTGACCTTATTTGTTTTGAGATCTAAGGTTTTGGGCTCTGCTAAAAAAGTGGTTTGCCTTCCGAATCGAGGTCTTAGGGTTATTAATAGATTGAATGGGAAAAAAGGGTTATAAAATAAACATTCATAGAGATATAAATGTTTTTTTTCAAATTATTTGTGTTTTTATCAATATGGATGCCTAATTGGCTAGTAATTTTGTGAAAGAAGTATGTTACAGAAGATGAACTAGGTGATTCAAATTGGTGTCCTTAAGGGGGAATATGAGAGTGATCTATATATTAATTTTAATTTTTTTAAGATACGTATACTAAAAGTTGTGGGATTTACAAGTTCCAAGTAGGGCTATAAGGAGTCTAGATAGGCCTAATGAGAGGAAGAGTGCTTTGTGTTTATTTTATGCAAAAGGTCAAGGTATGAGTATTTCAAGGAGAGTTATAAGGTTAGTTTAGATCATGTTTTGTATTTGGTGAGTGGCATGAAGTTTTATTATTGGTCCTTGTGGTAGCTTAAGATAAAAGGCTAGTAATCTTGTATGGTGGTTCTTTATGGTGTATGGAGATACAAATATGCTCAAGAGGTGAAATGGCTCAAATATCTAAGGGGGAGTCCCCTTAAAATTTTTCTTGATGAGTTCCATCATATTTTAGTGGTTTTGTGTGTTCTTTATTCATTGATTGTAGTGCTTGGTTGAACAGAGTGTTGGTATGTAGAATGAGGAATTTATCAAGGCAAAGATAAGGTAGGATCAAGGTAAAGGAGAGATTGTATCATCTTTATAAGGTGATCCTATCCTATTGTAGTATTTTAAGGTCATTAGGATTAGTTGGTTCCCACATTGTCATTGTGTCAAAGAGGGAGAAAGTATTTATGGTGAGATTACTTGAAGAGAGAGAAGGATGGTGAGTTGTATGATGGTTGTTGACATCAATGACAAAGGGGTATTTTGTTGGAGAATTTTTCATGATTTCATGGTGATGTCATGGGGGTGTGATTTAATAGTTTAAGTGACAATGAAAAAGTGTGCAATATGCTTGTCCTAGTATGCTTGAAGGAGGCTTGGTTGATATTTCCTTTTGGAATGGTTAGAGATGATTAGGGATGAATATGATTATTTAAGGATGTAAAAGAGGTCCCAAAAGATGTATTTTATGATTTTATTGCTTGTGTTCATGATTGAAATTCATCTAGTAGTCCATAGTTTCCATCTAGACCTTTTGGGTCCAGTGGTAGAGAAATATGAGTGAGCAGATTGATGATGTTAGCATTCACAAATGTGAATGAATCAAGGGGATTTGGTCATATGGTTGTGATAAAATTAGTCATAAGATTATATGGTTCAAATTTAATGTCATTAAATTAAGTGAAATGAAAGATATGTGGGTGAAAAGTTGGCTTCTTAGATAGAATTCACTAAGTTTCCATAGCCAAATTTGCAAAGGAGCTCAAATAGAGTTGATTAAGTAGTTTGATGATGTTATATTTCACACATGTGAAGGTGTCAAGAGTAAATGGTCACATGTGTTTATTTAGTTTTGTTCCTAGTTACTATTTGCTAAATTTTAGATCATATGATGAATCGCATTAGAAGATATGCATGTGCAAAGTCAGCCTTCTAGGCATTTCTAGGCATAGTCAACTTTGTGGCAAAAAATCTGAGTAGGCATATTAATGGTGTATCTCATATGTATCAAGGTTCAAGATAATATTGATATATGGTTATATTTTTATATAAAAGGTAGTCTTATGGTTCAAATCTTAGATCATGCATCTAAGCACAATAAAATTTATTAAGGTTCAAAATTGGCTTTTCAAAAAGATTGCAATGGTTCCCATCCTTAGTCAATTTTGAAAGAGATAAAGACTAGGACTAGATGGAGATCTAATAATTCATATGAGTTTGTACATATAGATATATGATGTTTATTAAGTCAAATGGGTCAAAGTCTTCAGTGCTTAAACTGGGTAAAGATCGAGATCCTTATAGAAAGATCAATAGAGCATGTTTGTTCCAAGGTGTCAAGAAGCAACATGATGAGGACAAGTGTTCATTGTTTAACATTGAGTAGAGGTAAAACCAAGATTATTATAAGATATAATTTTTATTAGGTGTTTGTACATATATAAATCAATGGTGTGTATTAATTGAGATTATTTAAAGGTGTCCAATTTTTAACACAGATAAAGACCGAGCTATGTATATGAGATCGATAGAGCACATTAAGTCAAATAGTCAAAATGAAGATCCAACATTGAGAAATGAAATGTAAAGGTAGATATACTTAAATTAATATTGATGGTGTATGTTTAATCTAAGATGTGATGGCATGATATGCATTTTAATTGACCGAAGTTTAACCGTGACTATTTGAATTTGAATATTCAAATTTACAAAGTGAAAAATGAGTGCTCTGTATTTTCACCATAACATTTGATCTATGTAGAATTTGACCATGTAATAAAAAAAAAGTTGTAGAGGAAGTCAAGGTGAATATTTAAATATAGATTTAAAGATATTAAAATGTGTACAGTCAAATATATTTAGGTTCAAAGTTTATTATGCATTCATGCATGTTTTGCATGTAACTTGAGAAGGGTAATTAAGTTGTTCATGATGGTATTTTGATATTTCAAGATGAGATAGATATTAAAGATTATTTTAGATTCAATGAGGAAAAAATTTATGCATTTTATAGGCTTTAAATATCCATAATTGTTATGAGAAAAGTCTTAATAAGGTGACTATGTGTTCATTCATGGTGACTGTGTGGACAAAATATTGTTTGAGCAAATTGTGCTTTAGAGAAAGAGTGTTTTAGCAATTATGATATTTTTAAGATGTCAAAGGGGTCATGTGAAATAGGTAAATTCATTTGAAAGTGGTCCAATGATCTTATTTTTATTTGAGATGTGTCAAAGAGGTGAATGAGTCTTCATAAGATGTAAAAGGTGACTTAGGCCTATTTGAAAGAAGGTTGTACTTAAAAGTGACCCATGTAGATGCCTTAAGAGTGAAGGTATGTGTTGTGGCTGATAAATATGGTTGTGAACATGATGATAATCAAGAAGTCTCTATAAAAGGTGAAACCAAATGTGATGGTTTCTATACTTGTGAAAAGAGTGAGAGGCTTTGGAGAGTATATATAGTGTTGGTGTGAAGGAAAGAAGAGAGGGTGGTGTGCCTAGTGAATGGTTTAATGAGAAAATTAGTTTGAGAAATGTGTGTATGAAATAAATGTCATATTTTTGATGTCATAATAGTTTTATTTCAAATTGAGGATGAGTGAATATTTCTAGTGTGATCCAAAAGGATGTTTTGGATTCTTTGTGTGTGAGTGAAGGATAGATGCTATTTGTGTGGGCTTGGTGGCTGATTTAAGATAGAGATCAGAGTATGGATTATGTGTATGACCATTTTTTCATGTTGTTGATGTGGTTTTAGAGTTGTTTCTAAGGAATTAAGAGTGATCCAAAAGGTGGGTTTGGATGCATTGAGTGTGCAAAGTTTAAGAAAGGTGATATACTTTATATCTCCATTAGATTGTAAGGCAATCAATGTTTAGGAGATGTTTTTTCATAGGTTTTTTGGATACTCAAAAATTAGGATGTTGTATCCTATTTTCAAGGTTAAAATTTATAAATGTCTAGTTATTATGGTAGCTCAGCTAAATAGGTGTAGTATCTCCTTATGGGATTGTAATCTCACTAAAATAAGGGATGGTATTTCCTTGATCAGTTAAAACTATTGTAAATTGGTTCTTATTATTATATGATAGTATCACAAATGTAGGTTCCAATGTGTTTTCTCCCTCAAAATGGTTTCCCACATATGTCATGTGTTATGTGCTTGATATTGTATTATCTCTCTTGTTTATTGCTATGAATGACGTGTATGCTTCATGAATGCTTGTGGTAATTGATTAAGAGTTTGAAAGGATTGAAACCAAAGCTATATTATCTAAGTTCACTAATTCACCCCCCCTCCTCTCAGTGATTTTACCTCTAACAAAATCCTCCTTTACCACCTTGAAACCTTTAATCTGATCTTACAGACTGAGCATACATAGCAATCATCAAGTCAAATGGAAAAAACATACCATGACATCATTTTAACACCACCGTAGCATATATTCCACCTGAACATACCTTACCCAACTAAAAATATCTTAATATTTCCTTATTAGACCTTGAAAACATCAAATTTTCACTTCAAGCTTCTTCTAGGTATAGCCTACTGACTAAAATGGTCAAGTTAGACAAATGGCTATAAAACACTTTCTTTGACCAAATAAACATTTGAAATCACATTAAATTACATTGAAATTATTATTATTATTATTATTATTATTATTATTATCATTATTATACACCATATAATTATGGTCTTAATTTTCTACCTTTTGACCTTCTAATTAATCCATAAAACATTGACAATAACTCATCTATAGGACCAAAATCCTTGAAAACTCCTAGAACACACAATTCACCACAACATCTAAAGGAGGCTTATGATATTATTATTACTTAACCAAGCACATATTCTCATCACCTTTATTGTCTTAAAATATCAACCAAAACTCAAATGGCATCTACCATCCTTTCTCTTGCTTTTCAAGTGTCTCCTTAAAGCCTAGATAGAGATACCCTACTTCACAATGTCCTAGAATACTGTGAAACTAGGAGTTGCCCACAACTCCTTATATTCCTTCTCCTACTTGGTCATATAATACTCGTAGTTATTTTTTTTTTAGGTTTAAGATAAACAGAATTATTAACCACCATAACATTCTCCTGTTCTTCTAAGATTGGATTGATAAAACATGGAGATAACATAGATTCATGACATGCCTTTTTATTTGAAGAAACCACCTTGTAGTTTGGAACCTCATCACTAGGCACAAATAATTGATGTTATTTGCATGAGACATGCTCAAAAATATCATGATGTTCACTTGGATTTATACACACCTCAGAATTAGCCTCAACCAATATCTTGGCCTTCTCCTTGAGCTTGGTCTCTTCATTCACAACATGAGAAGAAAATGAGAGCCCTTAACACTATTCAACTTCTATATAATTATCTCCCATAGAAAACATATTACTTAGACTAGAAGACCCATCATGACTCACACTTACCACCTTTAGTTTCCATGAGTTAAATTACCATCTTCCTTACTGTTGATGCAGAAGATTGGACCCTTGGTAGGAGGCCGAGCTCCTGCCTTCTTCATGCAACAATGGAAACTCCCCTCTCACCTATGGGACTAGCGAAGCTAGAGGGGAGAGTCTCTAGATAAGGGCTAGCTCCCTCTGATGTATCATTTAGGCCCCAATTTCTCCTACTGATAATAAAAAATGTAAAAAGGGGGGATGAAAAGAGAGAGAGAGAGAGATGCTAAAAAAAACCCTAAGCCTAAAAAAGAAAAGGTGATACACCAAAAAATGTGATCCACCCAGCCCAAATATACACTTTTCACCAAAAGGAAGTGCCTATACATTTCATCTAAAATGAGAACACCTTCTACATCTATGGGTCAAGGGTTCATGGAGATACAGGGAGGAAATAACTACTAGAGGCATTCTAGGACAAACTACAACAACCTATCCACTTCACCTATACTCCTCTAGGGACACTTTTGATAGACCTGTAAAAGGAAACTCAAAAATGCAACAAACATGCTACAATCATTCTACAAAAGCATTAAGAAAATGACTTAACATAGAATCAAATGCATAAACACATACTAAAGGTGCAAAACTTAGAATGGAGATAAAAATGCTAAGTTCTGATTCAAGGTAAAATTTTGGTAGAGCTTTGCCTTACAAGCCCGAGAGATTTTTGGGTAGAGTTTTGCCTTAAGGCTGAGAGCAGATTTTTTTTCTCGAATGAGAAGTTTTACAATATATAGAAAGAGGAAGAGCAACTTGGCACTTCCTGGGAAAGATTTTTTGGTGCTCTTTTCTACAAGTGTCCCATGTGCATTTTAAACCTTGGGAAGAGGAAACCACTGTTACTGATGTCATTCTTCAAAAGAGGCCTATTGGAACCATACTATATAATCACCAAAATTGACTTTGGCATTCAAACATTAATGTAAGAGCATGGCTGCACCTCTTTTCTACAAATAGATTGTATTTTGTCCCCTCATCAATGCCAACTATATAAAATGGGCTGACCGCTGGGTCTGACAATAACTCACCTTCCCTTCACCACTTGAATGCTTTGTCATTTCTACTCTTTATCTTCTTCCTACTCTTTTAGCCCTTGAGGGTGATCTTCTGGTGAGTCACTGCATTCTTTGGGTCATTCCATGGTTGGCACTCAGGCATTTAAAAACCAACTATTTTTTTACTAACTTAAATTTGACGTTCGTGTACTCATCACCCTTGGACTCTCCTTTGGCTTCTTGCTTTGCCCCTTTTGCTGAGAGCACATCCACCCTTGACAGATGTCATAATCCACTACTTGGGCACTTAGAAGACACTTTGAAATGCAGACGTTGACATGTGGCAGCTTCTGCTGAGCTGATAATGGGACATGGCAGCATCCTCTTACATTAGAGGGCCTTTTGAAAGTCAGGTGGAAGTTGACACGTGGTCACTTCCAAAAATCCTTTAGCTACCTTAGAGAAACTTTTGGGTCCTTTTCTAGTTCTTAGCAGATGCTAACACTTGGCACACTCTACATAGCTCCTAACAACTCATTCGGGCCCACCATAATCTTCTTTAAAGCTAATAGGAGAAACCCACAAATGTTTCCACCTATTGGCTTCTATTGAGCCCTATAAGGTACATGTGGCACATTCCACTGCTCTTAAAAGAAATTGTTGAAGTCTTCCACAGTTGCCACTTGGTGCTTTTTGTGCTCTGGCTTTCATGGTGTAAAATTTGATGTTTGGGCACTTGTCATCGCTTGAAAACCCTACAGCTCCCTTTGAAATGCTCCCTGCCCTTTATAAGGGCTTTTGGATCTTGAACTACCCTTTAGCTATAGGGCACACCATTGAACCAAGCCATTGAACCAACCTGTTGAACCAAAAATGGTTTAATAGTTTAATTGATTTAATGGGTCATCCACTGTGCGTCGAGCCCGTTGAACTTTGGCATTGAATCAAAGGATTGAACCAAAGCATTGAACTAAATGATTGAACCAAATTATTGAACTAGTTTAATGGTTCAATGAAACATGCCGATGAACTTGCCAATAGACCAAGTGTCTGAGCCTGCCGATGAACTAAGTGCCAAAGTGTTGAACCAATGTCATTAAAACACCCTTTGAACTAGTTCAATGGTTCAAAGCTGCACATCAATGAACCAAAATACGTTGAACTTTAACCACTGAACCAAGGCCTTGAACTTTGTTGATGAACTTTAAACATTGAACCCATGGTGAACTAAAGCTGCTGAACCAAATGTGTTGAACCAAGCCTAAAAAATGAAGTGATGGACTTGAAGTGATGAACCAAGCTTTGAAATGGAGTGATTGAACTACCAATTGAACCAAGGCCAATTGAACTACCAATGGAACCAGGCATTGAGCTGGGTTCAATGGTTCAATGATGCCAACCTTCTTCATTTTCTTTAGACAAGAGCCTGAAGAGGCCTTGCAAAACCCAAAACTCTCTAAGCTAATCCTTCATGCACCAAAGGACTAACCTGCAAAGTCCATAGAAATCCAAGACCTATAGAGTCTATAGATTTATACCTGTAGAGTCCATAAAAATGAACATATTCATGAAAAATTTAAAAATGAAATGGCCTAGAATAGTAGGGATAGAAGGGGACCTATTTTTGGCGTGTTGGGCAAAAAATGGTCAACACTTACACTATAAGAGTCTGATTGAAATCATTTTGACTTGATGGACTTTACTTGCAGAATCTAGTAATGTGACCAATCTTATCATAGTTGTAGAAAACCATTCTTTTTGAAGTGAACTCAACTACCTTACCATATTTGGACATTGATCATCAAAGTGTCTCTCATCAAGATAGCTAAAGCACTTAAATTTATTCACACCTTTTAACTGATGACCCCCACCATAGTTCCATGCAAACTCATTTCTAATAGGTCTTTTGAATTCTCTATCTCTACTCCCAAACTAATTAGATGTGTAATAGTAACCATTAAACTTGGATACCTCATGGCATTTGGTTGTCTAATCTAATTTGTATTTAATTTACTAGTACCTTCATTCCTTGTCTAATGATTTTTCTTAAAAGTTAAATTGTTCTTATTGACATTAGTCTTTATCTTGTCTTGAGTTGCATTCTTTGGTTATTTTTTATATCCAAGACCAATTCTATCACTTGCATGCTTTTGGTCATTTAGAATATTGTCTAGATTACTTGAGCTACTTTAAAATCTCACAAATGAATTCACCTTACTAGATGTCTTCTCTGACTTAGATTTCAATGACTCATTTTCAATTACATATCTTGAACATTCATCTTCTTTAGCTTTCAATATTGTAGATAGGATTTCCAATTGAAAACTAAGATGATTGACAATATCTCCATGCTCTTTGGTGTCTTCATTCAATCTTTATTCAAACACACTGAATCACTCCTCATTGTCCTTGAGTTTATATTTCATCTTCTTATTGATCTTATTCTCAATCTTCAATTCTTCAAGAGCATTCATCAATTCAGTCTCACTATCCACCTCATCTTTATCATTATCTAAATCACTCCAAGTAGACTCCTTTTGATATGAAAAACTTCCTTCCTCAGCCATGAATAAGGATTCATCATCAATAGACCATCATATTCATGATCATACTCTTAGTTACTATCTTCACTCTCATCTGATGAGTTATAATCTTCATTGGTTTAGAGACTCTTCTTATCCTTGAAGTACTTCTTGTTGTCAAACCTTCTAAATATATTTTTTCTTTTATCAAACTTGAATGATCTCTTGCCATCATTATGACCTTGATAATATTCTTCATCATCATTGTTCTTATACTTATGAGGGAAATTATTAACAAAATGTCCGACCTCTCCAAAATTGAAGAATTTGAGGGGTAGTTTACCATTATAGTTACTTTAACCTATATTCAATTTCCTTGAAATCAAAGCAATTAGTTCATCCTCATCTATATCAAAAATGTCATCCTCCTTGGGTTTATTACCTTAGAACTTCTTTGTCTTCATTTCAATCTTGAAAGCTACTTCCTTCTTTGGTGGTATATCATCATTTACTCTCATCTCATAGGAAGTAAGGGTTTCATGCAATTGATCCATCTTAAACTGAGTAAGATCATGACTTTACTCTATAGAATATATGTTTAGATCAAACCTAAAGATAGAGACCTTAATACTTTTTAAACTACAGTAGCCTATTCAAAGTTCTCTCCAAGACCTCTAATGATGTTCACAATCTCATCAACTATCTACAAAAAAGATGCCACAAAATCTTCTTCCTTCATCTTGAGACTTTCAAATTTCCTTCTATGAGTCTACAACTTAGAAATCTTAACCTTTGACTCTCCTTCATAAATAATCTACATTTTATCCCATGTATCTTTATTATATTTACCATGAATTACCTTGGTGAACTCAATATTTGTAAGACCACAAGTGATGGCATTCATTTCCATAGAATTATTCTCAAACATCTTCTTATCTACAACACTAGATGGAGGAGTAGTAGAAGTAACATAACCATCCATAACAAATTACCACACAACAAAACCTAGGGACATAATGTATGTCCTCATCCTTGCACTTCAAAAATCAAAATTAGATCCATTGAACATTGATGATTTATTAAAAAATTAGCCTCCTTGCATTTGATGAATACCCATATTATACCCTATATCACCTTCAGGATGTCAAGCCTTTACCAAAGGACCTACTCTAATACCAATTGTTAGAGGTACAATCACTAAGAGGGAGGGTGAACTAGTGAGCCTAGATAGTCCAAATTTAATTTAAATCCTTTTAAATCTTAATCAATCACCACAAACATTCATGACGCATACACATTATTCATAGTAATGAATAAGAGAGACCATATAAGATCAAACACATACCACATGAAACATGTGGGAAACCCTCTTGGGGGAGAAAACCCATTATAACCTGTAATTGGATTACTATATAACAATAATAATAATAATAATAATAATAATAATAATAATAATAATAATAATAATAATAACCAATTTAGACTAGCTACAACTAATCAAGGAACTACCATTCCTTATTTTAGTGAAACTACAATCCCATGAGAAGTTAATACACTTATCTAGCTGAGCTACCATAATAACTAGACCTTTAGCAAGTTTTACCTTGTAAGGAAACTATAAACCCCTAGATGTTTAGTAACCACAATAACACCTATGAATAAAACATCTCCTAAATATTTATTAATTGTCAATCTAATGGAGATATAAAGTATATCAACTCTCTTCAACTCTACACTCTCATTGCATCCAAAGCCACCTTTTGGATCACTCTTTACTCCTTAGAAACAACTTTATCAACACTTCATAACATGACAAAATGGTCATACACATAGTCCATACTCTGATCTATCTCTCAAATCACCCACCAAGATCACACAAACACCATCTATCTTTCACTCACTCTTAAGACATCCAAAACATCCTTTTGGATCACTGTAGACCTTTTCACTCATTCTCAACCTACAAGAGCACTATTCTAACATCAAAAACATGACCTATAGGTCATACACATAGTATTTAAATTTATCTTCTCATTAATCCATCCACTAGAAACACCACCCTCTATTATTTCCTCCACACCAACTATATCTATACTCATGAAAGCCTCTCACTCTTCTCACAAGTCTAAAAACCATCACCTTTGCTTTCACTATTTATAGAGCATTCATGAACACCACTATCTTTGTCATCCATTAGACATGGATTATCCCTTAAGGATTCTCTCACATCAAGACATAACTCAATACCATCCTCAAATTTCATCCATACCATCCATGGGTCACACCTCAAGTAGCTACACCTTTCAATTAGGCCCTTGTATCCCTTATATGTCTCATGGAGACCTATTCACCCATTTAACACTTCTTAAAGAAAAATAAGAACATAAGACCACTTTAAATTAAATAATTCCAATCTAGATGACCCTTTAGACATTCTCAAATAACCATACCCATTTCTACTCACCTTTGCATATGCTCAATCAAATCAAACAATGACCTTGTACATAGGAACACTATGAATGAACACATAATTAACTTCTTAGGAATTATTCATACTCAATATTAATTGATAAAACATAAAAAATACATATAGATAATCCAATTGGAGTTTAAAACATACTCCAATAGTTATCTCATCATTGAACATCAAGATACTAATAAGCATAGCTCAATTACCCTTCTTGGGTTACTTGTAGAACATACACAAAAACACAATCAATTTTGAACATTAATAACTTTGATTGTGAAAAATTTAATATCTTTAAATATATATTTATATATGATACTTTGATTTTTATACAAATTCTCTTTTTATATCATGAGCAAATTCTGCTTGTATCAAAAGATATTGCCCAAAAACCAAACACTAGTTTTTCCTTTATGAAATTCAAATATTTGAATTCAAATGTTCACAGTTAAACTTCAGTCATTAAAATGCATCTTGTTCCCTCAAATATTAGATTAAACATGCACCATTTATCTTCCTTGAAATATCCCAACCTTTAACTTTCATTTCTCATCTTTGGATCTTCATTTTGAATATTTGACTTAATGCGCTCCATCAATATCCTGTACATAGTTCAGTCTTTCTCTATGTTAAACATTAGACACCTTGAAATCATCTCACTCAATATGAACCATTGATATATATATATATATATATATATATATATATATATATATATATATATATATATATATATATATATATATATATAAGATTACCCAATCACAATTATATCTTATAATAATCTTGGTCTTTACCTTTGTTCAACATTAAATAATGAACACTTGTCCTCATCATGTTTTTATTGACACCTTAGAACAAACATGCTCCATTGATCTTTTTGTAAAGAGCTCGGTCTTTACCTAGTTTAAGCATAAAATAATTTAACCCATTTTAATTAATACACACCATAGATATATATGTATGAAATCCGATGAATAATTTAATCTTCATCTAATCTTGATCTTTAACATTGTGCAAAATCAATTAAGTATGGGAACCATTGTAATATTTCTAAGAATCCAACTTTAAACCTCAATAAATTTTTATACACTTAGATGCATGATATAATATTTGAACCATAAGATCAAATTTTATATGGTAATCCAAAAATATATCAAGATACTCTTAAAACCTTAATAAATGTAATATATAATGCCATTAATATGCCTACTTAGATTTTCTACCACAGAGCCAACTATGCCTAGAAGGCCAACTTTACACATGCATATATTTTGATGCACTTCATTGCATGACCTAAAATTTATCACATAGAAACTAAGAATATAAATTAATAAACCTATATTAAAATTTAATCCTAAAACCTTAATGTGTGCAAAATATAACATCATCAAATTGGTTAATTAGCTCTATTTGAGCTCCCTTGCAAATTTGGTGAAGTATGGAAACTTAGTGAATTTTTTTTGAGAAGCCAACTTTTTACACACATGAATTTCATCACATGACATAAAAATTTAAACATATTAACTTTGGAATAATTTTATCACAACCATATTACCAACTCCCCCTGACTCATTCACATCTGTCAATGCTAACATCATCAATCTACTCACTCAAATTTCTCTACCATTGGACCCAAAAGGTCTAGATGAAAATTAAGGACTACTAGATGAATTTAAATCATGCACATAAGAAATAAAATCATATAAGGAATATTATGGGACCTATTTCACATCCTTAAATCATCATATTCATCCCTAATCATCTCTACCCATGCCAAAAGTGAAAATCAACTAAGCTTATTTCAAGTATACTAGGACAAACATCTTGTACACTTTGTCATTATCACTTAAACTATCAAGGAACTTCATCTACTCACTTGGACACCTCCATAACATCACCATGATGTCACTAACAACTCTCCAACAAGATATACCTTCAAGTTACCCATGAAGGTATTACAACGGTATTTCAATGCCCTTGAATTAATCTCCTATGAGATTCCTTGAAGGCCCTTATCAATGGTCATAAATTCAAAGGGACATTGAATATATCTCCCAATAGTTACCTTCAACATGCACACGAGTGGAATTTTCCTTCACCTTGAAGGCACTACTTGAAGGGTATTATAATACCTTCAAGGTATCTCCTAGGATATACCTTCAAGTTACCCATGAAGGTATTTTAGAGGTTTAAAACATTATTCGATAAAGTTAATAGGATTTGCACCCATATTTTTATACTCTTAGATCCCCAAAAGTATGACACTTATAATACCTTCAATAAAATGGAATCATAGAAGATACCTTAAAGGGTGTTGTCATACATTCAAGGGGATATTAAAGGTATTTTCTAGAAGAAACCTTCAACATACACATGAGTGGATTTTTCCTTCACCTTGAAGGGCCTTATAATATCTTCAAACATAAATTCAAGGTATATCCTAGGTGATACCTTCCAATTACCCACAAAGATATTATGGAGGTTTTAAACATTCTTTAATAAATTTAAAAGGGTTATCACCCCATATTTTAATACTGCTAGATTCTTGATAGTATGACACTTGGCATCCATTTATTAAAATGGGCTCGTAGAAAATACCTCAAAGAGAATTATCATACATTCAAGGGGACATTGAATTTATCTCCTAGGAGATACCTTTAACATTCACATGAGTGGAATTTACATCACCTTGAAGACATTAATGGGTGATACCTTGAAGGGCCTTTTAATATCTTCCAGTGTACCTTTAAGGCATCTCCTATAAGATACTTTTCAAACATGAAAAATAGTGGATTCAAGGTTTATCTCCTAAGAGATACCTTCAAGTTACACATGAAGGTATTACAAGGCAACATAATTTTTAAGTGTTTCATATTCTTTCACTCTAAGGACCTACTAGGTAGCACTTCCTCAAAGATTTTGTTTAATAATCCTACTTGATTATTACCTTTGATGTATTTTGTTCTTTGGTACTCCACACTTTACATTACCTATAATAATTTTGTTTTTTGACATTTTACTTTAGAGGATTTGTTTAGAATAGTGTATTTAGTAATTTAAGGTATGGGACCCAAATCTACATTTACCAGATATTATAACTATTCCTAACTTACTCTTCAACCACTATTCTTTAAAAAATAGGTTTCTAGTTTTACACTTCAATTTATTTGGGTATTCAAAAAGATTTCTTCATTAGTTTTGATTAGTAGGTCCCTCTAACACATTCATGTCTTCATCAATTTTTCTCAGTGGAAGAGTTCTACATGTTTTGGTGTTCAGAAAAAAACATTTGTAACTTTTGTTCAAGATTATTGAAAATAGTGTTATACCTTGACTCCCAAATTTTGACTAGCAAATGATTCACTCATTGGTAAACTAAAGTTGAATAAGGGATAAAATGGCACTTGGTAGAGGGAAATGATGTGACACTCCTACTAAATTTCAATAGTGTGTACATAGAATACCTACTAAATGAGGTGGTAAATTTCATATTAAATAAACAAAATAAAGTTATAGGCATTAAACAATAATGACAATAGTACAAAAACTATAAATTAATGCTAAATCTATGCCAAATTAGCTCAAATGATGATGTGCCCATTTGATCTTAAGATAACTTATGAATTTACTTACTCTCCTATGATAGATCCATATCCACCAATATCTTCAAATTAACAACATGCTTAGGAGAGCCTAGTGATTGAATTACAAACCAATACCAACTTAACTACAAAATAATGGCATACTTGTTTAGGGAATTATATGGAAAACTACCTCCTTAAAGGTTCTCCATCAGGGATTCCAATGAGTGCATGAACACACTCTTTGAACTTTATATATTCAACAATGATTATAACAACTACTTGACACTATGAGATGCCATACACTAGGTTGATGCACACACACAATAAGAGAATTTGACTCCACCACAGTGCCAATTGGACATAAACCTCCTCTTACTATGGAGACAAAGGATACACTTCATAGTTGCAAAGTCAGAAGTCATGCAATTTATCAACCTCTTGTGAGAATTTTTATTCATAGGGAATATATTAGAAGGAGCATATTTGCATCACCTCAAACACAAGTTGTAGTATACATCTCTAGTGATGAATTTTAAAGGTACCTCTTTCTTCCCATCCTAAATGCCACCTATGATCTATAAAAAGTAGTGGAATGAAAGAAAAAGAAGTATGTTGAGAAGGTGCTTAGTAGTTGGATGCCCCAATAGAGACAATCAACTTAAAAGACAAGCAACCCACCCTAATTAAAAATTCAAAATAGGAATTTGGATTGGGATTTACATATTGAATAATCTATTTGGATACCTTACCATAGAATTCCTCCAAAAGGAATGGGTTCCACTGGTAGATTTGTTGAGGACATCATAATTAACTTTTTCTCTAGGAGAAGTGATTGGAACAAGGTTATGATAACAAATTATGCAAAAATATAAGAGGCCTCAAGGAGGACACTTTTAAATGATGTCTTGATTATTTAAAATAGCTTTGAATAGGTCTACATAATCAATGGTTCACTTTATATCCACCCTCTAGACTATTTAAAGAATAGGATATGCAATTCTTATTATTTCATACATATTAATGTATACACTCATGCACATTGCTAAGGATGTTTACCCATAGGTATGGATGTCCATCCATGAATCCCTTTTGCATAGGATATCAAAGAGTATCATGGATACACTATAGAAAGGGAAGGCTATTGGATATACCCTAACTATACAATCATCATGGTAATTGGCGATAAGGTTACACCTCTGTGGATCCCCAAGTATGTCCCAGACAAGGTGGTAGATCAGGAGATAGCCTACCAGGTATGGCAAAGCATTGATTATGATATACATAATAAGAATAAATAATACCTTCATGGATCACACCTAATGATTTCAATAATGTACTACACCATTTGGAAGCACTTTCATGAGGCTAGAAAATATAAAGAATACTACTCCTTGGCTTCACTTCCACATAGGGACCGGGATCCCCATAGACAATTGTAAAACTAAATTAAGGGGATTGGTATTGAATATCAACATGATCCATATGATCATGAATTCATGTTCCTCAACCATAATAATGATGATTGAGTATTAGAAAGGGAATGATTAGTTAAGATGGAGGACATTCTAAAGCTCATTCAAGGGGAGTCTTCCCTTTCCATAAAGGAGGCATGAACTAGGACCTCACCAACTAAAGGGTGGGACACATCCATTTTTTTGGACTATAAGACCTACTTATGTAGTAGGAGAATAAGGGAAATATTATTAGACACACCCTATAACATTTAAGTAAGTGAATAAGGAACTATGGGAGATAGATACCTTATTGGGAGGAAAGCAAGATGAGGACATCTTCTTGGATTCCTTAGACTCTAAGGGCCTTACCCAAGGTGGCATTTCATCACCACCATAGATTCCTTTTATGGTTACCTAAAAAACAAAATAAATTCATTATACAACTAAAAATACCACCCTTTATTATACAAGGAATCTAAGGCCTCAGTCCCTTCCATAGATCCTAACCATAGAGGTACATTCTATGGAACTATATACACAAGAGGCAATTACAAAGGATATTTATGCAGAGGAGGTAGAATTACAAAGAGAAAAATTATTGAGCCTCCAAGACTCAAAGGTAAAATAACCATTACATTAGTAGAAATTAGGTGATCTAACATACTCTCCAATTTATATCATTCCTATTGTTTCACATGTTTCTATTCTTGTAATTAGTTCTTATGTTCCCATTTCATTCACCCCTCCTAGTCCACCTCCTCTTTTGGTTCCTAAGGCAGAGGTTGCTCACATTAAAATTATTATTTATCTAAATCTATTAATATTAAATGTATAGGATCCATCCTCTACCCTTTCATCCCCTTCTTTCTCAATTGTTATTCCTCTAATTTCTCTTCCCATACCTCCTACTATTCATAATGTAGTCCCTTCAACTCCTACTCCACCCTGAAAAAAACCAAGAGAAAAGACATAAAAATATGAAGGGAGTATTAGACACTCCTCAATTACATGTTACATTTACACAATTAAGTCTACCAGTTCCCCCTCCTAGTCCTTCTCAAGATAAAATTATTATAACCACTCAGAAGGATGAGAAGAAGAAAAGATTAGTGTACACAGTCTATCCACTACCACAATATGGTAGAGTGGATTGGTTCAAGATCATATGGATTTCACTCCATGATCCCCTCTAGAGGAAAATTTTAATAAAACATCAAGTGATATAATGGCTAAGACCACAACCTCAAACACTCAACTCATGGACCCAACCCAACTAGTCCTCTTGTAGTAGACAACAAACATGCAGTCAAGGGCCTATAAAAGATCTAATTTAGTGATTACTAAATTTCCCACCATGATTATAGTTTTTGAGAAATACATAGGGAGTGTGCATAGGGTGAAGAAGAGGAAAATGAAATATGACCTTGGTAGAGTGGTCATTCTAGAAGAAAGATATGAAATGTTCACTTTGACCAAGAGGAAAGATAGAAAACTAGGGTAATCACCCTATATAAAATATTTAAAATCCTATATGGAAACACATAAAGATGTTCTAGTATAAATACATGAATGGAAAGAAATGTATTGAAGAGAGTTAGAAAAAGAACTGGAGCAAATAAGAGAATAACAACAAACTATTTATGTTATAGTACAAATTGAAATGAAAGTCTAGAATGTAACATCCAGATTGTATAAGACCATTGAGGCCACTAGTTTAATGAGGGAAAAATTATCACCCCACATAGTAGAGATAACTAAATTAATAATTTATTTAAAGATAGATAAAAATAAAATAAAATAAATTATTCTTTTTATAACTAGCAAGTCATATGCATGTTTGAACCTAATGACACCATTGAAGGCTAACAATGTCCTCAACTTGGTAGACATCAGAACACAAGAGGCTAGAGAATGAATTGAGGTAGCTGAGGCAATAATGTCAAATTACTCAAAACATGAGACTTTTTCCTATAAAATTTTGGATGAGTTAAATCTTTCTTAGGCCAAGGATTCAATAAGAAGACTCATTAGCAAGGCCAATTTTGATCAGTGCTTGCAACAAGTTTTAGATAATTTCAAACTGGACATACAAGGGAAGACTATATAAGACATAGAGGTAAATTAAAATTTTTATAGAAATAAGGTCACTGAAGTTTATATCTTAAGATATAACTTCAAGATTACCAAATCTAAAAATGCAAGGATCTTAAAGCAAGTGAACAGGGTTTATAGGATTCTTCTCCTTAACATCGATATAATCAGATATCAATATGACATTAGGCAAAAACACTATTAGGCATTAGAAATAAATAAAAATGATAATGCAATAACTTTCAGTTCAATGCAAGCATCCACTTCAGTGCCTCTAACAACCTCATTACCCATGCACACACCTGGTCAACCTTGAGAAGAAGTCTAATTTTATATGTATACATGCACAATTTACTCATAGTTTATTTATAGTTAGAATATACATGTAAAGTTTCCTAAACTATTGTAATCATTCACATGTTACATTGCATAGGATAACTAATTTTGACATAAATGTAATTAGACGCAAGCAAAAAAAAACCATGAATTTTTGAGAATAAAATTAGAATTGAAGTTCTAAAAAAACATGTAACTATGAGTTTACATACACTTTTAGGATGAGGTGTCCCCTACAAAAGCCTATATATCAATGTAGTTTCACATTCCAAATGGTTGGAATATTTGATCAATACAAGAATAAGTCAATTTTTATTGTCATGTAATTTCTTTGGTCTTTTCTCATTCCATATATGTGATTTTAAGTTTTATTTTTTGGTTGTTATAATATAGTAATTTGAAGTGTGAAAATGCTATAGATAGATCATGATTATTTTAATCAATGTATGCTAGCTGTAGATGTGCCAACACTATTAAAAGTTAGTAGATTTTTTTAAGTAATTTGTTTATACTATATTATTGTTCTTAGTGTGTATGAATGCTTTCTATTGGTAAAGTTTTCTAATTATGTGTCATAGCTACCTTGGATACCTTATTTGTTAGACTTGTAACCTTCTCATAAAGGGTGCACAAGATTTAATCTAAAGGAAGTAACTTTCAGTTCATACCATTATGTTGACTATATCATACCTTCCTAGACTTCATAACTATGTCTACCTATAAGTGTGGAATAGATGAAAGCATCAAGCATTAATTTTGAGAGCATTTGTCTACTAAAAAACCAACCTAGGAAGTGATTCTTTGAGATCACATAACCTTTTTTTATAGTCTACCATTCCCTCCTTTTTAATTTTAATTTTTTGAGATATACCCATCTAGATCAGATATCATTGATCAATCTCACCTACTTAGGTTTGATTACTCTAGTAGGATTCATTTCACTACAAGTGAACTTGGATAACAAATTGCATGATTTGCTTCATATTACTCCACAAGGTTGTTTAACCCATACCTAAAACTCATGACCTGGAGTGGAGTTCACCTCCACTAAGATCTTAAAATGTTAGAGGCTACCTCATTTAAACTTCAGTTGGTGCATAAAACCCATATCAACAAAAAGTGGATTTTTCCTTCATATTGGAGGTGCTACTTGAAGGGCCTTGTCATACCTTCAAGGTATCTCCTTAGATATACCTTAAAATTACCCATGAATGTATTACAAAGATTTTAAAAAATCTTCAATAAAGTTAAAAGGCTTTTTTCCCTATATTTTGATACTCTTGAATCCCTAGAAGTATGATACTTGGTAGAAACTTGGCATCCCTTCATTAAAATGGGCTCATAGAAGATACCTAGAAGGGATTTGAAATAAATTCAATGGGATGTTGAATGTATCTCCTAGGAGATACCTTCAATATGCACATGAGTGGAATTTTTAGTCACCTTGAAGGCACCACTGGATGATACCTTGAAGGGACTTATAACACCTTCAAGGGTAAGATCAAGGTATCTCCTATGATATACCTTTCAAAAATTCACAATAGTGGATTCAAGGTATCTCTTAAGAGATACCGTCAAGATACCCATGAAAGTATTACAAGGTAGTATATGTTTTAAGTGTTCTGCAAGGTATTATGGAGATAAGGAAAATTTATTAGTTCATCAATAAGGTTTAAAGTTCAAATCTTTGCACCTCATATTTTTGTACTCCCAGATCCTTGAAATTATTAAATTTGGCATCCCTTCATTGAAATTAGCTCACAAAATATTAAATAGTTCTTTGATCTATGGTCTAATGCACTATACTTTTGTTATCTCTAGATCTCTAATATCTCAACACATGGAGTGATCTCATCAACTCGTGACCATGGAAGGTTCAAGCATAGTGAAAGGCATGAAGTTACAAATTAATGATGAGTTAACACCTATCATCATCTAGAGGAACTATTGTATCATAAATGTTCACCCTTGGAGAGGGTTCTTTAGGTTCTCTTCAATTTAGATACACTATGGTAATAACCCCAGGTTGTGGGTCACCTATGGTAGGGTTAGACCTCTGAAGAAAGATGAATTCCTCTTGATGGATCATCTATACTAATGTTTTCACTGGAAAAAGGGTTAGAGAATGGGTAAAGGGTTATTAAGGAGGATAAAAAGGTGATGTATAAAATTTAAATGAGAAACTCACATAAGCATGAAGTAAACATTGAGGAAGCATAAGACCATGCTAGCTCACACAATCTCACAAAACTAACTAGTTACATAAGTTTTTCATAAACTAGGATGAAGACAAAGAGGAGTTCTTAGACTCACTGAGATCTTACATCAATGATATAAATAACACTAACATATAACTATAACTAACTTGAACACACCTAAAAATGAGCAAGAAAGAAGGACAATGGGCATGTAAGTTTCTCCTTCACAATGCCATCATTCACAAGCTTTGATACACATAATTTAGAGGGATGAGATATGTAAATAAAGTATTTATTGATTTAAGAGGTCTTTCATACAAATTTTGGTAGGGTCTAGCATTATCAAATGAGAGTCTCTACTCTTCTATAAAATGAGAGAGAAAAATATTCTCAAAAGTGAAAGAGATTTTTTCTTCTAAAAATTGAGTGAGTTATAATGTGTCTAAAAATGTAAGATAAAAAGAGAGGGTAAGGAGAGAGTGAGCACACAATCCCATATCAATAAATTATCTACCACCTTTTATTAATGGTCCACCATCTTTTGATTAAATCAGTACTAGTTATTTATCTTGGGACTTTACATTATCTTCCAATTGCTTTCATTCTAAGGACAAATTTCTCATATCCATGTACTTGTAGAGTCATGCCTAAGTCTGCTTAAGTAGCTATGAATACATGTTTGCCAAATTTATAGGTTTGTCAAAGGATAAGACACTCCTACACATCTTCCCCTACTCCAAACCTAAGCTTAAGCTTATTTTAGATTAAAACCAATCCATTTATTGGTTTTCTTATAGTTAGTATCCATGAAGAGTGTACAGAATACACAACATCATTATTGAACTATATAAGTTCTGAGTAGACCTATTCTACCTCTAAACCTTATGGTAATCAATAAGCCACTATAGATGATGATCTCCCTTCATGAAATGACATTGAAACCATAAGAAAACTGAGTCTACATGCATTGGATTCTCCAATATAGGTCTCATCTAAGATTTAATGGAGTCCTTTGAAATATTTGCCCTGGTTCAATCTGAACCATGTTTCAACCTCTACTTGAAGTATCTTGGCTTTGAATTTTAACATTAGCCATTGATCTACTTTTATATAGCTTGTACATGATGTTTTCATTGGAAAAAGGGTTAGATAATGGGTAAAGGGTTACTAAGGAGGATAAAAAGGTGATGTATAAAATTTAAATGAGAAATCACATAAGCATGAAGTAAACACTGAGGAAGCATAAGACAATGCTAGCTCACACAATCTCACAAAACTAGCTAGTTACATAAGTTTTTCATAAACTAAGTTTAGGAAGCAATATATGAAGGCAAAGAGGAGTTCTTAGAATCACTGAGATCTTGCATCAATGATATAAATAACACTAACATATAACTACAACTAACTTGAACACACCTAAAAATGAGCAAGAAAGAAGGACAATGGGCATGTAATTTTCTCCTTCATAATGCCATCATTCACAAGCTTTGCTACACATAATCTAGACAGGTGAGATATGTAAATAAAGTCTTTATTGATTTAAGATGTCTTTCATACAAATTTTGGCAAGGTCTAGCCTTATCAAATCAGAGTCTCTACTCTTCTAGAAAATGAGAGAAAAATATTCTCAAAAGTGAGAGTGATTTTTTTCTTCTAAAAATAGAGTGAGTTATAATGTATCTGAAAATGTAAGATAAAAAGAAAGGGTAAGGAGAGAGTGATCACACAATCCCATATCATTAAATGATCTACCACATTTTATGAATGGTCCACCATCTTTTGATCTAATCAGTGCTAGTTATGTATCTTGGGACTTTACATTATCTTCCAATTGATTTCATTCTAAGGACAAAGTCCTTATATCCATGTACTTGTAGAGTCATGCCTAAGTTTTCTTAAGCAGCTGCAAGTACATGTTTGTCAAAGTTATAGCTTTTTCAAAGGATAAGACAGTCCTACAAATCTTCCTCTACTCCAAACCTAAGCATAGGCTTATTTTAGATTAAAAATAAATCCATTTATTGGTTTTCCCATAGCTAGTATCCATGAAGAGCTTACAGACTACATAACATCATTATTGAACTATATAAGGTCTAAATAGACCTATTCTACCTATAAAGCTTATGGTAATCAATAATCCACTACACATGATGATCTCCCTTCATGAAATGACATTGAAACCATAAGAAAACTAAGTCTACATGCATTAGATTCTCCAATAGAGGTCTTGACTGAGATTTAATGGAGTCCTTTGAAATATTTACCATGGTTCAACCTGAACCATGTTTCAACCTCTACTTGAAGTATCTTGGCTTTGAATTTTAACATTAGCCATTGATCTACTTTTATATAGCTTGTACATGCTCTGTTTATTTATCTAACTTTTACCATGGTCTTAACATTTGGCATCTTCTTGATTGTCTTCAAGATTTACTAACCTTTTAACTTTGAACTCACTTTTGATCTAAGGTGCATGATAAAATGCACTCTATTATATATTTGGGACCCATTGATGTCATTGATCACCCACTTGCCATTGATTTGATTTAGTATAATAGATAGCATACCATTGATCAACTTAGACCTACTGGATTTGTCAATCACCATGTTCCATTGGATATTTGATGGACAATTGAATGTGCATCGTTAGATCTTAAGGAACATTTAAATTCAAAAGACTATTTCATGAGCCCAAATTTTATGTCTACGTGCATGTCCCACTCTATAAGTTCAACTTTGGATCTTATATCTTGAGATAGAGAACTCATTAAGATAAAAAAATTGTAGAGTATGTTTGAGGTATGAAAAACATCATGTCCATGTGATATTTTGGCTCTGAGAGGCCTCCTAAGTGAACTTATTAAATGCAAAATCAAGTTGACCCATTAATTTCTATGTGATGTACCATAATAGTTTGGTCTATATAGACTTGAGCAAGAAATTATTCTTTTTAGAAGGATCCAATTAACTTGTGATACTTTGTGAAACATGATTCATGACCTTGAATGATCGAAACACCATGAGAACATATTAGTCTTTTTCACTTTGTAATCCTAAACCTGTTTCTAAGTCTACTTCCCAAGGATCAACAAATTACACTTTACACTTTCTTAAAGTGTTTTAAAAGTTGTGTAAGCAATATGAGATCTTCTTCCCCTAATTTTGGTCCACTTGATCCATCCATAACTCTACTCATCTATTCAAACCACTTCTAGGAAAAATATTCTTGTGTGGGCCAAATTTGGCCAACATTTCTTGTGACATCATGGGGTTGCATGCTTGCTATGTAAGAGATTAATAGCCTTGAACTGATCCATTAGGTACACATAGTCATAGTATTTTACCTTAACTAATGTGAGATAAACTCAAGGCTAACCTTTTATAAAACTTCCTCTTGAAGTAAAAAGGAACACAAAGAGAGAAAAAAACTTTTCCCCAGACACTTATTGAAAATAAAACATAGGACTAAAAGAAATGTGCTCAAATCACTTAGAAGAAAGCATGGAAATATGCTGTGATATGTATAGTATTATACAATAGATGAAAATTATTTCAATAACAAGGATTTAAATGAATGACATTGACTAGAATGGGTAATATCTCTATATTTAGATAGGCAAGTTAGAAAGCATTATGTTGTTTGCAACCATGGATCAAATAAGGACCACTCCACAAGCTATCAAACTTGGTATGGTTTTCTAATTTGGCCTTATTTGAATCCCATTTGAGGACTAAGTACCTTGATATGTTTCTCTTGTCAAAGGATTTCTTGAATTGAACTTGATGTGACTCTAATGTCTTCATTGCAAGGTCCCTAGTTTCTTCAAGTTCTATGAGCTTTGTCATCCTCACATTCATAGGCTCACTCTCCATCAAATCAAGTTGATAAGATAAATACAAGGCATACAATTCTATAGAAATGGGAAATTTACCTTCCTTTCCATATATAAGGACATATGGAGAATTTCTAATTACAACTTTGGAAGTCACTCTGCTAACCCATAAGGTTGTCCTTAGCTTTGTATGCCAAACTCTTTTATTCTCTTTTATGGTCCTCTTGATAATTCTTATCAATTTCTTGTTTTTGGAATCTACCAGTCCATTGCCTTAGGGGTAGTAATTAGAGGGTTTGCTAAGGTAGATTCCCAACTTAAGTGACTATTCACTTGTCCTCATACAATCAAATGCTAAGGCATTATCTAAAATTATATAAGTTGAGATGCCAAACCTACTTACTATGCTATCATAAAAGTCTAATACTACTATTTCATTAGCTTATTTTAAGGAAATTAATTCCACCCACCTAGTGAAGTAGTTAGTTATAGTGATCACCCATTTATGTCCTATATTTGAAGGTGGATTGATCATTCTAATGAAGTCTAAACCCCATTGAATGAAGGGTTTCTCCAATTGAATTGGGTTGAGTGGAAGAGCTGCTAATATTGGTTTGCCTATAAATAGATCACAATTTTGGCATTTCCTAACCCATGCATATGAATATTTGAAGAGGTTGGGCTAGTAGTAACTAGATCTCATCACCTTTTTCTACTATTGTTCTTGGAGTAAAGTGGCCTCTTATAGGTCCATCATGAAACTGATCTAAGAGCTTTATCACATGATTATCATCAATGCACCTAATAAGTACCCCATTAAGGTCTATTATAAAAATAACACCATAAACTAATACATAAGGTATGGATTTAAGCTTGAAATACCTTATTTTTTCTTTATCCAAACTTGAGGAAATTATCCTACCATCAAGAAATGTGTCATGTCATGGAGCAAGATATTATGAAGTGGAGGTGCATCTGCCTGTGAGTCATCTTGTGTTAGCCAAATAACTTCTTTGTCTTCTTGAAGATCATCTACCATATGCTTACATAAGCCTTTTCCTCTTACTAGCTTGGTGACTTTGATATCCACATCATACTCCATGACCTTGGTAATCTAACTTGCTCTTTTCTCATTCAAGTCTTTATTAAGGAGGAAGTCCCTAACTCTGGGATGAGACACCATAAGGTGAACCTTTTAATTGGAAAGCATTGGCCTAAAATTTTTGAGGCTTCTCAAGGATGAAATAAACTTCTTTTCAATAAAAGTCTACTTTACCTCATACCCCTCTAACCCTTGACTAAAAAAAGGAATTGGCTGCTCAAGTCCTTCACCATTCTTCTATATCAACATAGCTAATATGTGGAAATATTAGCAAAGGTGTAAAATATGAAATCTTTTGAGAAATTAGGATTCATAAGAGATGATGTTTGGGCAATGGCTTTATTTATGGCCTCAAATGTTATTTTACCTTTGTTTAACCAAGATAATGCTTGGCTCTTCTTCAACATGGTGGTTATGGGTTTGACTAGGTTTATAAATCCATGTATAAGCCTTTTCACAAAGTTATGTTTCCAAGGAAGATATAGATTATTTTCTTGTGCTTGGGTAAAGATAAGGTCAATATGACACTTATTATATTAGGTTTAATTCAAAATCCTTATTTTAAAATAATGTGACTCAAAAGTTTTCCTTCATGAATATTAAACACACATTTCTTGGGATTTAAAGAGATCCAATACTCTCTACATATTTCAAAGATCAACCTTAGATAATCTAAGTGTTCACTAGATTTTTTGGAGAAAACTAGGATGTCATCCAAGTAGACCAATACCATCTGATTTATAAATCCTTGAAATCCATGTCCATTATTATTTTAAAGGTTTCCCCAGCATGTGACAATCCAAAAGTCATATTTTGGTAAGCATATGTTCCCCACTTTATGGTGAAAGCAGTCTTATATTGATCTACCTCTCTTACCAATAGTTGGTTGTAACTTGAATACCCATCCAAAAGAGAAAAACATTATAAACTATCCAATATCTGAAAGAGTTGCTCCATGGATGGTAAAGGGTAGTGATATTTCAAAGAGACCCTATTTAGATCCATGAAGTTAATACACAATCTAATTTTACCACTCTTCTTCCTCATAGGTACCAAATTGGCTACCCATGAGGAGTGCTTAATGGGAAAGATAATATTGGATTCAATTAATTTGGTTAATTCTTTCCTCATAAGATATTCAATTTTGGATTTTATAGGCCTCTACTTCTACCTGATAGGCTTGGCATTAGCCTCCAATTCTATAGTATGTTGGTCCAACTTGGGATCAAAACCTCTCAGGTTTCTATATTCCCAAGCAAAGATGTCTACATATTATTTACAAATTTATATGAAAGCATGCCTTTCATCTTTAGTTCTTACCTTTACAAGCTTAAGGAGCTTGTCATTAAAGATAAGGACTCTTTCATAGTTCTCTTCACTTGTTGGCATCACTAACTTATATTTTCTCATATTATCTCCCTCATGGAAAAGACCTTCAAGGGTGACAAGCCCTTTAATAAGCTTGCTATATCTTAATTGAATAATTTTATCCTCATAGTGATGTTGAAACTTTTCTTAGTTCATTGAGGAGAAATCTACCTCCTGTTGTAAGAAACAAGAAACTTGATTATAATTCTCAAAAAATTGCTAATGGGATTCATTGTCTGGCATTGATGGTCTTACCACCAATTTGACATGTGGCTATACCTTGGTCTTTTTTAACTCATTTAGGATATCAAATTTAGATCCCATAGATGCCAACCTATAGACATGTACATTATAGTTCCTTGGCACTGCTTGGATGTTAAAGGCCTTAAAATATTTAAATAGGTCTCACACTCTATGTTTTCAAGACTTTATCAAAGTATTCTTTGTGATATTCTAGCCTCTAACATAATGCACAATCAGTTCATTGTCTTCATAAATTTGTAGCTGCTTGATCCCTCTCTTACTAGCCCATTAGAGGCCATGGATAAGACCCTCATATTTTGATTCATTACAAGAGAAACTAAATTGGACCCTATAATAAGAGAAATATTTGTCATTTAAGGGGGGTACTAGCATTAAACCTACACCTACTCCATGTTTTCTCCTTGAACCATCGATGAAAAATTTCACTTATCCACTAGGATCTTCTTTTGGTCTAATGAGGGATGACATAGATTGATTCTCTTCATGTAAGCAATAGATACCCATGTCCCTCTCTTCAACTCCTTCTAAGGGATCAACCAAATGATTGTCATTCCATAGTTTATCCAAGAACATGTCTGGTATCTCCTTAGGGTGGGTGTTTGATTCTTGACAAACCATATGTTCATCCTCATCAAGAATGGTATAATTGAGGTCTATGTTATCTGACCCATAAGGCTCTATGTGGAGTTGTGTAATGGGATCAAACTTAATAGATACATTGGTTCCATATATTATTATGAAAGCCATGTATGACCAATCTATTTTAAGATAACATCCAATCTTTGTAGTGAATTCCCTAGATAAGCATAGGGTAAAAAGAGGAGGTACATTTAGGATCAAAACACATTGATCTACTTAGACACTAAGATAGGCATGCAAGGTCAAGTTGAGGGCTCTGATGATACTAGATGGATCAGTGGAAGAACCATCAAGCTACAACACTCCTATATACTGGAGATCATATTTTAGACTAAGTTGATTAGCTATGGAATTTGGCATTATTGAGGTGCTAGCCCCATTTTATATCAATAAATTATGCACCAAAGAGTCACTAATGATCATTGAAATAGAGAAAGGGGGAAGTTTTACCATCTTACCTAGTTGCCCTTCATTTACTCCTTTGGTTGTATTGGTGAGAACCACATTCTTTTTGACTGGTGTTTTCTCAAAAACATAGATTTTTGACAACCCTTTTTGAAGGATATCCATTTGTCTAGGCATGGAACTCACATCCCACAATGGTACACTCACATTGGACCATTTCATTTTTTCTAAAATGTTTATGGGTGAACCACCAACCTTTAGTTGTCCTTTAGAAGCCACAAATGTACTTTGAATTTCTAAGTTTTGGGGAACAAAGGCATTCCTTTGATTTTGATTCTTTAGAGCTATTTAAACCTTTAGAACAATAATAGGTCCATTTGGCTTTGATATTGAAGGTGTAATGGTAGGAGGCTCCTTGACTACTTCTTGTTACCATCCATGTTCCTTATTTTGAACCTTGTATTTACTACCACTAGAATGTATGCTTGGCTAGAACTAGCCTACTAATTGAGTACATAACACTCTTCTTGCTCATAATTCACCATTATAGTACTCAACTAGCTTGGTCCTTGATCAGGGATTTGACCTTGTTGAGGCTATTCTAGTTTTGTCATCATGGGTACCTTTATGTTTTGAACCATAAGAGCTTGATTATACGCATAATTAGTAGCTTGCTACCTTTGATCATTGAAGGATTGAGTGAAATTAGTGATTAGAATAATGGATTTCCCAAAATACTAATTTTAAGGCATGGTAAACTCATCTTCTTCAGTAATATTTTTTTGAATGGAGACCAAAGTGTTGGAGATGCTTGCAACATTTGGATTATAGTTATTTTGCCTAATATAGTTAGGTTGCCCTTGTCCTTGGCTTTGACCTTGGCATTGGCCTTGGAAATTTCCTTTTTAGGATTTCCTATTTTCTTGATAAGATTGATGTTGAGGTTGATATAATGCTTGGTAAGGCCTATTGAAATCTTGTTACCTCTTAACATTCACTAGTTCATTCCCCAAGGATTGGAACATGATCTTAATCTCTTGAAAGTTCTTGTGTTCTTGGGAATTACTAGATCCACTAGTGGAAGCCTTTTCTTGCTTAGGTAAAAGTATGGTAGAAATTTTAGGCATAGGAGGAATGACATTAAGGGGAGGAATATAAATAAGAGGTGGTCTGATCTCAGGGAACAAAGGCATTGGTGGTCTAGGTGTAAGCATGCTAGCTTGAACTAGATAATTTTATACTTTGATTTCCACCTCATATGCATTTGGTAATATTTCCCCCTATAGCCTAGATCATTATTGTAATATCACTATTAAGGGATTTCAAATAGTATAGGAAAGAAAAGTTAAGGGTAGGCCTAACAAAGACTAGGATTCTATCGAAAGTCTTTTGGAACCTTGTATTGAAGTCTTGCATAACCTCATGAGGGGCTCTTTGAATTGTAGTTAACTACTCTATAAGTGAAAAATGGTCACTTTTATCCTCAAATATTTTACATAATACATCTCCTAGTTGATCCCATTATGTATTAGAGTTAGTAGTGAGTCTTTTATACCAATCCAAGGCTTTACCTTTGAAAGAGATGGCTAATAACCTAATTGTTACATTTTGCTCATTAACATTATGAATGTTTCCAAAATTAGCTATAAGCATGAGATGCTTAGAATGGGTTGTATATTGGTCTCCAGTAAAATAAGGGACACTTTTGAGAGTTGCTATTAGAATAAGATCATACTGAGGGAGGTCCAAAGGACTTTGATCATTAAAGTCCATAAAGGGGAAATATCTAGGAGCTGCCATGGAAATGAAAGGGTTTAACAAAGATATTCTTGCAAGGGTATGCCTTGAAAGTGATTTAGGAATAAATTTGCCTTTATATGGATGTGTATTAGAAAATATTAATATTTTTACTAAGTTAAAAGGAAATTCAACAAATTTTAAGGGAATACCTCTAAAAGCTGAACTTGTAGTAACCTTTGGAATGAGATGTAGTCATTTTTATACTACCATAATGTTGAATCTTCTTTTAGAGTCGCTAGATGATGTTTCTTGGAAGCTATAACTACTACAAATTGATCCAACTAGAATCAAACTTTGACCAATCTTATTTTAAATGAAGTCCCACTAGGTATCCTAGAAACTGTTGTAGCATCAATTTTCACCCTTGAAGAGGGTCCTTTAGGATCTCTCCAATCGAGCAATACTATAGGATAAACCCCAGGTTGTGGGTCACCTATGGTGGGGTTAAACCTCTGGAGAAGGATGAATTCCTCTTGATGGATCACCTATACTAATGTTTATACTAGGAAAAGGGTTAGAGAAGGGGTAAAGGGTCACGAATGAGGCTAAAAGGGTAATGTACCAAATTTAAATGAGAACTCACATAAGCATGAAGTAAACATTGAGGAAGCATAAGATAATGCTAACTCACACAATCTTACAAAACTAACTAGTTACATAAGTGTTTCATAAACTAGGTTTAATAAGAAATGAATGAAGGCAAAGAGGAGGTCTATGACTCATGAAGATCTTGAATTAATGATATAAATAATAGTAACTTAGACTTGTAACTAACTTGAAGATACCTAGAAATGAGCAAGAAAGAAGGACAACATGCATGGAAGGTTCTCCTTCACAATGCCATCATGCACAATATTTTATACACCCAATTTAGAGGGGAGAGATATGTAAATAAAGTATTTATTTCTTAAAAAGTTATTTCATACAAATTTTAATAGTGTCTAGCCTTATCAAATGAGAGTCTTTGCTCTTTTATAAAATGAGAGAGAAAAATCTTGTCAAAAGTGAGAGATCTTTTTTCTTCTAAAAACCGAGAGAGAGTTACAATGTGTCCAAAAATGAAAGATATAGATAAAATGTAAGGAGAAAGTGAGAACACCATCCCATCTCATTAAATAATCAACCACCTATTATGAATGATCCACCATCTTTTGATCAAATCAGTGCTAGTTATTTATCTTGGGAATTTACATTATCTTCCACTTGATTTCATTATGAGGACAAAGCCCTCATATCTATGGACTTGATAGAACCATGCATAAATTTTCTTAAGTAGCTATAAGTATATGTTTGTCAAAGCTATAGCTTTCTCTAAGGATAAGACACTCCTACACATCTGCCCCTACTCCAAACCTGAGCATAGGTCTATTTTACATTGAAATGAATACATTTATTGGTTTTCCTATAGTTAATATCCATGAAGAGATTATGGACTACATAAAATCATTATTAAATTATATTAGGTCTAAACAAACCTTTTATACCTCTGAACCTTGTGGGAATTGAAAATCCACTGCATATCAGGATCTCCCTTCATTAAAAGATGTTAAAACCATAAGAAAATTGAGTTTGCATGCATTGGATCCTCCAATAGAGGTTTCAAATAAGCTTCAATGACATCCTTTGAAATATTTTCCATAGTTAAACCTAAACCATGTTTTAACCTCTACTTAAAATTTCCTAGAATTGACTTTTAACATCAATCATCGATCTAATTTTGTATGGCATGTATGTAATCTACTGATTTATTTGGATTTTGTCATGGTATTGACACTTGGTATCTTCTTGATTATCTTCAAGATTCACTTACCTTTTGGATTTGAGCTCACCATTGATCTTAGGTGCATGATCAAATGTGCTCCATTAGATATTTGGGACCCACTAATATTATTTATCTCCTACTCACCATTGATTTTGATTTGGTATGATGGATCACACACCATTGATCAAGTTGGTTTCATTGGATTTATCCATAACAATGCATAATTGAATATTCAATGCATGATATAATGTGCACTATTGGATCTTCAAAAAAAATTCAATTCAAATGGCTATTTCATGAGGCCCAAATTTGATGTCTACATGCACGCCCCAATTTACAAATAAAGAAATCATCAAAATATGAAAATTGTAGAGGATGTTCACGGAATGAAAAAAATAATGTCCATCTAATCTTTTGTCTCTAAGAGGCCTCCTAAGTGAACTTATTAAATGCACAATCAAGCTAATCTATTCATTTCTACATGATGTGCCATGATGATCTAGTCTCTCTAGACTTAAGCAGGAAATTGTTATCTCTTTAGAATGCTCCAATGAAATTCTAAGACTTTATACAAACTAATTCATGAAATTGAATGCTTGAAACACCATTAGAACCTATTGGTCTTTTTCACTTTGAAATCCTAGACCTATTTCTAAATCTACTTCACAAGGATCAATAAATTACACTTGATGATTGCTTAAAGTGTTTCAAAAGTTTTATAAGCAGTATGATATATTCTTTCCCTAATTTTGGTCCACTCATTCCATCCATAACTTTGATAATTTTTTCAAACCACTTATAGGCAAAAGATTCTTATGTGGGCCAAATTTTTCTAATAAGAACCAACCCTGAGTATGTGGTAATCATCATTGACAATTATCTCAAAGTCTATGATTGAACATTCAAATTTAATGAAGGTTTATCATATGGTAGGTAGTTAAACCCACTAAATCTGACTGGTATTTTCATAATTAAAAGGATATTTAAACCAAAATTTCAATATCTCCATTAATGGTGCATGAATACATTTAATGTTTGAAGCTTGTGAATGATATATGCAAAATCTACACCGAAAGGGAATTCACTTAGCCATTACTCTCAAGCAAAAATTATTTATTGGAGCTCTCATACATTCAAAAGCCATAATTACTCAAAGGTTTTTATGAATTAAATCTATTCTTTTTAATAGAATCAGATTCATACATCCAGTTCAACAATGGTGTCAACTTCCAAACAATCTAATGTCCCTTTTTTGTATGCTTTCACTAGGGTGATTGAGTACACCAATACAATGTATGAGAGAATTCATTTAGATTTAAAATTATATATTTATTTTACACTATAGGATGAGGTAGAATTAATAATTTTTTAGTCAGCTTAGGATAAAATTGCACTAGCCCACAAGTAGTACATTGATGATTTACTTCCCATCAAGGCACATGGTCTTCACTAGGTAGCTGCGAAACTAGAGGTAATGCCATACAAAGACCTTATCAAATATTTATTTTTTAATGTAATTTTTTTTGGTAATTTGTTATTTATTAAAATAAATAAGAAAGTGGATATGTACATTTGGGGTAGGGATTTCAAGAGGTATCTTAGGTTGCCTTCCCATGAAATAGCCTAAAATCAAAAGTCGACTAATGTCTAGATTAAAACAACACTTAGAATGGAAATTGAAAGAGTGGATTGTTGATGGATATAAATTGAATCACAAAGGGTACATTACATATAATTACATCATGAAATTTAAGCCAAGGATTAGGATAGTAATGGCTCTATTGATTTCTAAGTATTGCATTTGTCTAGGTTGAGTGGGTTTTATTATTGGACATTTTGTTGACCTCTAATAAATTAGTTATATTGGGAGAAATTATCTATGTTAGACTGAAGTCCCAAATTTTCTATCTAGACCAAAGGCAATAATATGGTAGTTTTTACATGATGTCCTATTTGTTAGATGCTATTATGGGAATTGTTTACAAAAACTATGGTGAGTTGTGGTAACCCTTAGAAGAATATGTGGCTAATAAAATTGGTGAATATCATTCATTTATGTTCATTCATAGATATAGGTAAAAATTTGGAAAAATATACAATTAATTTTACCATAAAATATATCATGAAATCCATGGGAAAGTTATGCCCAGGTTGTCTGAGAACATTTTGAAGAAACTCCACAAATGGGGAAACTATTGGCCCTATCTAGATGTTACTATCATTCAAATTAAAGGGATAAGGATTTATACCTATTATGACCACACCATATTATAGATAATATTTCTGAAAAATAAATATCTTTTTAGGTTTATAACATTATTGATGAGGAGATAGGATATATGAATCTATCTTATTATTTGAATACTCTCATGAGCATTGACCAAATGTAGTATGTCGTCACATCACATTTCAACCAAGCCATAAAAATTAGGGCCAATTACAATATGAAATGGCACCATTAAGAGAATGGGTTCCAAGGAAAATATTTAGAGAATACCTTTAATAGATTTAGGAGAATAAGAAGGTACATGTTTATTATGGGCATGAGGAGTATTCCCATGATCCCATCTTAAATAATACACTTGATGATTCAGTTTTATAGAAGAATATGAATGATAAGTTAATGTCCATGGTCTAGGATTAGGAATTATAGTATAATACTCAGGCCATAAAGGAAAAATATGAGAGGGAATGGAATCACTAGTGTTTGCCATCCCAACCTAATATCTCTCAACAACAGGGTCAGCCTCCTCCTCTATAATATCTTATAGATTAGAATCTAACTGACTCTGGTGTCCAAAGAGATTATAATCCTCACATTATAAGGGATTTTTTGAGGGGTATTATAAGTTTCCAGGTCCTTTCCTTGATAAAAACTCATGACACCCTAGGTTTTGTCATAAATTTAAGAGATAGGTTGGAAGCTTCTCGAAGCAAAGAAAGGAAGAATAGTTTTTTTATGACTCCTTTGTCACTCTTAACAACTTTGACCCAGGTGAGTCTTCTAGATTTATTTCAAACTTATTTCTCTTTCATTCTAACTATTCTTGATTCTCCCACATCTACTATGGCTATCCCTTAATCACTTACATCCATTGGTGAGGATACATTTACTCAAGTTACCTTTAACATTTTACCTCTAAAGACTTTTCAACTCACCTCCATAGCAGTTTTTAACATGCTTTCACCACCATCCCATGCGATGAGTCTTGCCACTATTATTCCTTCAGCTATGTCACCTTCCATTACACCTTCTACTCCTCCCATTTTCACCTACCAAAAGAAGCCCAAGAATTATATTACTACTACTAAGAGTAAGTCATTAGAAGAAAGACCATATATTGGTATATCTACTATTGAGGATTCTCCTAAAAGGGAATAATCAGAGGAATCGAAGAACATGAAGGAGAAACTTAGGCATGATTACTTATTGATCAATAAATATAACCACTATCAATGGTTAATCACCCTAATTATGAAGATAAAGAAGATGCTTCTGAGGAAACAAGTTATGTATATCATAGAAAGATTGAAGAGACTCACCTAAATTATGAAGAGGTAGAGTTTGAGAAAGCCAAATCCCAAAGTCTAGTAGAGTAACAAGTCCTCATATATTAACCAAGCTAAAAAATTGTTGAGATAGTCTCTTTTACTATTTCTATATCTATCAATGTTGAAATACCATATATAAGTCTACCTTTTATATTTATTAAGGTTTTATATTTATTCCTCCTAAAGATTCATCAATTATTTCCCCTCAGTCAATAAAAACCCTAGAAAAGAGGGTCCATTTTGAAGACCAAGTAACTATGTCTATTTTTGATCCTTAGAGCCCACCCATTTCAAAAATAATGTTGGATCAAATAAGAGTGGCCATTCCACATGACTCACCAGTATCCTTAGACATAATGAGTGGAGAGAACCCCTATATTGATCAGGTATATAACTGAGGTCTCACCAAGAAGAGAGCCATCTCCAGGGGAGAAAATTATCCAACGGACTCTACTAGGTCCCACTTAGATTAATAATTCCATAATGCCTCCATTAATTACATCTCTTCTTATGAATCCTCTACCCTTTTCATCTCAAGGCCCAATTTCAATTGAAGATATAGGGGTTCTCATAGTTCCCCAATGGGTGAATGAGATACAAGAAGCCAAGGATGTAAGACAAAATATAGTTGTAACTAAATTACCCATAGTCTCCAAATGGTTTGATAATAAGATTGGGACAATTTAGAGGGTGAGAAAGAAGAAGGTGGTGTGCCTTAGTACAAGTGAGGATATAGAGTTTGAGTAGAGAGATAATATTTTTCCTCATGTGAAGAAACTGAAGAAGAACCTAGGGGACCCTAAAGAATATATTGTGAGCTTTAATGATTTCATTGATTCCAAAGGGTCAAACTTGAAGGAAACGTACCATAGTATTGAAGAGGCATTGAGAAGGTGGATAAAAAATGCAAATCACCTAACCCTATCAAGAAATTTTTATTTATGTGCATAGTGCAACCAATAATTTGCATGATATTTTGTATAGTATGTGGGTCTCCAAAGTAGCTACTCAACATGATGCAAAACTCAACTGACCTTCGTCTTTATTCAAAATTCTGACTTGCTGCTCTTCTTCTCCAAACAGTACTTTCTCTAGTTTTCTTCTTCTCTTGTAAACAACATTGGCAGCTTTAACCACTCCACTCTGTTTACTTCTATTTGCAGTCTTCTTACAGTGCATTATCTTTGCAAAAACAACATTCTGATCCCAAAGGCTCTACCAGTTGAGCTAGACGGACCTGATACCAAATGATGAACTACTCTACCAGTAAACTATACACAACTGAAATCTTCAACAGCAGAGCATTTGCTTTTCATTTCAAAGGGAAAATTTTGATCTTTTGTCTTATCTGAATAAACTCTGTATGTGTCTTGCTACATAAAAGTATGGAGTTTTAAACATGGCGACTAACCTTAATTTCACTACATTGAACGTCCAGCATAATATGTGCTTTGGAATGACTGGAATTTCCACCAATGTATTGAAGTGCCCCAGTCAAAATTGAAATGCCCAGCATTCAATACATTCAAGCGCCCAACATATATAATTTGAAATGACCCGAATTACAATCACTACTTTTAAGACGCCTCAGCAGACATACCATACTTTCTCTTCTCAATCTTTACTCATCTTCTGCTTTATACGTTCTGCTTCCTTTCTTTCACTGTCCATCCTTTTGTTTACTAATTCCTCTGTCCAGACTCGCTATCTGTTCTTTCTTCTTCAGCTTCGGCTTAGTCTTCAACAACCAATTTGTTCCGTAGATCCATTATTCGCTTCTCTGACTGCTCCTTCTCTTCCTAATTTCCAACTCGCTAGTCTATTTCTATATTGCTTTAGCTTGTATCTTTTATCTTTTCTTATTGAAAATAAATGATTGACTTACCTCGGATTAGTGTGATTGTCGATCTATATTCCACAAGGAAATTCTTCTTAGACTTTCGCCCTCCTCATCACATGAGTCGATGGCACAAAATGATCCAATCAGTATTAACACAATGCTGACACGACTGTGCACATAATTAGTATTAACACAATTGTTGTCCCATGTGGAAACTACCGTCCTGCTTCAGCCTTGGAGCTGACATAATTCCTACAATTGTCTGCGAATAATCATTTGCACTTCGGCTTCCCGTCGAAACATTCTTCGCCCAACTTTATCCACTAAGGATATTGAAACCACAGTGGACAAAAACATTTTTGGCACCAGTAATCACGATTTCTTCTTTGCTGGACTGCTTATGGTTATTCTGGCGGAGAAACTAAACTACTCCCAACACTTTAAACAGACTGCAATTCATGCGTTTATCTACACGCCCAAGCAGAATACATATATATATATATATATTGATGTATATATTGTTACCGTTCTTTTGAAATCAATTGCAGATCCTATTCATAGATCGATCCATATCCGGTTTGGACTGCATTCATCGCCATGATAACCAAGACTGCAATTACACAGATCATTAGATTGTGGTCTAGCGTCCCTCTCCAACGTGCAGTCTTTGCACAAAATATTTGAACCGAAATCCTAGAGGCTCACCAATAGGTGAAATTCAGACATTTCCCTAAAAAGCTACAACACTGAAAGCACTAACAGAAATTTAATAGTGAAATTCCATAGAGCAGAACCAAAAATGACAAATAGAGAGAGAGCCAAATTAATTTACACACACGCAAGAATTTTTTTTCTTCTCCACATCAAATCTGTTACAATTAATAAAACTGCAGTCCTTTTCCGGACTTTCTCCTTCACTTCTTCCTATACAAACTCCTACTCTACTGCTCGCAATATTGAAATGATCCTAATTTATTCCAAAAATCATTCACCCAACTCCTAGAAAAACTCAACAAATGTATTAAACATAGGAATATTTAGCTGCACCTAACATACGCCACTTATGGCTTGATTCTCCTCTTTTTGATCTAAAATAACTAGATTTGACTTAAATAGACGTATCCTAAGTGTACATGATTTTTTTTTTAAAAAAAAAATTTTAATTACAATAAATTTTTTTGAAAGAAATCTTTATCCATGTTCTTCGTGCTTCCAAGATGCTCCTGCATCACAACATAACCAGGTAAAAATAACCAAACTATGGCACCAAATGAAAGAATTGGACAATAGGTTGAATTTATTGATCTTTTGTTCACTAAATAATTATTTCAACCATTTGAATTAATGTCTGGTAAGGATGATGCCTAGTGATTAAATTATGTCATTGCTAGAAGAGATGCCTCTCTAGGTTGGCATAATCATATGAAGGCATTAGTAAGACTCTTTACTAGATATGAGAGAAAGGCCTTGGAAATTTTAGTAGATATAAGAGTTAGTCAAGTGATTAATCCTACTAGAAATTTGATCAACAAGATTAATTTTGGGAACTTCCTTCATGTAGTAACATACAATTTTAAGAATAAGGTGGAGGAAACCATCTATAAAACCAATGAGGAGGTTCTATAGTTGGTTAGTTTTATAAGAATATAGTAACTAAGGTTGAAGCCTCAGTAGCTAGCTTTATGATCTTAAAGGAAGATCAAGGTAGGTTAATGGATGAAGCATGTAGAATTATTAAACATTTCTTTCTCAATTTTGATATTGTAAACAAAGAATTTGAGACAAGAGATGCATTATTGGATCAACATAAAGAAAAAGAGAAAATTTCATCTTTAGTTTGAATTAGTCAACCAATTGGATATGTTGCTATAATAACTCAAGAATCTCAGTATTTTGGGTTACAATAATGCAAACTACCATAATTTCATTGTTCATCTCACCCATAGTTACTCTTATGACAACTTCAGTTTATTCGTCAACCCCTCAAGCTAGCAGTGCCACATCAACAACATGATTTAAAATGATTATATATGTGTATGTATAATAATGGTGGAACTATAATTCTTAATCTATTTATTGTAAATATATATTATATTTTTCTATAACGTTTAACTTTAGACACTTCCATTGTGCATGCATCTTTTGCATGATCTTAATCCCATGGATCTATTTTTGGTCTTGTAATTTTAAGTGAAGCTTGAAGAGATGAGGGCTTCCCATCCCAAGAGTATATATACATGTAACCTACTAGTCAAAAAGAGAGGATAATATTGGCTATTTATATAAACAAGAAATTTGAAAGAGTTCTTCCTGGCTTTGTCTATATGTGCAAATCTTGATTCTTCTCTAGTTATATGGATTATTTGAGACATTCCATTATTCTAGTAACTTAGTGTTTAGATTTGTGTCTGAGTTATCCATTTTAAATATAGTCATTCATTTTAAGTTATAGCTTATTTGAATATCTTTTACATTCTAATCATAATCCTTATAGAAGATGTACAATAGTAGTCTAATAATTGAGCAAAATTTGACTTTACAAGTATGAGTATATTGTATTTGATTTTTGGTTGCTATAGAATATTTAAAACTTTAGCTTTTTTACATTCTGTATTGTAGTGCTTTGTCAATCAAGAATTGGGAATTTTCAATTTGCACATGCAATAAATTTTGTTCTTATTTAACATTTACATGTATCAATAGATGGTCTTTCAAAATTTTGGTTTTTTCAAATCACCCTTTCGTTCAAGTCTCATAATCCTACCTAAATTTCAAGTGCTATTGTTTGAAATGTTTTTATCCCAAGCTAATACATAGGCCTTCTTTTCTACCCTCATATTCCCTCATTTTTTGAGGTTTTTGTGATAGATCCTACCCACTTTAGTTATAATCTTCATCTTTTACCACCCAATCCAAGTAGATCTGGGTTCATTCATAAATAGTCCATTTATGGTGAACAACCTATATCACTCACCAATATTCCACCAAGTTGTTATAAAACTAAATACCCTCCAACTCATGCATTTGAGTGATTGAATTTAGTAATCCTAAAAAAATAGAGCCTACCTCATAAAAGGATATGGGAGTGTGCAGAAAAAATACATTGATGCAGGTGCTTGAAATTTATTTATATTAGTTTCCCGCCATTTCTTCATTTGTTTTAGTTTTCAAAAGTTGTCTATTTTCAAATAAAACAAAACTAATATCTACCTCTGATGATTTTTAAGTCTGTTGGGGGAGATATCTAGCGAACAGATTATTATTAAGATTAGAAGAGTCATTTTCATTTTTTTGTTTTGTTTGAGGCTGTTGTGATTTAGCCTAATATAGGATCGGTTAATAACCGTATGCTTTGTATGGGGATTTTGGTTTTTTTTGTGAAAATAGGGGATATGTGGGCAATGGGCACAGAGACACAGTGTGAGAAGGATCTGCGATGAGCAGACACACATAGATGTATATTCTCTGATATATTAAAATAAAAGTGTGTTCTTTGTGTGTGTAAAATTTTGTTTTGTCATTGATACAACTCCAGGAGTTACTCATCGAAGTTGTTACCATCGATATTAAAAAAAAAGTTTAGATGTCAAACCAATGTGGGTTCTGTAATAACCATACAAATCAAAGCACCTATATGCTGAGTCGCATATGACTGTTGAGTAATTTTCAAACATATTGATCACAATTCTGGTTATTTTTTAAAGTTATGCTGGACATTGAATGTCAGGACATTACTATGCGTTGGAATTAGGCAACGGTTCTGACATTAGTTAGATGCAGTTTCAACATCTATTCAGGTCATGACATGACAAGAAATGGAATCCAACAGCTGTTTGTAACATCAGGTGAGTCGCCCAGCCATTATGACTTATTAAGTATTTGAAACTTCATATTTTTATTTAGCCTTAAACAGAGTGTTGTCAGAAAATCAACTTTCCCCTTTAAATCAAAATGTTGTACTGTCAAAGAGGAAGAGGAATCCAGCTGATAGTTAAGGTTGAAGATAATGTTGACAAAATATATAAATATTTTATTCATGCCTTGCTATGAATTGGAGGTCTGTCCTTCATCAAAACATACAGTTTGACCCTGTTTGCTAGAGAACTGGTACATCATTTGGTATCAGAGCACAAGGGATTGTGCACAATCTAAAGATCCAAGAAAAGAAGAAGCAAGATGGCCATGAGAGTTAGAAATAGAGGTAGAGCTGGAGGAAGGAGACTTGGAGGACAGGTTGCACTGGCAGAAGAGATTAGGAACCTGACAGCTAGGCTACAAGACTTAGAGATGGCTCAAAGAAGAGGCACTGAAATGGGTGAAGTCAGTGATAGAGAAGAGGAGCCACCAAAAGATGAATTGGTGGTGGAAGAAGAAACAACTGAAGAGAGGTTGATCAAAGCCATTATGAAGGTGAACACAAAGCCAAAAATGGAGGTTCCAATGTATGAAGGTAATTTGAATGTAGAAGAATTAATTGATTGGATTAATGCATTAGAAAAATACTTTGAGTATGAAGGAATTAAAGAAGATGATAAGAAAGTCAAGTATGCCATGACAAGGCTAAAGAGTCATGCATCCTTGTGCTGGGATGGAGTACAAGAAGAAAGAAGAAGGAAAGGAAAACCAAAGATCAGAAGCTGGGATAGAATGGTAGCAAAAATGAAAGGTAAGTTTATGCCTAAAGATTATCAAGTCAATCTCTTTAAGCAATTACAAAATTTGAAGCAAAAAGAAATGTCTGTGAAAGAATACACTAAAGAGTTTTACAGGTTGACTATAAGATCAAGTCATATTGAGGATGACACAGAGAAGGTAGCCAGATACATTAATGGTTTAAAATTTTCTATTCAAGATGAGATTAGTCTTCTCATTTCTAAGACAGTTGAGGAGGCATATCAATTTGCCTTGAAAGCTAAGGAGAAGATTGCAAGGAAACAAACATCCTTCTCAAGAGGAAGGGGCAGGTCCATCAGAGGTAGAGAATTTCAAGGAGGTAGAAGACAGCTGCAAACATCTCATGAAGAGGCCATCAGCTCACAAAGTTCAAGAGGCAGCTATACACCAAGAGGAGGAAGGCCATACCAAGGATATCAAAGAGGAAGAGGAAGATTCATGGGCAAATGCTTTAAGTGCAACAAGTATGCAGGACACAGGGCATATGAGTGTCTAGAGAACCCTTCTACCAGCCATGAGAGGGGTGAACATGTGACCCAAAGTGAAGAAAAAAGTGAAGAAGTTGCAGCAGCTTATGAAGATACCCCAGAAGAAGGTGAGTCTCTTTTGATGAAAAGAATTTTGTTAAAGCCAAATAAAGAAGTTGTAGAACCACCTCAAAGGAAAAATTTATTTAGAACCACATGTAAGAGTAAGGGGAAATGTTGTAAGGTCATTATTGACAGCGAAAGTATTGAAAATCTTATGTCAACTGAGATGGTGGAGAAACTAGGCTTGAAGAAGGAGGTACATCCTACACCTTATAAAGTTTCTTGGCTAAAAAAAGGACACAAACTTTTGGTAAGTGAACAATGCAAAGTAGATATTCAAATAGGAACATATAAGGATCAGATATTATGTGATGTCATGCCCATGGATGTATGCCATATTTTTCTTGGAAGGCCTTGGCAATTTGACAGGAAGGCCATGCATGATGGAAGGTAGAATACATACATGTTTGAAAAGTATGGGATCAAGCATACACTCACACCATTGAAGGAAGAGGTTTCTACTGTTGTAGGACATAATTCTAAAGTATTGTTAGTGAGTGGTAAAGAGTTTCTACATCAAATGAAGAAAGAAGAGGTAAACTTTGTTGTGATTGGTAAGCCAAGGAGTGTAGCCACTAGTACTAAGTTGGTTGATTTGCCTTTAGAGATTCAAGATATATTGAATGAATACATTGACATTGTGGTAGATGATTTACCCAATGAATTACCACCATTGAGAAGCATTAGTCATCACATAGACTCGATTCTAGGAGCAAATATTCCAAACCAAGCTGCTTACAGGGTGACACCAAAGTTAGGAACAGTGATTGGTATAGATCTGGGGACTACTTATTCATGTGTCGGGGTTTACAGGAATGGTCATGTGGAAATTATAGCCAATGACTAGGGAAATCATATCACCCCTTCGTGGGTAGCATTCATAGGAACTGAGAGACTGATTGGAGAAGCTGCCAAGAACCAGGCTACTGTCTATCCAGAGCGAACAATTTTTGATGTCAAGAGATTGATTGGTAGAAAGTTTAAGGACAAAGAGGTATAGAGGGATATGAAATTGGTTCCGTACAAGATTGTGAACAAAGATGGAAAGCCTTATATCCAGGTTGAGATCCAAGATGGAGAACAAAAGGTCTTCAGCCTCGAGGAAGTTAGTGCAATGATTTTAACTAAACTGAAGGAGATAGCAGAGGCTTTTCTAGGCAAGAAGATAAAGGATGTTGTTGTTACTATACTTGCTTACTTTAATGATGCACAACGTCAAGCAATAAAGGATGCAAGTGTAATTTCTAGGTTGAATGTTACTCGTATCATTGATGAACCCACTGCTGTAGCTATTGCTTATGGTTTGAAGGGTGGTGAGAAAAATATTATTGTGTTTGATCTTGGTGGTGGTACGTTTGATGTTAGTGTCTTGACAATTGATAATGGAGTTTTTGAGGTCTTGGCTACAAATGGGGATACCCATCTTGGAGGTGAAGAATTTGACCAGAGAATCATGTAGTATTTCATTAAATTGATTAAGAAGAAGCATGGAAAGGACAACAGCAAGGATAATAGAGCTCTAGGAAAATTTAGAATGGAGAGTGAGCATACCAAAAGAGCATTGAGTAACCAACATCAAGTCCGAGTTGAGATTGAATCTCTCTTTGCTGGTGTGGACTTTTCTAAGCCTTTGTCAAGGGCCCAATTTGAGGAATTGAATAATGACCTCTTTAGGAAAACAATGGGCCTTGTTAAAAAGGCCATGGATGATGCTGGTCTAGAAAAGAGTCAAATACATGAAATTGTTCTTGTTGGTGGTAGCACTCGCATTCCCAAAGTTCAGCAACTTATTAAGGACTTTTTTGATGACAAAGAGCCCAACAAGGGTGTAAATCTAGATGAGGCTGTTGCCTTTGGTGCTGCTGTTCAAGGCAATATTCTCAGTGGAGAAGGGGGAGATGAAACTAAAGAGATCCTTTTGTTGGATGTGGCTCCCTTGACCCTTGGAATTGAGACTATTGGAGGAGTGATGACAAAAATCATTCCAAGGAACACCACAATTCCTACAAAGAAGTCTCAAGTCTTTATGACCTATTAGGATCAACAAATAACTATTTCAATCTAGGTCTTTAAAGGTGAACGGAGTTTGACAAAGGATTGTAGAGAACTTGGGAGGTTTGAGTTGACTGGTACTCCTGTAAGTCCAAGGGGAGTTCCTCAAATTGAGGTCACTTTTGAAGTGGATGCCAATGGTATCTTGAATGAGAAAATAGAAAGTAGGGATTTTGTTAGAGTAGCAATACAAATGAAACAAGCTAGTCGAGAACAAATGTTAGAAAGGTTGAGAGCTGCAAGGCAAGAAGAGAGAGTAAATAGGAAAGCAATTAGGTTCAAACGACAGGAGATGGAACCTGTACAGTTAACCTTGATCAAAATAAAGACTGTAAACTTAGTTGAGGAGTTTGATGAGAAGATATATCAAATGCAATACTGGATTGAGCATGAGAGTATGACTCTACGAGAAGAAAAACAACTGCTGCGTGAAATGAAACAGTTGAAGATTTCTCAGGATGAACTATGTGTAATTGCAAGGTCTCATTTTGAACTCTAAGAGGCATTTGATAATGCAGATACAATTAATGGATGTAATTAACTTTTGGGTCAAGAAATGGATTCGTTGAAAAGGCAGGCTTATCAAGTAGTAAAGAATACCCAGGCCATTGAGAAAGATTTTGAAGCATTGAATTATGCTCTGAGAGAGTTACAAGCTCAGTGGAGTGTTGATGCAGAAAAACAACAAATGAAGAGTACTTCTACTCCTTGGAAGAATGATGCAGGAGCATCAATATGCTTGAAATTTATTTATATTAGTTTCCCACCATTTCTTCATTTGTTTTAGTTTTCAAAAGTTGTCTATTTTCAAATAAAACAAAACTAATATCTACCTCTGATGATTTTTAAGTCTGTTGGGGGAGATATCTGGTGAACAGATTCTTCTTAAGATTAGAAGAGTCATTTTCATTTTTTTGTTTTGTTTGAGGCTATTGTGATTTAGCCTAATATAGGATAGGTTAATAACCGTATGCTTTGTATGGGGATTTTGGTTTTTTTTTGAAAATAGGGGATATGTGGGTAATGGGCACAGAGACACAGTGTGAGAAGGATCTGTGATGAGCAGACACACACATATGTATATTCTCTAATATATTAAAATAAAAGTGTGTTCTTTGTGTGTGTAAAATTTTGTTTTGTCATTGATACAATTCCAAGAGTTACTCATCGAAGTTGTTGCCATCGATATTAAAAAAAAAAAAATTGATTGTCAACCAATGTGGGGTCTGTAATAACCATACAAATTGAAGCACCTATATGCTGAGTCGCATATGACTGTTGAGTAATTTTCAAACGTATTGATCACAATTCTAGTTATTTTTTAAAGTTATGCTAGACATTGAATGTCAGGACATTACTATGCATTGGAATTAGGCAACGGTTCTGACATTAGTTAGATGTAGTTTCAACATCTATTCAAGTCATGACATGACAAGAAATGGAATCCAACGGCTATTTGTAACATCAGGTGAGTCGCCCAACCATTATGACTTATTAAGTTTTGAAACTTCATATTTTTATTTAGCCTTAAATAGAGTGTAGTCAGAAAATCAACTTTCCCCTTTAAATCAAAATGTTGTACTGTCAAAGAGGAAAAGGAATCCAGCTGATAGTTAAGGCTGAAGATAATGTTGACAAAATATATAAATATTTTATTCATGCCTTCCTATGATTTGGAGGTTTGTCCTTCATGAAAACATACAGTTTGACCCTATTTGTTAGAGAGCTGGTACATCGTACATCAACAAAATGCATCTTTATAACCTTTAGTGTGTTAATTAAGAGCTTGAAGGGAAGATCTATGAACTTTTGGTGTATCACCTCCTATTATTTTTAGTTTATTTTCTCTCCTTTTTCCTAGATGAAGAGTGTAATTTGGTTATATATAGTTTCATTCCATATAGTTTAGGTGTACATGGAATTACCAAACCTAATTCACTAAGTTTGTATGGGAAGCTGACCTATCTCCAGAGGTTTATCTCAAATAGCCTTAGATCCCACACTTTGGACCTAATCCCATTATATCTACAAATAAACATTGGTGTTGTGGATGTATGATTTAAGAGACAAGAATATCTCCTAGGATATACTCAAAGGTCATTATCATACATTTGAGGGGACATTTTTGGTATCTCCTAGGAGATACCTTCAACATACACACAAGTGGATTTTCCCTTCATCTTGAAGGCAATATTGGGTGATAAGTTGAAGGGTATTGTACTACCTTCAATGTATCTCTTAGGAGATAACTTTAAAACATGCACAAGAGTGGATTTCTACATCAAGTTATTGCCTACAAGATACCTTTAAGTTACGCACAAAGGTATTACAAGGCCTTTCAAGGCATCTCCTAGGATATACCTCAAAGGTAATAGTCATACAATCAAGGAGATGTTGAAGGTATCTCCCAAAATTTTGAATTTTTATTCACATTGAAATCATTATTGGGTGATAACTTGAAATTACTTATAATAACTTCAAGGTATCTCTTAGGAGATACATTTCAAACATGCACTAGAGTGGATTTCTCCTTTAAGGTATATCATAGGAGATACCTTCAAGTTACCAATGAAGGTATTACAAGGATCTTGAGGGAATATTTTAGGAGATACCTCAAAGGTCATTGTCATACATTCAAGGGGATGTTGAAGGAATCTCCTAGGAGATACCTTCAACATGCACATGATTGGAATTTTCATTCACCTTGAAGGAACTACTAGGTGATGCATTGAAAGGCCTTGTAATAACTTCAAGTGTAACTTTAATGTATCTCCTAGGAGATACATTTAGTGGCCTTGTATATTTGGACTATGTTCCTCATTGATTGGACTAACCGTACTAATGATTAATTTGAGTGTTTATGACTTGAGCATGTAGGGAATGCTATAAATGAGTTGCATTCAAATGTTGAGCGAGCTTGAGGAAGAAACCTTATGGAAAATATTTGGTATTATGGCTATGAGAATTATAAGACCTTTTATTACCACTTTATTATTGTGTTGATATAAATTAGGTAGGATTACATGCTTTGTTATAAATTGAGGATCAACTCTAAGATGTTTATAAAGTTAGCATCAACACTATTGTATTGTGTGATAATTTAGAGTGGTAGCTCTTGATAATATGATTTTATAGAATCATGCTACAAAATATCACCCCATTTATTCTTTTAGTTAGAGGATCACCATATTAATTATTGACATCCTTCAAAAATTACATAAGACTTTAACTATAGTATCGTATCATTTTATTTAATGCTAGAACTAAGTTATTGATGACAAGAAACAATAATGAGATAGAAATGAAATGAAAGGACAAATGGATATTTTATAAAGCTAAATATATTCATATATTTGACTTTTATAAAATTAGGAACATTATCAATAAGATGTAAGGTCTAGCATCAAAAGGCATTTCCTATTTGAAATGGATTAATGTGACTAGTTGAGCCATATCAACTAATCCAATTACTATTTCAATCAATAAGTATAATCAAGGGACTTTGTGCACTCAACCTCATTAATATCTAAAGGTAAATGCTGATTTAATTAACAAAATGTGATGATCAATTTGTATAACTTGGTAAACATGGTGACCATGCATTAAAATCAGCTAGTTAGTTGGATTATAAAAACTTTAGACAATTCTAACCTTAACAAAATTAAATTTGAAAAAATTATGGCTCTAGTTTACTATATACTAATTTACTAGAATAAAATATTTATTTATAAATAGTTCATTTCATTTCATTTAAATCATAGATCAAATGGATACATAAATTCTTAAATTATAGTTATTAAAGCAAGCCTTGGTTGTTAGATGGCTAAGGTAAAATATGATGCATTCAGTTGGGAAATATTCTTATGGTGGGATAAGATAGGTCTTAAAAAATAAAAGGTTTTCACTTGGTTCAGAGTTTAAAATTGTATCCTCACTCAGGATCTATTAGCTAAAATTGGTTTTATGTGCCCTTCCGATTATTATCTTTGCAAATCTAAGAAAACACTGCCAATCACCTACTTTATTCTTTCCCCTTTGCTACTTAGTGATGGGAATGGTTATGTTGTAAAATTTAATGGTTTTTAGATTGTACCTCTTCATCATCGAATGCATTTTTCTCTTGGTCAATTGAGGATTGTAAAAATTCAATTTTTAGACTTTGGAGAGTCAGTTTAGCTTTTTTGTGTGGATAATTTAAAAGGAAAGAAATAAACGTAGTTTTAAAGGTAAAGAGATATCTCTTGCTTCAATTTTGAAATATCTATAGGTCTCTATCTCAAAGGACATTTATTGTTAGATTAAACATATAAATGTTTGTATTTAGGCATGGGATATGAGAATGTGTGCCAAATAAAGGCTCATTATTTATCCACCCATTAATGGGTCTATAGTACATTCAGGTAAAATTACAAGAAATGATAAAGCTTCTTGGCTCCCCCTCCTCTGGGTTGGTTTAAAATTAATTTTGATGGATCCTCAAGAGGTAATCCAGTGCTTCTAGAATAGGTTGTATAATAAGGGATTGTAGTGGCTCTCTCATCAGAGTAGAAAACTCTCAGATGACATAATTAATGAATTTGAAGCATAGGCTATTGTAATAGGGCTTGAGTTGGTGATGTAGTACAAAATTGATAAGCTTATAATTAAAAGATATTCTCATATCCTGATTTATGATCTAAAAAGGAAGTTAGTAACCTCTTAGAAATTGGAGAACATTTTGGTTAAATCCTGGGAAATCCTAGATAGCCTTTTATTTTGGAATTGTAAACATTTCTTTAGGGAATCTAATTTAGTTGAAAACATATTAGAAAATTGTGGTATAGATCAAAGGGAGTAAATATGAATGGATAATCAATGCTTACTATGGGAATATTTTGATAGGATCTCATCCATAAAATTTGATCATTAATCTTCATTGTTATTCCCCATATGATTATAACTTATGTCATTAATTGGTTATAAATCTATCTTATTATCTCATGGGAAGGGTCAATTTAAAATAATAGATTTAATCATGTGTATTGAGTTGGTGACTAGACTTATTTAATAAGGCAGTTTGTGGTGTTAGTTTGACATGGCTCCAAACACACATTCTACTCTTAGCTAGTCTGACATGAGTGCTTTTTGGGTCTTGGATGGTAATTAATCAGGATGGATCACAATGTTGATCTAGTGCTAGGGGTCCCAATGGTTGAAAGTGGTATTTTGGTTAAGGAGATGGCCTTTGAAGGGTGCATTTTTAGGGAAAGGATAAAGAATATATTTTGGGCCTTGATAAAGGACACATTGTAGGCTATTCTAGGTATTTTAGGGGAATATTATCTACTTCAGAGCCCATTAATTAGGGTAAATTTAGTGATGGTAATACTGTTTGATAATAATGTTATGGTTATTTTACTTGATAAGGAAATCATAATTAAAATGGTCAAGTTCTTGGTGGCACTGAAACATTGTAAGGGCTTGTTGGAGGATATCGACATGATGGATTCTTGTCCCTTTCATAATTTATCATTTTTTAGTTTTGATAGATTTGGGTTTTATGACTTTATTAGTATTTAGAGATCTTATTTCTCTCATAGGGTTCATCAAAAAAATTTAGAACAAAGTTTGTGATTTTGTGTCTTTAGAAGGGCATTTTTATGTCTTTCCCTCCCATGAATCTGATTAAAATCCCAATTCACAAGTTGTAATTGTGGAAGGGTGTCAGGCATAGCAAGGAATAGGTGGAGGTTGTTATGTTCTTATCTAAGCTAGTGGTTTGAGGCAAGGGTGAATCACCTCCTTGGTTGGTTAGGGATCCTCAGTGGGTGGTGAACTCGATGATGCATGAGAGGCTAGATAGAAATTAAAGTGTACTCTCTATTGGTGGCATATAACTCAAGTTTTAGGGGATGGTAGATATGAGTATATGTGGTGAGGACTCTTAAAAGGATGGTGGATCCCTTGATATAGTGGTGATAGAGGATGATAAATAAAGTAATATTTGAATCTTATGGGTTTTTTGGTTTTGGTATCTAGTGATTGCATTTTTGGTTTATCTATTTTCTTTGGTAGTATATCTCACAACCTTGTTGGTGCTTTTGGTATCAATTTTTTTTGTAGTAATCTATTTTATGTCTTTTCAACTTGTTGGATTTGCCTTAGTTCTAGTCAGGATATCATATAAGTATTTTTTAAATCTCCAAGTTGACTGTTTCTTTTTGTATACTTTCTAAATATATTCTCTATGTAGGGGACCCATTGAACCTTGGTATTTTTTAAAAATTAAGACTTCACTCATAGGAATTGGTTGGTGAGGATACTAAAATAGGATTTTGACATCTTATGGGAACACAAGCTATATTAATTATCCCAAAAGATTTATTTATATGAACTTGTAAATGATGTCAAGTGAATCTCACCATATCTAATTTAATCTCATGCATTAAACATATATATTTAATTAAAAAATCAACACTATAATTAATCTGTTTAAATTATATGGTTCTTAATCTCACCATATTCCAAGTGAAAGAGCATTTAGACATCAATGGGTCCTTGTGAGGTTATAATTTGGTCATTTTTATTGGTTTATGTGATTATCTATAAATTTTTAGATCTAAAACTATTAAATATATTAGTTACTAAGATTATTTGATTATAGTTATTTAAAAATGTCAGCTTTATCCTAATATTTACCATTTGGGTCCCTATTGGTTTTCCACACATTAAGAAGTACATAATAATCAAAAGTAGTAAGCACCAAAAAATCATAATCTCTACCATTTCATAATCTCAACCATTTCATAAGGTCTATCTGAATCTCAGTGATTTAATAACAAAAACTAGTAAATAATGAATAAAGGGGACATGCCAAGATAAACAAATTAAAATTTTTAGATATAGTAAAAAATACATTAAATAGATTAAATACTTTAAAAAATGATCTATAGAAATGACAATGAAAAATGGGGTCAATGCTTCCACCACTAACACCATAGTACACCTACCAATCTATAAAAGAATTTTTTTTAGCCTTCAAATGAAAGAGAAAATAACTACAAGAGAAAATAATGGAAAGAGAAAAAATATAAAATTAACCCTAATTTTGAAATGCACGATAATTTTTTAAGTATAATATATTTAAATTTATATTATATATTAATATATATTATTATAATATTATATTACATTATTTAATATATACTCTATATACATATAGAGGTTGATATGAGTATACCTCTTCCATGAGGATGTGATACATCTACTTTACATAATTCCTCTTACCAATACATATATACATACATATATCTACACACACATATATGTGTATGCATATATATATGTATCATGCATGCATGCATGTGTGTGTGTGTGTACACACACACACACACACACATGTATATATAATATTAGTAATTATATAAACATTGTATAATATATATCATAAAATTTTTACATATTAAACATTAATTATATAATATATATGTTAATATAGTTTATAAATCAATATTATATATTATATATTTCAATATAATATATTTAAATTTATATTGTATAATATATAATATTATAATACTTTGTTACATTATTTAATATGTATTCCCTACACCTACAGAGGTTGATATGAGTAAACCTCCTCCACAAGGATATGATGAGAATGGATATTGTGTTTTACAACATGGCCATAGGCATTCCATTAATAGATAAAAAATTATATATATATATATATATATATATATATATATATAAAAGTAAAGTTATCGTCGTGGAACTTTTGAACCAATGGTAATGATTTAGAAATAATAGGCTCTTGCCCAACAAGTATATTTTCATACACATATTTTGGAGATGTAACATTAATAGTATTTTTAGGAGAAACAAGTGGTGGTGGTATACTTGAGAATGCATCATCACTATAAATAGTAGGCATACATGGAATAGATGGTGTCTATACAACACATATGTCCACTTCAAATTTATATCCAATTTATAAAATTGAAATTCCTCTTGGTCATTTCTAACTTTTTTAGCACTATTATAATAAAAGCTATTTCTCCATTGCAATCACCGATACAAACCATGATCAACCATAGTTGATATCCTTATCTAATGAATACAGATGCCCCCTGATGGAAACTAAGGGATTTGGACTTTTGACGTAAAGGTTGTGCTAAAAGGCTATCTATTTACATGAAGAATGTAAGCTATCATAGATAAAAGCATTGCATGATGATTCAAATATTGATAGGTTTGTACCCATGATTAATTTAGATGAACTGTATATGTTAATATAATTTATAATTCAATATTATATATTATATATTTTAATATAATATATTAAATTTTTTATTATATAAAAATATAATATTATATTACATTCTTTAATATATATTACCTACACCTATAGTGGTTGATATGAGTAAACCTCTTCCATGAGAATACAATGAGAATGCATGTTATGATTTATAACATGGCCACACACATTTCATTAGCATATACAAAATTAAAAAAAATTCAAATGCATAAATATAAGTAAAATTATCATTGTGAAACTTTGGAACCGATGGTAATGATTTAGAAATAATAGGTTCTTTCATAATAAGTGGAGTTTCATCGATGTTTTTTGGAGATGTAACATTAATAGTATCTTTAAGAGAAACAAGTGGTGGTGGTATACCTGAGAATGCATTATCACTAGGCATAGTAGGCATACATAGAATAAATGGTGTGTTTGAAATATATATGTCCACTTCAAATTTATATCCAATTTCTAAAATTGAAATTTCTCTTGGTTGTTTCTATTTTTAGCACGATTGTAACAAAAGTACTTTCTCTATTGAAATCACCAAGACAAACCCTAATCATCCATAGTTGAGATCCTTATGTAGTGAATACATATGTTCCCTAATCAAAACCAAGTGAGTTTCAATTTTAATGTAGATATTTTGATAATATGTTATCTCTTTACATGAAAATTTCAAGCCATTGTATACTAAAACATTACATGGTGATTTAAATTCCAATAGGTTTCCACCCACAATTACTTTAGATGAACTATGTATGTTAATGTAGTTTATAAATCAATATTATATATTATATATTTTAGAATAATATATTAAAATTTATATAAGATAATATATGATATTATATTAACTTATTTAATATATATTTCCTACACTTATAGAAGTTGATATGATTAATCCTCTTCCATGAAGATATGACGAGAATGCATATTGTGATTTGCATCATGGACATAGGAATTCTACTAACATATGTAAAATTACAAAAGTTCAAATATAGAAATAGAATTAAAATTATCACCATGGAACTTTGGAATTGATAGTAATGATTTATAAATAATAAGCTATTGCATAATAAGTGGATTTTCATCCACATATTTTGGAGATATAACATTAACAGTATCTTTAGGAGAAAGAAGTGGTGGTGGTATATGTGATAATGTATCATGACTAGGCATAGTAGGAATACATGAAATATATGGTGTCTTTGCAACATATATGTCCACTTCAAATTTATATCTAATTTATAAATCTAAAATTTTTCTTGGCTACTTCTAATTTTTTTAGCATCATTTTAACAAAAATATTTTCTCCATTGCAATCACCAAGATAAACCATGATCAACCATATTTGAGCTCTTTATCCAATGAATAGAGATGCCTCTTGATGAAAACCAAGGAAGTTGAAGTTTTGATTTATATATTATGATAAGAGGTCTATCTCTTTACACAAATAATGGAATCCATCATAGACTAAAGCATTTCATGGTGATTCAGGTCTCAATAGGCTATCACCAATAATTAATTTAAATGAACTATATATGCCAATATAGTTTATAAATCAGTATTAAATATTATATATTTTGGTATAATATATTTAAATTTATATTGTATAACATATAATATTATAATATAATATTACATTTTTAAATATATATTCCCTACACCCATAGATGTTGATATGAGTATATCTCTTCCACGGGGTTATGATAAGAATGCATATTGTGGTTTACAACATGGTCATAGGCATTCCACTAATATTTGTAAAATTACAAAAGTTCAAACATATAAATGGAAGTAAAATTATCATGTAAATTTGGAACTGATGGTAAGGAATTAAAAATTAATAGGCTCTTGCATAATAAGTGGAGTTTCATCCACATATTTGAAGGAGATGTAACATTAATAGTATCTTTAGGAAGAATAAGTGGTGGTTGAATACTTGAGAATGCATCATCTCTAGGCATAATAGGCATACATATAATATATGGTGTCTTTGCATCATATATGTCTACTTCAAATTTATATCCAATTTCTAAACTTGAATTTCCTCTTGGCTGCTTCTAATTTATTTAGCTCCATTGTAACAAAAGAAATTTATCTATTACAATTACTAAGACAAACCTTGATTAGCCATAGTTGAGATCCTTATTTAGTGAATATAGATGCCTCCTGATGGAAACCAAGGGAGTTGCATTTTTGACGTAGAGATTTTGGAAAGAGAATATCTCTTTATACGAAGAATGCAAGCCATCATAGACTAAAGCATTGCATGGTGATTCATATCATAATAAGTTTTTGCCCATAATTACTTTAGATGCAATATATATGTTAATATAGTTTATAAATCAATATTATATATTATATATTTCATTATAATATATTTAAATTTATATTATATAATATATAAGATTATATTACATTATTTAATATATATTCCCTACGCCTATAGAGGTTGATATGAGTAAACCTATTACATGGGGATATGATGAGAATACATATAATGATTTGTAACATGGCCATAGGAATTCCACTAATAGATGAAAAATTACATAAGTTAATATATAAAATAGAAGTAAATTTATCATCATAGAACTTTGAAACCAATGGTAATAATTTAGAAATAATAGGCTCTTGCATAATAAGTAGAGTTTTATACATATTTTTTGGATATGTAACATTAATAGTATTTTTAGGAGAAATAAGTAGTGGTAGTATACTTGAGAATGCATAATCACTAGACATAATAGGAATTCATGAAATAGATGGTGTCTTCAAAACATATATGTCCACTTCAAATAAATATCAAATTTCTAAACCCCAAATTCCTCTTGGTCACTTCTAATTTTTTTAGAACCATTGTAACAAAAGTAAATTTTCTATTGTAATCACCAAAACAAACCCTAATCATCCATAGTTGAGATCCTTATCTAGTGAATATAGATTCCCCCTAATTGAAACCAAGGGAGTTCTAGTTTTGACGTAGATAATGTGCAAATAGACTATCTCTTTACATGAATAATGGAAGACATCTTAGACTAAAGCACTACATGGTGATTCAGATCTTGATAGGTTTGTGCCCATAATTACTTTAGGTGAAATATATGTGTAATAATAAGTTATAGATCAATATTATATACTATATATTTTAGTATAATATATTTAAATTTAAATTATATAATACATTATATTATATTAAATCATTTAATAAATATTCCCTATGTCTATAGAGGTTGATATGAGTAAACCTCTTCCACAGAGATATGATGAGAATACATATTGTGATTTACAACATGGTCATATGCATTCCACTAATACATGAAAAATTACATAAGTTCATATATAGAAATAAAAATAAAACTATAATCATGGAATTTTGGAACCAATGGTAATGATGTAGAAATAATAGGCTCTTGCATTATAAGTGGAGTTTTATCCACATTTTTTGAAGATGTAACATTAATAGTATCTTTAGGAGAAATAAGTGGTGGTGGTATACTTGAGATTGCATCATCAATAGACATAATAGGCATATATGAAATAGATGATGTCTTTACAAAATATATGTCTACTTCAAATTTATATCCAATTTCTAGACTCATAATTCCTCTTGGTTGCTTTTAATTTTTTTGTGCCATTGTAACAAAAACAATTTATCCATTGCAATCACCAAGACAAACCTTGATCAACCGTAGATGAGATTCTTATCTAGTGAATAGAGATGCTCCCTGATCAAAACCAAGGGAATTGTAGTTTTGATGTAGAGCTTATGCTAAGAGGTGATATCTTTACACAAAGAATGCATGCCATCATAGACTAAAGCATTCCATGGTGATTCATGTCCCGATAGGTTTGCACCCACAATTACTTTAAATAAACTATAAATGATAATGTGATTTATAAATCAATATTATATATTATATATTTTAGTATAATATAATTAAATTTATATTATATAATTTATAATATTATAATAATATATTACATTATTTAATATATGTTCCCTACACCTATAGTGGTTGATATGAGTAAACCTCTTCCATGAGGATATGATGAGAATACATATCATGTTTTTTAACATGATTATAAATTTATAAGAGGATATAATAAAAATTGAATTAAAATTATCATCATAGAATTTTAGAACTGATGGTAATGATGTAGAAATAATATGCTCTCGCATAATTAGTGGAGTTTCATCCACATTTTTAGGATATGTAACATTAATAATATATTTAAGAGAAACAAGTGATGGTGGTATACTTGAGAATACATACTAGGAATAAATGGTGTATTTGCAACATATATCTCTATCTCAAAATTCTATCAAATTTATATACCCAAAATTCCTCTTGGTCTCTTAATTTTTTTTAGTGTCATTATAAAAAAATCAATTTCTCTATTGTAATTACCAAGACAAACCCTAATAAACCATAATTGAGCTCGTTATCTAGTGAATATAGATTCCTCCTGATGAAAATCAAAAGAGTTGCAGTTTTGATGTAGAGATTGTGCTAAGAGGTTATTTCTTTACATAAAGAATGAAAGCCATCGTAGAATAAAACATACCATGGTGATTTAGATCTCGATAGGTTTGTGTCCACAATTAGTTTAGATAAAATATACATGTTAATATAGTTTATAAATAAATATTATATATTATATATCTCAGTATAATATATTTGAATTTATATTATATAATATTATAATATTATATTACATTATTTAATATATATTCCCTACACCTAATAATAGAGGTTGATATGAGTAAACCTCTTCCATAGGGATATGACAAGAATGCATATTATAATTTATAACATGGCCATAAACATTCAATTAATAGATGCAAAATTGTATAAGTTCAAATATAGAAATAGAAGTAAAAGTATCATCATGTAATTTTGAAACTGATGGTAATGATTTATAAATAACTGGCTCTTACATAATAAGTGCAGCTCCATCCACATTTTTTAAAGATGTAACATTAATAGTATATTTAAGAGAAATAATTTACATAGAATAGATGGTGTATTTCTAAAATATATGTCCACTTAAAATTTATATCCAATTTCTAAACATGAAATTTATCTTGGTAATTTTTTTTTAGCACCATTGTAACAAAAGCAATTTCTCCATTGCAATCACCAAGACAAACCCTGATCAACCATAGTTGAGATTATTATCTAGTAAATATAGATTCCCCCTAATAAAAACTATGGGATCTTGTGATAATATGCCATTTCTTTACATGAATAATGTAAGCCATCATAGATTATAACATTGCATGGTGATTCATATCTTGTTAGGTTTGCACCCACAATTACTTTAGATGAACTATATATGTTAGTATAGGTTATAAATCAATATTATATATTTTAGTATAATATTTTTAAAAAATAATATGTAATATATGATATGATATTACATTATTTGATATATATTACCTACATCTATAGAGGTTGATATGAGTAAATCTCTTCCACGGGGATATGATGAGAATGCATATTGTGATTTGCAA
>JARHVA010005285.1:342500-360000 GCA_037957365.1 Torreya grandis
ATAAATAAATCTTTGTTTAAGCATTCTCTAACATTCATAATGATGAATTTAGATCATGTTAAATTAATATGGTGATATTTGAGTTATTATTCTTGTGCTAAGGTGTCAATGTCAAATATCAAAATCATGTCAAATTAATGTGGGATTAAAATTGTGACATTCAAGTGATTAAAATTGTGTTAAGGTGTCAATGATGACATTATTTAGCATTTAATAACATGTTCATTAATGAATGGAATGTCATCATTAGTGACAATGTTACCTATTTTTTAAAACATAAATAGTCTACAAATTGTTTGTCTTTTAACATTAGTTTTAATATCCAAATATAAAGGCTAAAACATAAAATAAAATTATAATATACTTTGATATAAGTATGACATATTATGGGATCAATATCAAACTATGCATTTAGATAACCCTACCATAATGGTAGCGTTTTTTTTTGCTGCAATGAATCTCCACTCCATGGGATTAATGGTGAGTTTATTCTTTCAACTAGTTGTATTTTATATTCAGTGATTATTCTTTTAGGAAGTCTACTTTTTCATAAATGAAAGAGTCTAAATTTTGAAGAAATTATGAAAACAGTCATGACATCAGGGTAGAGCTAGATATTATTCTATTGTAAAATCAGATGCTCAAATTTTTTATGACAAAAATTGGATTTTGAAGCCCAACATGGGAAATTTGAATCCTAACATGGGAAATTTGAAGCCTAGGATGATATGGTCAGAAGAGTGTTAAATAAAAGTTGACATTTTTTTAAATTTTGGGTTTAGATTATTTTGTAATATACTTGAATATTATATTATAAGTATGTAGCTCCCTTAATTTTGAATATAATATAGCTCAGTCTATCAAGTAACCCTAGCTCCACATTATATTGGCTTCAACTATTTTTTAATCATTTACTTACTGCACATTCAACTTATATTTCAAAATTTAGGTTTTAATTTAATAGAATCCCCAAAATATAATTAAAATTTTGAGATAGTCATTAAGCATAATTTATCCTTGATTCAACAATTTTTTGTAATGATTTCATAGGTTATAAATTTGATGGTTAAAAAACAAAAATTACAGGTGTTATTTTTGATTTATGTAATGTTGTAACAAAAATTACATAAAATGATATTAAAGATATACTAGACACTTGAATTGGTTAAAATGTCTTGGTTTTTATTTGAATATTTTTTTATCCCTATGGTTATAGCAGAGCTATTTCATAGAAGAGTTCCATATTTTTCAAGGATGTTATAGAATTATAAATGATGACAAATGTAATATCTGATCAAGTATTTGCATAAAAGTGCGCATAAAACATAGGAGTGTTCCATATAGTATATATTTTGTGTTGATTAACAAGTGAGGATGTGAGTGGATAAGGATAGGAAGGTGTAGATAGGGTAAAAAATAAAGATAGGCAAATATGTTCACTCCTTTGATAAAGTTAGTTATAGGCACAATGTATTTTATACATCCCAATATGGATATTTTGGTATGATTAATAGGTCCACATTGTATGCTTATATGTCCAAATTTATATGCCTATGTGGTACATTTTTTATATCTATATATTCTCTTAGTTTTTCTGCTCTCCCTTTTGGGACATGCACAAAGTTAACCCTTGATGGAGCATGCCCATATCTGATGTCAGATAGTCTTACACTAGTGGAGCATGCACATGACTTGCCTTCTACACATGATCATTTTTAAAACTTTAAAATAGGGTAGTGAATGTGACATCAATAGGATTTTCCATTCACGCTGTGCACATGACAGTCCATCTACACCCATGGATACTATAATTCGTATAGTACATTATGCCTTGCTATCATGTTGAATGCATATTTCAAAAATGTATTTTATAATATAAATATATTTTAAATTAAAAAATGAATAAACCTAGATAGAATGATATCACTAACACGTGAATTGATAGATTAAATGTACATATTGTAAAAAGCTATAGAGAACCCACATTTTAGCTAAAACCTCAGTGAGAGCCCATATGCCTAGGCTATAGAGGGATATGTTCACACTAAGAGCATTATTTTTAACATAAAAATAATTTAAATTTATTTAAAAAAAAGTTGTAATAAATAATTACAGGTTTTTAATTTAATCTATTGCGTGGTAAGATAACAACCCCTATTTTTAGTGTGATCAACATAAAATTAATTGTGCTTAAAGGAACAATGCATAAAAATCTATAAAATCTCATTATAAATTATATTAATAGGTGTCATAGGGTTAGACTAGGCAATAGTGAACCTTATTGTGATGCCCAATGTGAGCAGGCCTGGGTCACTCTTGAGCTCATTCATGTGCATTTTTCTAGTGCATGTGTGAAACACTTATGAGTCATGGTGTAAACAAAGGACAAATGGTGGTGTGCTATGTGTTTTATTTACATAAGGGCTCAAATTTGATGTATTTAAACTTCACAAGAATCATTATTTGGTACACATTAAATTTGGGACCCAATGAGATGTTTATGTGACAAATGTTAGTAAATTGTGTGGTCATGATTTATAGAGACACAATGTGTGAAATTGGTCTATAGAGATGAGATTGAAGCCTAAACAAAATAGAGAATCAGTGTTCAAAAAAGTCTTAAGATAATCAATTCACCTTTAATGAATATTTTAGTTCCCAAATTTGTCCTAAGCAATTTGTGCCCTTTCCCAAAAGGTGAATTATATAAATTCTAACTATTGCCTCTGATGGAAATCCACAAAAATGCTCACCCAAAAAAAAATCATGTTATGAAAACCTCATAAGATTTTACTGACTAATGATTAATGTTTTCATGTTTTAAGCATATTTTAATTATAAGATCCATGGTGGAAATGCATAGTCTAAAAAATCAAGTCTAATATTTTGCTTGCAAAAGAATAGGAGTCTCGAAGCTTTGAGATATAGATTAAAATGTTACATTGCAACTTTAACTTGAAAAATTGCAAATTACAAGTAGAAATCCAAACCCCACAACTTGTTACATGAAAATTTGCATTTTACAAATGAAGGCATGAATTCCTATAGAAGTGCAAAGGTACACATGTTATCATCAGTGGTGACCTTGAAATATAAAATAGAATGCACATGGGAGTATGATGACATAATTATAGTAGAAAGTTCTAAGGGAAAAACAAGTTTAGACTTGAAAATTTGCATTTTGATAGTAAAATCATAGAGCCCAGTACATATCATCAAAAGGAGAAGCTATGGGAATTTTAGATCCATGAAAATTATTTTGTTGAGGTACATGTAGAGGGTCACGGTCAAATTACAAAGGAATGTTCAATGTTTGTTGAATTAATGGGTAAGTGCAGAAATGCAAAACTATTATGCACTTTTTCACTTTTAAACTTTTGAAAAAATGCTATTGGGTTTTGAAAACCCATTGAAGGCAAGAGTGAAAATGTGCACTTGATTTCTAGAAATGTAGAAGAGTTTTGTGCCCCATGGGCCACATGTCACTACACATTTAATGGTGACCTCATGAAGATAGAATGGGCCACGTAAAAGATAAGGGTCATTTCCAGATATTAGGGAAGACAAGGGGGTTAGGATTTTTCACTTTCAAAAATATACTCTTTAAGAGTATTTCTAATTATTGGTATTTCTTGTTGTGTTTTTTGATTCTATTACTAAGGTGAATGCTTTGTATAGTCATTAGCAAACTCGAAGATAATTTATGTATATGTCTCCCCTATTTTAGAGGAAATCCATTATGATTTTCACTATGTTAGCATTCTGAACCTAGATGTATATTGATTTAATTTCATGTTAATGGAAACCATATATAATTTATGCTCTTTCTTATCAACAAAGTGAAATATCACATTCTTCATGCACTATTGATTGGGTATCTAGTTATGCTTCTTAATGGTAAACATTCTGGGCATGAACTTAGGTTATAAAATCCTTTCTGCATTATTTGGGAATGTTTTATTGATAATATTTTAAGGATATCTTAGATTTATGGATTTGATATGAGAAGGTGCTTGAGGATTCACTTGAAATGTATTCTTTGAAGTTCTCAAGGGCCATTTAAATGCTTGCAATAGATTGGTATAAATGAATACAAGTCATTCTTGATAGTTTTATTTATCTTGTTCATGGGTCTTTTACATCTTGGAATGAATTATATCATGACTATTGAAGGTTTTTATATTGTTGAAATCCACCAAAATTATTTTAAATATATCTTACTCATGCTACCTTTCTTACTCCTAAAAGTAATAAATTATATTTAAGATTTTAAGTGTTATTTGATTATAGATGCATAAGTAGTTTAAATCTCAAATGTGTCTATGAATGGTCTTTGAAGGTAAGCATTGTAATATTCCATTTGTCTCTTAGTTGGAAATAGTTTCCATAAAAATTAAGATTGCAATAACAATTCATATATCTTTAGTAGCTTGTGTCTAATTCAAAAGCATATGCTTAATTTGTCTGACAACTCTTCTTGAGTGGATTATGCAAGTTTGGTTATGCTTTGATCCGATGTGTGTGTGTGTGTGTGTGTGTGTGTGTGTGTGTGTGTGTGTGTGTGTGTGTGTGTGTGTGTGTGTGTTAATAATCCCCTAGAGATTGAATTTGTAGTATCCCTCCTTTTAACCAAGACACCTTGTAGGTCCTTTCACCTTAGTTTAGGTAGATCTAGAAGTAGTAGGGAACTAACCATGCCCTTTGTTGGTGTCTTCTAGTCATTGTCTATGTTCAATCCATCTAGATGTTAAAACCTTCTAACAAAGATTTATCATTTATGTTTAACTTCTTTTCAAGTTTGTAAGGTTGAATTTTATAGGTTTACAACTAGTAACCAACACACAACTGGTGCCATTATTAGGGAATCTAATCACTGATTAAAAGAAAGTATAATTTCAAAATGTATCACTATATGTTTGTGATCTATTCTATCCTAGAAGTTTTCATCTAGTGGAAACTCTAGCATTTTATCTGTATTTCAAATATTAGTTCCCATTTTAAATTGATTAAGTTGAGTGTTTTATTGTTTACAAAATTGGAAGGACTAAATCCTCCCTCAAAGGTGACTCATCAAAGAAGCTTATCTATGAGTTAAGTGTTCATCATAGAAGAAGGAGACATATTTGGAGGATAATTGAAGGACAAATTTCTAAAGGAAAGGAGTCTCTAGACCATAATAATTTTATTACAACTAAACTTATTTTTATTGAAATTCCTTTGGCTAAATATTATCATAGTTCTCCTGATACCCTAGAGTCTTATGGTCTTGTTTATTACCCAACACCTTCTCAACAAGCTAAATATCCTTTAAGGTTTGATACCCCAAGTCCACCTCACTCACACCCTCACATCCCTTTGTCATTTGATATTAATCCCACCATATAACCAGTAATGAGTCGTAGAGATCAGGATGAAAATGAACATCTTAAATTTGAGATTCCTAGATTCAAACCTATTAACTTTGATGAAATGGAGGGTTACCCCAATGAATTTCCAAATGAGGTAAGGAATCAACTCCCTAAATTTTAGGGGAATAATGCAGTGACTGGAGAAAAGCATTTGAGGTATTTTCATATTATATTTGAAGATTATTAGGTTGAGCATGAGGATGTTGATGTTAAAATTTCTGTGCATACACTAGAATAAGATAAACATGAATGGTTCAATTATCTTCCCTATGGATTCATAGATTCATGGGAGGAAATGAATGTTTTTAAAATATAGTATGGTGATAGATTTGATCATCAATTTCTTCTAGGTAAATTTGAAAACATAAAGAAGAACCCAAATAAATGTGTTCAAAACTTCAATACAAGGTTTAATAAGGCTATGATGAGATTGCTTGATAATATTAGGCCAAGTGATATTGCTTGTTTGATTAAGTACTATGATGTATTTGATAAGAAGGCAACATACTACTTGAGAGATAAGGATCCCAAAAATATGAGGTTGGAATTCAATGTGGCCCTTCAAATTGAAAATAATATAAAGGTTGTGGGAAGCCTATAAACAAAATGGCTGATATAAAGTTGGCCAAACATGAGAATTCTCATCCAATAAGACTACCAACCTTGAGAAAACTATGAAAACATTAGTTACTATTATCAAGGAAATGCCATACAAATTGGCTAGAGCTATGAAGGGATTCATCATGGAACTTATACTTAGGAAAGAGCTCAAAACTAGAATCAAACACAAGAGATATCATGTTTCCACAATAGTGATAATGATATAGGGAAGAGACATGCCCAAGATGAGAGTAATGACATAAATTGGAATAGAAGAACTGGGAAGGAGGTTCTTGATCTACTGAATGCCAAGGTTAATGTGGTAGATTATAATTTTGATATTGATTGGTATGATAAATGTTTCCTTCCCCATCCTCCTTATGATACTACTAAAAGAGTTAATGAAGATGCATAGGGACCTGAGCTTGCATCTAAAATGATGAGATTATGATGTTTGATTGTCAAACCTTTTGAAGTAAAGTGTTTGCCTCCATAGAATTACTAAGTTATAAAACCATTGATCAATTTTGGAATGCAATAAAAGAGGTATGTGTCCCAACTCTTGAATTTATTTATGATATAAACATGACACAAGCATATGAGTTTCCCAATAATGACTTTGAGTTTTTAGGATCTATGATGATTAAAAAATATGATGGGGGAACTCCTTTAGTTGAGGATAGGAATATATTCATCAATGTCATAGTTTCCCAAGAGAAATAATATAATATAAGAAGCAAGCAACAAGGTGCTTCTCTTCAAGACACTACCCCTGTAGATCTAAGTGTACGGGATAAAAGTAAAGAAGTTAATAAAACTAAAGATGTCCTTGGTTTTTCCAAACTAGCACTTTCTTCCCAAACCATAAAATAGAAAGGTGCTCTATCTAAGAATAGAAAACCTTTGTTATCTGGTATTCTTAAGGGTGCAAGTAATGTAAGAATAAATCCACCCTTGAAAAATTCTATTAGAAATGCTATTTCATCCCATCCTATTCCCCCTCTGACTTTAAATGACAATATTTTTGATGAAAGTGTTGTCACCCTTCCTCCTAATACTCCCCTTCCTTATTATAGTGTGTTTGATATTTCCCAAGTATTGAGTCAATTAAAAATCATTATCCCACTTGTTGAGCTACTAGGAATACCAGAACACAGAAGGATGACATTTGAACATCTAGAATTTAATGAGAATACAACTTCCAATGAGATCACTTCACTCCAAACAATCCTAAATGACAATGAAGAGTCACATGAGGTTATTGAACCAGCCCCAAAGGTTTATTTGGGAATAAATTGATATAAAGTCATCTGGATGTTGACCCTTTTTACACTACCTTGTTGATTAATGGTTTAATTATTCACAACTATATGTTTGACTTGAGATAATTTTGAAATGTGATGCCCCTAGGTGTATTTAATGAGATTAGAGTAAAAATAACATCTACTTTTGGAAAGTGCTTTTTCATGGAATCAAGAGAAGTACTAGTTGTTAGATTAGTTAAAGGATTAGTAGTGTAATTGATAGTTCATCTAGGTAAATTTTTGAACATAGATGTGGTAGTTGTGGATTGTCCTCCCAATTGTGGGATGTTATTATCAAGGAAATGGGCTGATAGCTTCAGTGGTAGTATTAATATGGACCTATATTATGCCACCATTCCTTTGGAGATTAATATGGTGAAACTTCATAGAGAGCCTCAAATGTTACATGTGCTTAAAGATCTTAAAGACACTCTAAATGAGGTTCTATACAGTAATGTTGAGATGGGTAATTTTGTTGAATAATATATTTTTATTGATGATATATATGACAAAGAAAGTGATGATGTTTGGACAATGTATTTTGAAGGGGATTGATCCAATCTTGGAAATGGAGTTGGGGTTGTCTTTTATTCCCCCAATAAAAACCCTTCTAAGTTTTATTTCAAGCTATATTTTGGGTGCAATAACAAAATTAAGGAATATGAGGTAGTCTTGCATGGTTTGATGATTGATTGAGAACATGGAATTACAAGTGTGGTTGTAAAGGGTGATTCAAAATTATTGGTTAAGCCAATCAAAAATGCTTATGCCACTAAAAATAAAAGTTTAAAACAATATAGAAATGTTGTAAGGGATTTGTTAGAGTTATTTGATTCTTTCATTATTATTTTTATCATGATAGATGTTCTAATGAGGAATCTATTAGACTTGCAGGGTTTGGTTCTTAGTTTGAAAGTGAAAATATGAACTCTCACTATCAGTATCAAGTGGAGGTTCTTGTCAGACCTTCAATCTTAGACAACATTCATCATTGGCAAGTATTTGATGATGATAAAATCAAGATGTTTCTCAATTGTTAAGTGGAATTTTAGTGTTAGATCATAGACTTGGAATCCATGGTCTAAATCTATCATGGGAAAGAAACCTTGTTTGGGAAAGATATCAATCAATTGAAGTGAAACACTATCCCAAGAGGATTGGTGAGTTTAGAGGCATCTTTTGATGGAGAAAATAGAATTAAAAGTAGAGATATCTTTATCTCAAAAGATACGACTTAATGCAACTTGAGCACTAAAGAAAATACAAGAAAAGTTTGGCTTGGTACTCACTTCAGTGAAAAAGAGAAATAGGCCTATATGTAATTGTTAAATAAGTGTCAGGATTGTTTTGCTTGGTATTATTTTGAACTGAAGGCATATAAAGAGGATTTGTTTCAACATGTCATCCCATTAAAGCCTGACAACAAAACTTTTAGGTAAAAGTAGAAACATGTTAACCCCATTTTAGCCACCAAGATTTAGGAAGAGTTAAATAAATTAAGGTATAGTTGGATTATTCAACCCATTAGATGTTCATCATGGGTGGGAAACTTAGTCCCTATAAGAAATAATAATGGTGACATTAACTTGTGTGTGGATTTCAAAAATTTGAATAAGGGTTATTTAAAGGATAACTAACCCTTACCTAATATGGATAACCTATTGTAGAGTGTTATAGGATCAGAGATGTTATCCACATTAGATGGTTTCTCAAGATATAACCAAGTTGTAGTGAAGGAATTTGAGAGACCCAAAAATGCAATTACAATGCCTTTGGGTTCTTATGTCTATATGAGAATAATTTTTAGGTTAATGAATGCCAATGTAATGTTTTAGATATCTATAGATGTTAATTTTATAGGGGCAATTAATAAGTTTATTTTCATGTATTAGGATGATATCACAATGTACTCCAAAAATAGAAAATAACATTTGGAGCATCTAGAAAAAGTGTTCCTTAGATGCAAGGAATTTGTAATTTCCATTAATCCAAAGAAATGTCACTGTGGATTACAAAATTCAAAGTTAATGGGGAATATGGTGTCTAAATATGATGTTCAAACTAATCCAGAAAGAGTGGAAGCCATTGATAAAGTGCATATCCCACAATCCAAGAAGGTAATTCAGTCCTTCTTTGGACAAATCAAATTTATAAGAAGGTTTGTGTCCAGCTTTATGGAGATCACTTTGCTTATTAATTTCATACTAAAAAAGGACCAAACCATTCAATGGGAGGAAAAGGATATATAATATTTCAATGACATTGAAGGAGCCTTGAAGTTTACCCCTATCTTGGTCAGTCCTGATTACACTAGGGAGTTTCAAATATTTTCTTTTGCATCACAAAGTATTTTAGCTATTGTTATATGACAAAAGAATGATGATGGTCATGAAAAACCCATAGATTTATTTAGTAAATCTATCAAAGGATTTTAACTAACTATATTGTCATGGAAAATAAATATTTTGCCCTCTTGAAAAATTTTAAAATTTTTAGACCTTGCATTTTGAGTTTAAAGATTGTTGCATACATCCTGCATACAATGGTTAAGGACATCTTAACTCAAATTGAAGTATCAAGAAAGAGGTGCCAATGGGTTAATAAGTTTCAATATTATGACATCAAGATACAAAATAACAAATTAGTGAGAGGGAAGGATTAAGCCAAGCTCTTCGCTGAGACCAATTTGTAAGCTATGGAGGTAAACACTATTATTTTTAATATTGATGATTCTCTGAGTCAAGTTAACATGTATCCATGGTATATGGACATTATTTATTACTTGTAAGGTTTTAATTTTCCCCCAAACTTTGATAAGAATCAAAGGAGAAATATTAAGCTTGTATCTCAGAAGTATCTCTTGACTCAAAATGGACCAGCATGGAAGAATACATACAAGGTTCTCTTAAGATTCCTGATATAAGAATAAACTAAAAATTTAATTAAAGACTTCCATAATGGATTATGTGGTGGTCACATTGAGCCTAAAGTCACAACTCATAAGATTATTAAATCTAGTTATTGGTGGCCATCACTATTCAATGATGTTGCATAATAAGTAAGAAAATGTGAGAAATTTGAGTGCTTTACTATAAGGTTGAAGGCTTCTATCTCTCTCTGCTTTAAATATTATTGATTGAATGCCCATTTAGATAATGGGGAATGGAGTTTTTGGGGAGATCACTGATACATCAAGAGATAGACATAGATGGATAGTGGTTGTAATTGACTACTTCACGAACTGAGTTGAGGCAATCTCTACAAAGAAGGCCACACATCAAGTGATCATGGAATTTATTTTAAATCACATTATTTATATATTTGATGTGCATGTCAAGATAATTACTGATAATTCCATGAGCTATTGAGCTAATCCTTTGGTGGCATTATGTAGATAATATGGGATTACATTAACTTATGATTTTAATTATAACCCTCAGGGGAATGAGCAAGCAAAATATAGTAATAATAACTTGCTAAAAATAATTATAAGGACTTTAGAGGCTAACGTGAATTGGGGTGAATAACTAAAATTTGATTTATGGATTGATAAGATTACATCTAAGAGATCTACAGGTATAAGAGCCCTTTTGAGCTTGCCTATGGAGCTCAATCTATTTTACCTATGAATCTATAGTTGCCAACCTATCAATTCATGCAATGGCTAGGAAATTATGAAGTAAACCACTATGAAAGTAGAATGAAATAGATTATTGATCTTGATAAAAATAGAAGAAAAGCTAATGAAAGACACATAAAGTTTAAGGAAAGAATCAAAAGATTATTTGACAAAAAAGTCAGCTCAAAAAATTTTCAAATAGGAGATCTGATTTTAGTTTGATACAATAGACATGAGGAGAAAGGAAAACATGGAAAATTTGATGCCTTATAGATGGGATCTTATCCTATTGACTACAAAATTGGGGAACATGATTTATTCTATAAATATTTTGAATGATGAGATATTAGAATTGATATTTAATGGGAGACATATTAAACACTTCCTTGACTAAGTCCATGATTGTTTAAAATAATATAGAGTGTATAGTCTTATTATTTTTTTGCCCTTCTATGTGGGGATTTATTTGTACAACTATTTTGTTATTTTTCATTTTATGTTCATTCTCAAATCCTCTTGATCTATTTTTGTTGGTCTATCCTCATTCCATTGAGTTTTCAAATGTGCTTATTAAGAAATTGTCATAATTTTGACTCTGTGGCCAAAGGGATAGGCATCTGGTCTTTTTTTCTAGGTTTCTTTACACAACCATAATGGGTGTACATACCCAAGTGAGAACGAGTGTTAATGCATAAATCTATCCTAATAAATTTGTGCCCTTTTTTGAAATGTGAATGCCATAAAGTATAACTATTTTACGCTAAAGGAAATCTACAAAAATGCTCACTTGGAACAAAATACTAATTTTATAATCATGTTGTACAAACCTCTTAAGATTTGGTATGACTAATGATTAGCATTTTCATGTTTTTAAGAATACTTTAATTTTAGGATTTGAGGTGGAAATACTTAGTTTAAAAATCTAAGCCTAACATTTTGATTGCAAAGGAATGTGAGTTTCTAAGCTTTAAGAAAGAGATTACAATGTTACATTGTAACTTTAACTTGTAAATTTACAAATTTCAAGTAAAAGTTTGAACCCCACAACTCATTACATGAGAATTTTAATTTTGTAAATGAAAGCTCAAATTTATGAAAAAGTTCAAAGGTACACATGTTATCATTGGCGGTGACCTTGAAAGCAAAAAGAGAATGAACATAGGAGTATGATCATGGAATTATAGTGCAAAGTTCTAAGGGAAAAACAAGTTTGGACATATAAATTTGCATTTTTCTAGTGAAATATCAAAGCATAGCATGTGCCATCAAAAGGAGAAGCTATGGGAATCTCAAATCCATGGTAAGTCTTATGTTGAGGTACACACAGAGGTTATCTACCCAATTGTAAGGGAATACCTAATGGGAGTTGACTTAATGGTTAAGTATGGAAATGTGAAACTATTATGTACTTTTTGAATTTTGTGATTTTACAAAAGAGTTGTTGGGTTCCAAAAACCTATAGATGACAAGAGTGAAAACATGCACTTGAGTTTCTAAAATCCATAGTATCTTCGTTTCTGATGGGCCATGTGTCACTGCACATTCAATCATGACCTCATAAAGATAGAATAGGCCACGTAAAAGCTAAGTGTCATTTTCAGATATTAGGGAGGACAATAGGGATTAGGATTTTTAACATTCATAAATCTCCTCTTTAAGAGTATTTTTTAATTTTGGGATTTATTTTTGTGTTTTTTAATTATGTTGCTAAGGTGATTGATTTGTACAGTCATTAACAAACTCTGAGAGAATATATGTATGTCTCCCCTATTTTAGAGCAAATCCACTATGATTTTCACCATATTAGCATTCTGAACATAGATGTATTTTGATTTACTTTCAAGTTAATGGAAACCATCTATGATTTCTACTCTTTCTTGTCAATGAAGTGTAATATCACATTCTGCATGCACTATTAATTGGGTATCTAGTTTTATGCTTCTTAATGGTAGTCATTTTGGGGATAAACTTAGGTTATAAATTATTTTATGCATTATGATTTGGGAATGTTTCATTGATAATATTTTAAGGATATCCTTGATTTATGGAGATTATAGGAGAAGGTAATTAAAGCTTCAATTGTAGTGTATGCTTTGGAGATCTTGAGGGTCATTTGAATGTTTGCATTGGATTGGCATCAATGAATACAAATCATTCTTGATAGTTTTGTTTATCTTGATTACTAGTATTTTACATATTTTAATAAATTATATCATGAATATTGAAATAATTCCTAGTGTTGAAATCCACCATAATTATTTTAAATAAACTTAACTCATTCTACCTATCTTACTGCTGAAAGTAATACATTTTGTTGAAGATTTTAAGTGTTATTTTCTTATAAATTCATAATTATTGTAAATATAAAATGTGTCTATGAATGCTCTTTGAAGGATAGCATTATAATATTCCATTTGGATCTTAGTTTTCAATAGTTTATGTATAAATGAAGATTTCAATCATATTTTATTTGTCCTTAGTAGCTTGTGTCTAATTTAAAATCATTTGCTCAGTCTTTGTGACAAATCTTACTAAGTAGATTGTGAAAGTTTGTTTATTCTTTTATTAGATGTGTGTGTGTGTGTGTGTGATAATAATCCCCTAGATATTTAACTATAATATCCCTCATTTTGACTAAGCTACCCTGTAGGTCCTTCCATCTTGGTTCAAATAGATCCATAAGTAGTAGGGAACTAAGCATGCCCTTTATCGATGTATTCCATTCATTGTATGTATTTAGTCTATCTAGATGTTGAACCCTTCCCTAGTTATAATGACATAATTGAGGTTTATCATCTATGTTTTCCATATTTTCATGTGTGCAAGGCTAAATTCTAGAGGTGTACAATTGGAAACCAACATAATAGAAATTGTATTTCCTACAAATAGTCTTCTTCTCTACTGAAGTTGTTTTGTTTATTTTTTTTTGAATATTTATACATATTAAATCTATATTGACATAACTCAACCATCCATGACAAAGCAAATTTATATAAAAACCATTACAATGACCATTATAATCAACATTGAAGGTATTACAAGGCCCTTCAATGTATCTCCTAGGAGAAACCTTGAAAGAAAATTACAATCGTATGCATGTTCAAGGTATCTACTAAGTGAGCCCTTTAATTTACTATAATACCCTTAAAGGTATTTATTAGAAGATACCTTGAAGGGCATTATAGTAACTTTAAGTTTACATTAAAGGTATTTCCTATGATATATGATTCAAACATGCATAAGGTTAACCTTGAAGGTATTACTAGTCCTTTCAAGGTATCTCTTATGATATACCATGAAATAAAATTCCAATCAGGTGTATGTTCAAGGTATCTACTAGGAAAACCCTTGAAGGTAATATAATTCCCTTCAAGGTATTTCCTAGGATATACCTTGAAATAAAATTTCAATCATGTCCATGTGCAACGTATACACTAGGATAACATTTGAAGGTAATAAAAGAGTCTTCAAGTTATATCCTAGAAGATACCTTGAAGGGAATTAAAATACTTTCAAGGGTACCTTGAAGGTATCTCTTAAAATATACCTTTCAAAAATGCATAAGGGTAACCTTTAAGGTATTACAAGGCCTTTCAAGATATCATCCAATAGTGCCTTCAAAAATACTTTAAAGGGATTTGTAATACCTTAAAGGTTATCCTTATGGATGTTTGAAAGGTATCTCTTAGGAGAAAACTTCAATGCCCCCCTCAATGCATGATAACACCCTTCAAGGTATATCTTAAGAGATGCCTTCAAAGTCCTTATAATACCTTCATTTTTAACTTGAAGGTATATCTTAGAATCTACCTTGAAGGAAAAATCAAAATTTGTTCATGTTTGAAAGGTATCTCCCAATAGATACCTATAAGGTACCTTTGAAGGTATTAGAAGGCCCTTACAGGTATCACCTAATAGTGCCTTTAAGGAGATACCTTTCTATTATGCATAATGGTCCCCTAAAATGTATTACAATGCCCTTAAAGGTATCACTTAGTAGTGCCTTCAAACCTACTTTCAAGGGCCTTGAAATACCATCAAGGGTACCCTTATGCATTTTTGAAAGTTATCTCCTAAGAGATACCTTTAATGTCCCATTGAATGTATAATAATGTCCTTCAATGTATCTCTTAGGACATTCCTTAAAAGGCCTCTTAATACCTTCATGGGTAACTTGAAGGTATCTCCTAGGAGCTACCTTGATATAAAATCTACTCTTATTCATGCTTGAAAGGTATCTCCTAGAGAATACCTTGATGAAAAATCTGAAGGTATAAGAAGGCCCTTAAAGGTATCACCCAATAATTCCTTCAAGGATAAAATTTTTAAACATGGATAAGGGTACCCATGAACATATTATAAGGCCTTTTAAGGTATCATCTATAGTTTCTTTGAAGACACACCTTCGAAACATGCAGAAGGGTACCCTTGAAGGTATTAAAAGGACCTTCAAGGTATCATATAGTAGTTACTTCAAACATACTTTGAAGGGCCTTGTAATAACTTAAAAGGTACCCTTATACATGTTTGAAAGTTATCTCATAGGATATACCTTCAACGTACCCTTGTATGTATAATAATGCCCTTCGAGGTATCTCTTAGGATATGACTTCGAGGGACTTGTAATAACTTCTTGTGTAAGTTGAAGGCATATCCTAGGATCTACCTTGAATGAAAATCCCACTCTTATTCATGTTTGAAAGGTATCTCTTAGTAGATACATTAAAGGCTCCCTTGAAGGTATTATAAGGCCCTTCAAGGTATTTTTATCACTGTAAATTACACCCTTATGAAAGTTGTTCATGCTTCCCCATTCAAATGATAGAATGAAATCACCTCTAGTATGTGGGTTACCTAATCAGTGAGGTGAATATCTAGATAGGGATATTTACATTGATGCTTCATTTTGAAAATAATATTAAACTACTACTTGCAAAGGGAAAAGGGGTAGAAAAAGACTAAAAATAGGGGAGAAAAACTATAGGTGATGCACCAAATGTATCTCATCCAGTTATCAAAGTTTTCATTATTTGAGTGAAAAATTTTAAGCTAATTAAAATACTTGAGGATAAATTATTCCACATAGCTAATTCAATATGAAGGCTACACCTACACATAGTCAAGGTGATTAATAAAAATGTCTGAAAATAGGCACTAATGATACTCTAATGCTTGAATATAGAAAACCATATGATGTAATTCAGATGACATGTGAAAGGTATCTAATTCACATAAATTAATGAATGAAAATTAAAAATTAAAGGAAGTAATAAACTATCATTAACATTCATCAATAGAACATATCAAACTCACTAAAATGTGAAATTAAGTAGACATAATCTAGCTTGAATTCTATTCCAAAGGTAACAACAAGTATCAAGTTTAGTATGGATTCATATTACATACTTAGAAGATGATTTTAAAATGAAATACCCTAGATTATATAGGTATAAAGAATCCCTTGGTCCATTTAATATAAAATAGACCATGGCTATCAGAATTAAGTGTGATAACAAAGACTTGGGAAATATCTCTTCCATGCAAGCATATAAGGATGGATAAAATTAAATGAAAACTATTCCTATGTCCTAAAATCATGGAAATAATAATATTTAACTTGAAACCATTAGTTTATCTTATTCTCTCATTAGTTGGAGAATAACCAATATTTAATCTTTGATGATCCCATAATTCAAATGAATGTTTCATGTGTAAAAATGTGACTACAGTTAATGTTACTTTACCATCAAACTTGAAACCATGGATAGCAATAATTATTTGATCATGATCCCACTTAATATTTTATTTTAAAAGGCACCTTATAGGTTTTAATCTTCCTATTTTGACTCAGATCCATTTGGTGGCCTAGATGGATAGATGGCTTGTCATCTTGGTGCCTATGCATTACTGATTGAGTTTCCAGTGTGTCTGTAACACATGGTCGATCCTGATGATTTATGATCATTTTTATAGCCTTGAATATATATAATATTATATATATATATATATATATATATATATATATATATATATATATATATATATATATATATATATTGAATTATAATAAAGCCACTTGGATTGATCTCACTCACCTAAGGCATATTACACTCTTGTGTCTTTATTAATACTGTCAAGACTATCAAAATTGTAATATTGATAAAAATGGCATAATCTCACTTACTTGGGCCTTTACAAATCTACATAAATGGATCAAGGGATCCAATTTTATAGGATTATACCTCATGTAAGTATTATTATAACTAGTTTATATGTCTAACATTGATGAGGTGGGGATCATTTAGGAAAATCTAAATGAAATGGCTAAATGTTGAGTGACTATCGAACATGCCCCAAAGACATAAAATGTTGACATGTGGCTCTAGGGAGATAGAGAAATTGAATAAGTCTCATTTGGATATCCATCTAAAGAGGGGCCTAGAGACCACCACATGATCTCAAATTATATTACAAAAATGGATAATAACAAAATGTTATCGAATCAAGAAACATGACTTAAGATATGGACTCGACTTGACTTGGGAAGCAGCTTGGCTCAGCTCTACTAA